>VZTZ01026499.1:38999-342829 GCA_013400955.1 Drymodes brunneopygia | reverse complement strand
GGCCCTCCCGGGATGCGATGTGGCTCGCAGGCTGCGGCGGGGATCACGCGTGCGGCCAGCGGCGCGGAGGCCGCCCCTGAGCCCGGGCAGCGAGGGGCGCGACATGCCCGCGGTCGCGACATGTCCTGCAGCGACACCGACAGCAGCACCGGCACCTCCGGCAGCCNGCCGCTGGTGTGGCGGCGGTCGGTGGGAGCCTGGCCCGCAGCACACGGGCACTGATGTGCAGTTAAATGCTCTGTGGAGTGCTCGGCTCCGTGTGTGCCCCGAAGGGAGGTGGTGATGCTGCAAGCCCGTGTCTGGCTGTGTGTTTCAGCAGCAGACGGCTCTGACTGAGGATGGAGATAGGGCTGGCAGGATGAGAGGGGAGATCTGGAAAATGCCACCCCTGATTGGACAGCCCCGCTTGTGTGTTCTGCGTGACGCTTTGCAACAAGCTTGGCTTTATGTGGCACAGGGACTCCCTCCTTGCAGCTAGCAGAGAGACAGTTATGGGGGTGGAAATCCCTAGGGGCACAGAAACAGGGAGATCTTGCAGAGTCAGACCTGCCCTCCTTCTCCCTCCTTCTCCCTCATCTCTCCTTCTCCCTTCTTCAGATAGTTCAGATCCCTTCTGTGGCTCATCTCTCTCCCCATCCTACTCCGTCTATATTCAGCCCCCTACAGAGATTCAGTGAAGACATGAGGTAACCAATACAGTGATGCTCATTTATGGAACACCCTCCCCTTCAACACTAGGGACAACTTTGTGTCCGACATCAGCACTAATGAGATGCTCAAGTTCTGAATGCTGCATGAGAGGACGGAAAAGAATTAAGATAGAATGTTGTGCTTTTGAATCTGTTCCAGAAATGCAGTAGGATTCCTTAAGCAGCAGCTGCCTAGGAGAGATCTTCAGAAATAAACCAGCATGGGTTTGGGATGCCGTGAGATGTCTGGAGTACGTGGATTGGGGTTTCCAGCAGACCTCTGGCTCACTTCTCTCATTTTGAGCTAAAATACCTCTCCCTGCTAGACCGTGACTAAAGTTTAAATAGATGTCCAGGATGAAGGAAAATATCCCTGACGGAAAAAGATTTCTTTTACCTGTTTTAGCACAGCAAGGTTAAAGAGAAGGATGATAATGTCTTTTTTTTTTTAATGTTGTCAGTCATTTTAATTTTGTTGGCTATCCAGGAGGAAATGGGTCTTTTCTCTGAATTTCTGCTACAGTTTTTGCCTTGCTCATGGGAAACCAGCTGTAATACTGTCATTATCAAGCCAAGGTTTTGATGGGATATAAGAGGCTTGACTTGGAACTAAGGTGAAGGATGCATTATAAAAAGCTGCTAAAGTTTGCATTATGCCCTGAAGCTTTCTGTTTAAAACCTTCTTTGAATATATACAGTATATATTTTTTTCCTCTATGTTCTTCTTATGCATTGTGATCGCTTTTACAGGGGATAAAGCTGGCAAAGATGAGGAAAATTGGCTGTGCTCTCCTGGTACTCCAAGCTCTTCTGGCACCTTTGGATCTTGTTTGTGGAGCAGAGAAAAATTATCCCATCCTGAACATTGCAGTGATTCTGGGAAGGACCAAATCTATAACAGAGAGAGATATCAGAGCTCTCTGGAGCAGGGAAATGTCAGCAGACCTGACTGTTGATGTCAATGTAGTGCCCCTTCTCGTGAACCAGACTGACCCTAAGAGCATCATAACACATGTTTGTGACTTGATGTCAGGCACCAAGATCCATGGAGTGGTTTTTGGAGATGACACGGATCAGGAGGCAGTAGCTCAGATTTTGGATTTTATTTCATCTCAGACTTCTATTCCAATTCTTGGAATTCATGGCGGGGCCTCCATGATAATGGCAGATAAGGTAGGAAAATTTATTAAAAGCTCTTGCTATTCTAATATACTTCATTGTGTTGGTCTCTATCATGAATATTTGCTACAAGCAATTCAAAACATTGTCTCTCTATACTTAAAAAAAGAAGAAAAAGTATGCATAATGGTGTCTTTGTTGATGGCTCATCAAATATTCAGAAATATTTTGGGGTTCATGCCTGAAACTCAACTTTCTAACACTGTAAAAGCAGCTCTAATGAGATTTTACTCTCCAGCACATTGAATGATGGTCAGTTAAAAAAATTTAATAGCTAATATGATAAATAAATGTGAAAACATCCTCGTAATAGTAGGTTTATAAAATGATTTTGAGGATAAGATGTCAAATTATAAGCAGATGTTCTGTGGTGCTTATGAGCAATAGCAGGCAATAGACCTGAATGTATTTGAGGACAACAGTAATAATAGGACAATAATAAGCCACACTTTAGTGATCCACTACAATCTCTGAATTAAGCACTCTTGCATGCTTGAACCAACTGCATTCCATAGACTTATTGAATCAGATTTTTGCTAACTGGATACTCTGTGTTCCTACTGTAGCTCATGAAAACCTGTATGTATCAGGGGTTGTCTGAAGTCTGGGGATAATGATGAATGGTTTTGCTGGAAAACATATCTTTATGTAATCTCTTGTGAGACTGGCAGAGCAAAAGTGACTCACATCTCAAGTTCCTTAACGTTGTAACAGTTTTTAAGAACTCCTTGCTGGCACTGCAGCATTGATGATGTGAGGTGATCGCTGCTGTTTCTGAAATGGGCGCTCAGTGTGGGGCTGAGCTCTGCTGGGGACTCTGCCTCGCCTGAAAGTCAGAGGAGCTCCCACTGTGGTGTAAGAGAGGAGAGGTCCAACGGGGACTGCAGATGTGGGAAGTCACTGGTTTGCCAGCACACGAGGATTTTTAATGTTAATTGTAACTTATTTCCTGATATTTCCATAAGGGTTCCTTATTCATTGCCTATTATTATTTCTTATGAGTGACTTTTGAATAGTAAAGGACTCTCTGAATATATCTGAAAAGGAAGTGGTCCAGATATATTATTTCGTGAAGTAAGGGTGAAAAGTTATGATTGAAGAATCAGCTTTGAATTTTTGAAACTTTTTACCTCTGGAAAAGACTTCCATTGGGATAAGAGATCTGTTTCTCTTGGTGTTTTGAATGATCTTCCTTTAGAACTTGTCATACAAGGGGAGGACAGTAAGTGCTGAATTATGCCAGAGATCCTATAATAATGACTTTGACATCTTGATTTATACAGAAAGATCATTACAGTCAATACTGCTATCTTAAATGCAATTGCAGAGACCAGGTTACAGAGGCAGTTATTTCATGCACTTTTAAATCACTGTGCAGATTTACTTGTCTTTTAAAGCTGGATTTATATGTATTTAGTGCTTCTATTTGATACATAGTTAACTGTCTCTGCCAGTGTAGGAACAATTGAAGATCCCAGCCAGTGCTAAGTGATGAAACACTGAAAGAAATCCTTACAGAATCATCTTCACTCTCAGTAGCAGATGCAGGATGTTACTGATACAGATCTATTTTTACTTTTTTATAAGAGTCTCTAAAAAATGAAACAGTCTCTTTTTTTTGTCTCAGTAAATTACTACTATTTTCACTGTATGCTAATATTATCATTATTGTATCACTGTCTTTTATTTTAAGGGTTATCAAAGTTTTATTAAAAAACTTTCTTGCTGAAATTCAGCTTCTAAGATTTCCATTTGGGAAATCAAAATTGTCTTTTGTGTGTTAAAACAATCTAACAGAGTAGTCTTCAGTAGCTTGAATTGGCTGAAGGAATTGTTTGTTCGTGTAACTAATATTGCCTTAATTTTTAACCTGACCTTTGCAATGTGCAGTGTCTTGCAGCGGGGTTTGGAACATCGCAGTAATGAGCCTTGCATGTGTCACTCAGTTAACCATTCATTTAGGAATGAATTCCTAGGAGATGAAGTTGAAATTCACAGTGCTGTCATAAAGGTAGGGGAGAAGAAGTCAGAGGGAGCAGGATTGCAAATATGAAATCTTTTGAGTCACTGTTGGGATTTTAGCTGGAACACGTAGGTGTTGGCTGAATTGTGAGGATTATTAAGTCTCCTGTTTTGGCTCATGCATTGAGATGCCTGGCTATGCAAAAGGTGCCTGGTTCCACTCCTGCTTGTGGATGTAGTACTCTGGCACTCCAATAAGGCCATTTCATTATGTCCTTGTCATATGAGTTCTGTGCCAGGTGCTTGTTATGTGATGCTGAATGGAACTAAACTGAGGGCACAGGAATGAGAACTCATCCATAATGCTCCACACTGCTGAAGACTTCACTGAATGACTCAGAGGAGATAAGCTACCATATTCTCTGTGGCTAATAAATATTATGTCAATGTGAATCTTGACTGAAGATCCATATCTGTAAAAAAAACCAAGTTGTTCTATATTTCTAAAGATGAGGTATGGCCACACTTGGAGTTTTCAGTGATTAATGCAGGACATACAGCTTTTGAAGCACTGAATCCCTGTCTGAACATCTGGGGTGAGTGGTGTGTTGTCTAGACTGCCTCCTTTGGCAGCCCAGCTCTGCTTCAGTTTGCTCAGAGTTTGCACCATCTAAGGAGAGATGTTGCATGATTCAGACATGGAAAACAGACAGGCATGTGAAGCCAACCAAACCGGAATGTTTTCTGAACCTCGCTGAACTATTTTCACCTGACATCAGCTGTCAAACCCCTACCAACAAACCAGTGGCACACTTTGGAGTGTATGGCACTTACCTGATACTGACTGTGCTGCAGAGATGCCCTTTGGGCAGTGCCACAGGCTGTGCCCCAGCTGATTTTATCGCTTGCTCTTGGCAGGAACTCTCCTGCCGATGAACGGCTCCTTGGCTTTGGTCCCCAATTCTGCCACGTGCTTCAAACATATTCAGATGTGGGAGTCTACAGAAACAAGATGAGAATTGTCTGGGTAATCTGTGCCAGCCTGCTGAGCATCAGCATCCCTTGGAGGATGCTGAAAACAGACTGGCTGTTTATTCATCTTGTATCTCTTGACATTTGAGACATCTCAACATAAACATTACTTAGGAACTGTTTTCTGACTTGAGCACTTGGTTTCAAACATAGTTACCTTTGTTTCACCACATGCTATGATTATAATGATAGTATTTGTGATACTTTTTTAAAAAAATAGAACATCATGGTTAGTTCTGTATCAATGCTAAAAGACTTTTTTCTTCATTTGGGAAAAAAATGCCCCTACGTATTGTAAATAAATCCAGGAATATTTCATGTCTTTGAACAATACTGCTTTTGCCTATTGCAAACCTAAATCTTTCTAGAAGTCTTTCTGAAAGACATAATTTGAGGCATTTTATTGCTGTGGAAGCACTCACAGTTATAACACATAGTCAAGAAGTGTTAAAGGTGAGGGTAATTTTCCAGAAAGGCTATCATAAAGTGATGCTCCTTGAAAAGATCTGGAAATGTTACGCAAAATAACTAACTGCTTTTCCAAAAAGTAAGTACTATATCTTATTGCATAATGATTCCATGAGAGCCATTGAAGTTAGACAGGATCACTGGAGGTTGTCTAACTCAGCCCTAGCTCTGTGACGAGCTAATATCGAAATCAGATCATCCAGTAAAGTTTTGAGTATCTCCCTGGAAGTAGATACCACAGCCTCTCTGGGCAATCTGTTTCAGTAATTAACCTCTCACCATGCAAATATTTTCATTTTATCTCATTAGAATTTCCCTTGATACCACAGGCTCTTGTTCTTTTGCTGTGAATCCTAGTCCAGCTCTGTCTCAGTGCAGCTGTAGGCTGCAATTACAGCGCTCCTTACCTGTAGCTTTCCTGGGGAAAAGGTTCCCTCAGCCCTTACTTGCACTTGCAGTCCTTTGGACTCGCTTAGATCTATTGGTGTGTTGTATGGGGAGACCCCAAACAGGACAGGGGAGTGCAGATATGGCCTCGCGAGTCCTGAGAGGGGAACAGTCCCTCCCTGGAGCAGCTGCTGTGCGGCTGCTGCTGCAGCCTCGTTAGGCTGTGCCACCGAAAGGGAGCACTGCTGAATCATGTTCAGCCCATCCCATAGGCCCCCTGTGCCCTGGAGCACTGCCGGGATGGTTCAGAAACAAGGCATCTCATTGCTAATAAACACTGAGTGAAATTGTACTTTGAAATCTTTCATTCTTTTGGTGGCGATTTTTTAGGTACTTTACTGAAATACTTGCAGATGTTTGCATTTCTTGACATTTTCACCTCATTGTAGGTATAGCTGGAATTGCTTTGTTTTAGCTCACTTGAGAGGCAAAAAACTGCACTTGCTGCACTTGTGCAAACCAGAGCTCTAAGCAGCTGTGATCAGAGCCCACCCAGACTTCTGGCTCTGGAGCATTTATGCTCCCATATCTGTACATGACTTTGTTCATGATCTTGAAGTTCCTCCACGCATCCTCCAGCTTCTTTGCCAAATGTCTTCATAGCACAATGATTCTCTAAAGGACCAAAAAGGTTCAAAAGCCACATTTAAGGTTCAAAAGCCACACTTAACTTTTGTGCTATGTGTAGGTGTGCTTCAACTCTTAATGCTTTCAAAATTGTTTGATGGATGGCAGGAGGGTGTTGTATTTGTTTTTTAGTGTAGAATCTTTTCTGGAGGTCATACTGCATGGCATATGCTTGTTAATTCATGTGTCTGCCTGATGTGTATATAGATTTCTATATAGTCTGTTTAGTTGGCTTGTAAAAGCAGTTCTGTATTTCATCATAGAAAACTGTAAATTTAAGATTTTCTATAATAACAACTTTTCATTCCTGCCCTTGCTGATGTCTGATGTTAGCATGTGTATGACACTATGTGTCTGAGCATGATATTCACTTTGGCTTTGTTACTGCAAAAGACTGGAAGATCAAACTGTAGGTTAATAAATACTTGAGTGCAAAAATAGCAGTATTCATATAACTGGTGTTTCAGGTCTAGACAGAGTAGCTTGCACTACTACATAGTCTGTTGCACACAATATTTCCAGCTTCTGACTCATTTAAAGAAGCAATTGAATTTGATTGTCTTCCCTTCTAGCTGTACAAAGGCCCCTATGGGAAGAATAACCTTCAGATATTCTAATTTTTATTTTGAGCTGCCATAAAAATGTAGCACTGACCTCCTTGCAAATCTGTGTTTGCTTGTCCATATCCATGAAAGCCAATCTACATGTACTTTTACAGAAAGTCTTGCACATCCATAAGATTTTTAGAATGACAATCTAATCTGTGGTAGTGCCTTTTGCACACACATGCTGTAATCAGTGGTATTAAATGGTTAAAAACATGCCTGAGATTGGTCCTGCTGAGATGAATGAAGTGAGTGGATATAATATCCTGTGTTTTTTCTCCTCAGGTGGCAGTACTGTGCGAGGCTGAGGTGGTTGGGATAGAACCTGCTGGTTTAGACATTGCTGTTCTTGCACTGGCATGCCTGGGAGAAAGTAAAGCTCCAGCAGCTGCTGTGTTTGCTGCTTTCAGCTGGGTCTTGGAACTCAGAGGAGCATTTTATTAATGATGGGAGCTCTGCTTTCTTGCTCTCTTTCTTCTAGTCCTTTTTCTAAAGGGTTTTCCTAGCTATTTCTAAGGTGATTGTATTATTCCTCATTCTCTCATCCACGTAAATTTATCCCTGTTAATTCATTGAAGGAAAACATGCATGAATTTCTGGAATACTGCAAGAGTAGACTTGAACTGTCACTCTTACGGAGCTCAAGGGAGGGATATTTAGTTTTCCAAAGTAGAAGGAAGGTCGTTTTGAAAAGATTAGGAATCTCCACAACTAATGAGTAGGAAACGGAGGTCTCCTAGAGTTTACTTGATTTTTCATGGAGTTTAGGTGTGGGTAAGTTCCTGATATTTTAGTTTGTTTAAATTTACAGCTGCAGCTGAGCTGAGGGTGCAGAGTTGGTTTCTATACACCACTCATTTAGGAGAGAGGAGTGTTTGGCTTCACTTTAGTCCTTTGTGGTAAACTAAATGTTTTTGTCTCAAAGGTACTGTTTTCTTTCTTTTCAGACTGTTACAGTTCTTGAAAATAGAAATCCTTAAGTGTCTTTGTTTTGAGCAACAACATCTTAAAACTGCCTGCAAGTCCCTATTGTAGATTACCCATGCAATCTCTCCAAACTATTGCCTGCCTATGGGTAATTATAACACAGCAGACTCCTGGGCTGTGAAAGTAGGACACAAGACCTTCAGCATAATTTCCTGCTTGCAGACAGTCCTGGTGGCATCTTGGAATTTGTTTTCCCAAGAATATTCTCAAATACAAAAGTAAAACTTATTCCGTTTAAGCTATAAAATAATTATAAACCATTACAAAATACATAGCAAGTTTCTGGCAATCAGAATATATCCAGAGAATGTACCTGAAAGTATAAAATTATGCAGTGTACAGAACAGAAGGCCTTTGATATAATGTCAAACACATTTTTTGTGTTTCATAAATTAATTATTTTTGAGGACGCTTGGATTATTTGAATAGTTCATTAGTGTATTTTGTCACTTATTTGAACTAACAATTTAATTTGAAGAATTTCTTTATAATTTTTTTTGATCTTCCTTGGAAGACTCTGGGATAGATCTGCCTACATGGTGATGGTACAAATGGCTTTGTGCAAATGCACAGAAAAACTTTGCAGGGTGTAGCTTTTATTTTTTACAAATCTGTGGTCATTTGGTTTGTGTGTACTCTTTCTCTTCTCTTCTTCCCTCCTCCTTCCTCCTCTGCCTTCACTCTTCCCTGGAGCTATGAAGTTGTGTGGATTTTACTGAGGGAGCCCAGCCTGGATTGTCTCCACACCATCTGTCACCATATTGTTTGTTTAAATCCTTGAGATATTTTCTTCTGTACTTCACTGAAATAAATACATAAAGCTGCTGCAGCATCATTGGCTATTTATATTAGATTTAGACTTAATGTCCTTAGGAGAAAACCCCTGTGCTTGCAGTTGAGGTGCCTAAGCTGGAGGCACAGTTTGTAAAACTGCGGGTGGTTTAATTCTCTGAGTGCAGAGCTCCAGTTCTGCAGTATGTTCATCCCCAAGCCCAGGCCCCTCTGGCTTCTCAAGGGAGACACCCAGCTGGGCTCTGATGGCCCTGGAGAGACAGGACTGCTCATGGGTTATGCTCTGCTCTCACCATTCTTTTGAGGAAAGCATTTTGTGCCCTTTGGTAAATGTGGGACATATCTTCCTCTGTCCTGAGACTCGATATTCTGGATCAGGGAAAAACTGAAACTTGCAGGCTGTCTGAAACCAGAACTGGAAATAAGGTTGGTTACATAGAAGGGGGAATATTTTGGAGAGAAATTGAAGTGTGAAGAAGAAATGTAGTATAAAAGCTGAATGACCAACAGGAAAATTATTTTTGCTGCTAGGCAAATGTGATATTCCAAGTTGCAGATGGAGATTGCTTGGTGCCCAGCAGCTGTAAGTTCATGATATGCACTTAACATTGTCTCCTTTCCCTACAGCAATTTTCTCTATACTTTCCATACACATGAAGCTTAAGTGATCAAAAAGCTTCTGTGTTTGGAGGGAGAAGGAGGTTCCAGGTTTACAGGTTGTCTCTTATTTGGGGAAGAGCAAAATTCCTCTGGAGAAAGGTCTGTCCTTTCTGGGACTCAGCTGTGAGGGCTCCTGGGCTGAGGGGTAAACAAGGTTCCCTGATCAACCTTTGTGAATTGTCCTGGTTTGGGACAGATTTGGGAGGACATGAATGATTTAAACCTCTTGGAAAAGGTACAGTTTCTAGTTCAAATTTGTGACTAAGATTTTATTTGCATACTGATTCTTTCAACTTCACTTGTGAAATCATTCATAAATGTATATCTGTAGATGGTTTGTGTAATCCATTTCTTTTCTGTTCTCCTCTTTGACAGCTATGGAGACTGAACTAAAATTAGGAAATTCAGCAGAGGTCAAACTGGTTATAAACCTCTAGAGCATGGTAAAAACGCCATTTGACTGTACATTGGTCAATCTTGCTTATGAATATTAACATGTATTTGGACAGGGGCGAATTCAAAGCAGATATATGCTTCCTTCTGGCTGTAACACACTGAGAAACACACCAAAGGGGTCTGTGTGGGATTTGACTAAAACACTGTTATAATCTGCATTCAGCTCCAAAACAATCACCATTTCTTTTGTTCGACATCTTCTGTTTTGTGTTTGGGTGTGATCAGACCTGAGAAATCGAGGTCTGGTTTTTTTGCTATACATGCAGGTTCTTCTGCCTGCTTTCTCCTGGCTTCCCTTGCTGAAGGTGGAAAAGGAAGGGTGAGAGAAAAAGAGGTGGTAATCTTCATGCTTTTAATAATTTTGGTTGTAATTTAATAAAATTTAATAGTTTTCATCATAATTTCAAGTACATTGATTAACCTGCTCCTTGGGATGGAGCCTCCAGGTAGTGGTGCTTTGGTGTGCTGCAAGGCTGACAGTGTAATTCCCCAGTCGGATCACGTACTCCCATTTTGGAGTAGCTTGGATAAAGCAGATTTTTATCAGATTAAGACCATATATCTTCCAACTTTGTGCACCCCTTGATTTGGGTTTTGAGTAAGCTGTCTTAGAGAGGTGCTTCATTACCAGACGACTCCTCAGTCAATGTTTCCTGTCTCCATCATAGGTTTGGGAAAGTAATTTCCACCGAGCCTTTTAATGAAGCTTGGCTGAACTGTTTCCTTGTCAGAAGTTCCTTGCTGCAGCACAACTGAGAGCACCAGTGCTGATCTTGCTCCATGGCCTCTGCTCAGTGTTTGTGACTGTTTATAACCTGCCTTTTCTGCATCTTGCAGCAAAATATTTCTATAAACATGTTTCATTCAAAGGATTGCTGTGTGCAAAGCTGCTTATCTTTTCTGTTTTTTTCCCTTTTCTTGATAGTGGTGGGTTTTTTTTAGTGTCCGAACTTCTGGTTCAAGATTTCTGTAACTTTATTGATACAAAGTTTTGTCTATTTGTGCTGATCAGTTTGCCTCTCCACGTGACTAAATTAGCAGTAGGACTGCTTTGTTTTCACCACATTGATTTTGTGTCTAGTGGAAACACTCTGTGTATGTAGAACCACTATGAAAGAAGAAAGGGCAGGGATTTTATAGCAACCTTTCAGCTCGACAAAATTTGCAACACAATTAGGTATGACAGAAAATAGAATTAAGGTAATCTGTTCTAAGTAACAAGTTGCTTTTATGAGTTTCAGAAACATATAATTACCAGACAAATTGCATGTTATGTTTTGTGTGTGATGCTAATTAAGAGTTCTGAGTAAATTGTGTTGGCATAGGCATCAGAGCTATATGAAGTACCTAATTGGGACAAGATAAGGCTTGTGGATTCATCATAAGAAAACAGATGCCAGAATTATGAGAAGTGTCTGTATTCTAGTCAAGTACCATTTTGGATGGTCTGGTTTATTTTCAGCAGTCTCATTATTTTTGTAGGAAACAAGCTAACCCTGTCCTTTATTTTGTTTTGATCTGTTTGCCATCCTCTCCTCTTTCCTTTATCTGCATTTAACTACTGTTATCTGTAAAAAGGCTGACATTTCCTTTTGTGGAATCGGGGTTCCAGTGAAAGATGTGGATGGCTCAACTGCTTAGCATGTGAAACTTTGAGCTCTATCCCTTAACTGTGTAACAGCAAACTGGTACAGAAGTTGTGAAAAGAAGTATTTGCTTTCTTCACTTGCTCTTAGACTGTATTTTCTGTACCCAATCCATTGATTGCCAACCTCCTTCACCCAAGAGCTGCTTCCAAACACCCTCCTCTGATGGAGCTTTCAGCTGCACCCCATCCATTTGCTATTCCACTTTATACTTGACTGTCATGTTAGTTAGGATGGCTTTTTTTTTTTTTCCATTTATTGCCTTAGTTCACTTCTAGCAGAAGCAAAGGGGGGTAGGAGGGAAAACACCTCTCTGCTTAAAATTCTGTATCCCTGAATTTTAGGAATACTGGAATTCTTTCAGTTTACACAGAGCACAGAAGATAGTTGCTAAAATCATCTTAATTGGAGAAAGAAAAAATTTTCTGGGGTCCCAAGAACAAAGTAAAACCTATGCATTTAAGCCAAACCTATTCCTATTTAATAAGCAGCAAATAGAGGAAAGGAGCATAAACTGAACCAGGTGAGCTAGGGCAGTGTTGGTGGGGAACTGAGGTGGTGATAAACCAGAAATAAAAATTACTGATGGAACTGACCTTTGTGAAGAAAACAGTATGAGAAAACCAGAATTACTCAAAATTCTGAACAGTTTCCATCTCTATCCCTTCAGGGTTCCTGACCATGGGATTTTGGGCAATCCTTTTCAGTCCTAAGTCATTCCTTCTGCATTCATTGACTACTTTACATACTTGTACAGGGAGGTGCTTGCTTTTCCTTTTGCAATGTGGGGAGTCTGGGCTGTAGTTAACCATCTGGAAATTGATGTATTGGAGTGTCTACTTGTATCCATTCTAAAGCAATATAAAATTTCCCTACTGCTCTTGTTTTTTTCCTGTAGGATAACCTCTGAAACAGGGTCAGTCTATTATAGGCTTTCCTGAAATAAAATCATCCTCTTGTTTTGCTGTGCACTTGGCTGTCAACTGATGCTGTTCTGTGTAAGCATTCATTTATATAAAAACAGAAAGAGTTTTCAATAATTATCTGATTTTTAGTAATATAAGTACTTTTTTCAATGCATCTCTGTTCACTCTGTTTAGGTGCTTTGTGGGAGTGCCTATTACCTTGAGTTTTTTAGGAACTGGAGTCTCAAATTGTATTAAGAATTCCCTTTTATAATTTAATTCTAGTCTGAATTTCACATCTCCCATTAGGGCCTTTAGAATACTTGTGGACAGGACAGGCTGACAGGAAAAAAAATAAGAAAGCAAATTTCTTCCCACAGTGTTAGGTGGTTGCTGATTCTGCAGTCTCCCCTGTATGTGAATGTGTTGTGCTGTTACTTTAAAAATACTGTTCTGAGACTCAGGTTCACTGGCACTTAGTACCTAAATTGTTATTATGTGCACTGAACAAAGTTATGGATCCTGAATGACATAAATCCTGATGTTGTCTAAGTGACTGGTTGGATCACAAGGTTGAAAATGAGCAGTGTCTGCAGAGAACAGAACTCAGGGAAGAGCCAGACAAGGACAGCCTTGGCTCCTTGTGGGGTGAGCTCACTTGTGGAGGGGAAAATACAAGTTACATGATCCCCTCCACACTTTGGGTTAGGTAAAGACAAAAAGTGATCTTCATAGCCATTTCCAGATATATCTATCCTGTAATTGTTACCAGTCTCAACAACTGAAAAAGTAATGTCATACCTTCCCTAATTTTTCTCAGGCTTCAGGCTCGCAATCTCTTGCATTCCTGTTGTTCTTTACTATTCATCACTGTTTTATACTGTAAGAGTAACTGAAGTATTTCCAATGATCAGTGAAAAAATGCCACTAAATAGATGATTTAGGACAGGCACAAATGATAAAAGAAAAGTCACATTATAATATCCTGAACAGTTGCTCAGTACCTCCTCACCATATACAGATATTTTCAGATTCCAGATTTCTCATCAAAACACACTGATTGATCTCTGAATAAAAATTTAAATGAATGTGCGGGAAGTTTATGTGGACCCAGCTGTCACCTGCAGTACGTGTGTCTTTAGTGGTTGTTGAAAGCCTTACCAGTCTTTAGTGTGCTTGTTTAAATTGTTTTAAGTTATTCCTTCTGGTTCCTTCCTGGTGGGATGACTCCTGGCTTAAGACAAACTGATTTTTGATTTACCTTTTTTACAGTTTGAGGCAGAGATCTTAAAATAGTGAGAGATTTCAGGCAATAATAAAATGTGACTGTCCACCCCAGCCATCCTTAGTCCAGTGTAGGTCCTATTGATTTATTAAGCTGCAGTGGAGCCCTCAGTGGGCACTGCCTGAAAGCAGTGGAAAACTTAACCTAAAATAAGAACAAACTTTGCTCATTTCCCACACTCTACTGCATTTTTTAACTGTTAAAGTAGGTTATAGGCATGCAAAACCTTAGTTTTAAATAAGTTATGCAGAAAAAAGCTCTCTTAGGTCAGCAAAGGCATTTCTAAAAGCTGAGGAGCAAACTTCCACAAGGAAAAGATAGCATGCAGGTCATTTACAAGTCCACATGGAAAGCAAAAATCCTGCTTGTGGGATCCTGACTTTGGTATGATTGATTTCACTGGGAAATAAAGGACGAAGAGCAAGTGCAAAGTAAGCAAATGCTTTCGATAATTAGTTCTTTAATGCTTATTTAATTGCTTTTCCTGAAAGTTTGAATGCTGCCATGTAAAGAGATAATGGAGTTTTTCCTTTCTAATGAGGGGCTTATATATTCTTTATGTAACAGCCATAAAGCTGCAGACATAGTCTTATAATATCTGAGATGGAAAGGCCAAGCACACAATAGACTTAAAGCATTTTCTGCTTAGAAAAGCAATGTCTAGTTAAAGAATGATTTGGTTTGTTAAGGGCTGCACTTGGGGTGTTCTCTCTCATGATGTACTGGATTGCTAGTGAAATACCCTGTTGACAAGCTAGCTGGTTTTGTTTGAGTTGATTTTTGAGTTTAAACTCAAAAATCAGTTTTTACTGATTAAAAACTGATTAAACTTATTTAAGCTTCATTTTGGTGGTTAGATTTCTGCCTTACTGGGTCATTTTGAGGTTTCATTTGCATATTCCACCCAGTTAAAAATTCTGGTATTAAACAGTTTTTCCAGTTCAGCTCAGATGGTGGAATATTTTCCTTCTTAACGAGCATTCTAGTTTGTATTAAAAAAAAATTCTCCTTCCCTTAGTTTCTTTTAAAATCAAGTATGTACAGTAAGCTTGGCTCCCTATTGAGCTGGTTTAATCATTTGTTTTTTCCATCTGCAGAGAGCCAGTTCCCAAAGTAACTTCAAAGAGCCTTGCCTGAGTAAAAGCTTCCAGCTTTGGAGCAACAAAGATTACAGAAATATGCTTATGCAACTGCTTGAAACCTCTGGCTATCTTGACATGGAGAATACAACTGAATATTTCCTTCTTTTTATTCTCTTACTGTAGACCTTAAATATTTGTAACTGAGAGTTTCGCTGCCACTTTGCTTTTGCCTCCCGTGGTGAGTGCACAGTGTGAGGTGTTAAACAAGTGCACAGATGTGGCATTTGTAGGCTCAAGGGGATCACTGGTGTTCTGGGTCTTGAAGTGGTCTCATATGTAACTCCAGCAAGAAAAAAACCATAAAATTCAGCCTTGACGTAAATTGTCTATAGACAAGTCTGAAGACTTGCAGCAGCAGCAAATGCAGACTATTTGTAATATTTTAGATTTGTGCAGGCTTTAATCAAATGATGAAGAGGCTTCAAGTGAAATGGCTCCTGGGAGAGTGGTAACCTCCCTTCTTCATTTTTAGAATTTCCTGTGTTGACATGTGTAATCTCTCAGCTTGCTGAAAATAAAATCAATCCCCTGCCCAATATAGATAGATATGGGATGCATATTTTATATCTACTGGATATGTCATGTTTTTGAGTGCAGTAACAAACTTAAAGTAGTTAAAATTGCCAGTGTTTGTGAGAATCTGCTTCATATGAAGGTCAATATAAGTAATTGCCTTTATTTCCATAGTCTTCCTCACTAGTGACTGTTCCTTATTCATGACATTGCAGTCCAGTGGTTATCATCATTTTGGAGAAAAGCTGATTTTTTTTTATTATTTCTTTTTTTTTTGACAAAACTATCTGAAAATCAGTGTGTCTGGGATTTGTCCCAAATTAATTTCCTGTGGGGAGAAGAGTTATGAGTTTGGTCTCAGTACAATGACTTTTTTGGATTATAATATCTGTCAGTGGAAATGCACTACTTTGGTTTTAACTGAAGCTATTTCAGATCTTCATTTTTGGCTTAATCGAATCCTTACCACAAGCAAATCTAATTCTGGCATACTATTTCAATTGCACAGACTTTCATTTCTGACTAAGGATTGGAAGGATTAACCCAGATTTTAGCAGTTCTCTCCATGACTGGGTGGATAGGATTAAAATCTGTGCTGCTCACTGTGGCTGTTCTAGGTTTTGATTAGTTATGTCTGTTGGCCAGGATGGGAAATTTTCTGAGGTTAAAACTACAGCTAAAAGAAGCATGGTGAAATCATTGGATTGCATTGTGTTTTGATTAAAAATACAGCCCAAACATGCTTTGCACAGTTTACAGGACCCCAGTTTATTGTTTAGTACAATCTAGATTAATTTTGTAGTTTGAATTATTAATACTTTTTTCATCTTAGAGGCTGTAGAAGGATATATGTTAGAAAAAAATAATTGGGTAAAACAGGAAGGGCATTAGCAGGACCCAATTATAACACATCTTGTGAAGGACTGGCTGAATGCAACAAAAGTTTTTGGGCCAGAAGCTGGAAGGATGTACCTGTATTTCATTTCTATCAGTGCAGCTATTAGAAATAGAGACAATTTCACTATGCATGAAATAAAGAAATTTCTGGAATACTGTCTGCAATTAGTCTCCTACCTTCTGATTACCTGATCAGGCCCTGATCCTGTAATGAGCTTAGAAATTAGTTACTTCAGTGACCAGGGAATGAAAGTCTCACCTCCAGGAGATGAGTTGGTTTTGTTTAATCTAGTAAAAATGGGCCTGGGAGGAGGATGTGGTGGCTGGATGCAGGATGAATAAAAACTGATTAAACAACATAAAATGAGTCAGAGGACTGAAACTTAGGTGGGAAATTGAAATTGGTGAATGGGATTTAGATGGAAAATGAAACAGCTCAGAAATAGCAAGAAGCTGGCTGGTGGAAGTTATGGTGGAAGCTGATCAATGAAGGAGGAGGAGAATGTTCTTTCAGCCTGTTTTTGCTAATTCTACATTCTTCTTTACATTCACAAAAAGCTTGAGATTGAGAAAACCATGCAACACTATAAAAACATTGTGTCCAAATCTAGTCAGACTCATATAAATGTTAGATTTGGCAAAGGTGAAGTGGGAGGAGTAGAATCCTGATGTGCTCCTTATCAGACAGTCAAGGACTGTGCTCATCAGCCTTGGAAAGACAGACGGGCCTTGGGGTTCTTGTTGAAATATGGTGAACTATATTCTAAAAATTTTTAAAGCCTCATCTGCTAGAAAAGAACATACTTTTAATTTCTGGGGAAATGTTATCTTTACCTTTTTATGTGAAACAGGAGAACTTGACTTTTCTTTGGATATTTCTGCTTTTTTGTATTTCGTTCTTTCATGCCTCAGGCAGCAACAGAATTCTCAAGAGAGATGGGATGAAGACATACTCTCCACTTGGAAAAACGATGCTGTTTGCTGCTTGTCACCCTGGTCTGTTAGGGAAAAAAAGAACCCATTACCAGCTACATGGTTGGAAGGTTGCAGTATCCATGGCAGAACCCTTGTGTGTTCTCTGCTCTAGTCTCAGCCTCAGCTGCAAGTGATGATGTCTGCACGTCAGACATGCTGGGCAGTGCTTTATGGGACCTAAATTTGTGGGCAGTCTGGGTTGCAGCTGGGCACCCAAACATTACAGGTTTTTAGTGCCTCTGCTGGATGTTCGATGACATTCTGTGGAGATATTTCTCTCTGTAAATAATCAGGTGTTCTGGACCAACCAAGTGTTTTTGACACTGAAAAATATCTTGGTCAATATTCTGACTCTCATTTAAAACTTTGTTTCATGGACTAAAATATGTTTTAGTTCTTTCTTTTGCTCTGGAGAGAGGGCTCGTAGTGATTGCCATGACACACAGCAGAATGTGCCATGGGCTAATGCATATGTAGTGAATATAACGAGGTGATCATAATGTGATTATTGGAAGGAATCTGGTCAAGGGAGTAGAAATTGCTATATAAGTACAATGATATTTTCTTTTCACTACTCTCCTGAGGAAAGGACAATTTCAGGTGTCTGCTCACAGAGCTTGCAGAGTCTTCAGCTATGAAGGGTTCTTCAGAGACAGCACACTTTATCTGGCCTTGTTGAGCAACTGGAAAGGAGTGTCACTCATGAGAATTTGATTTTGTTATTGAGTAGCTCTTAAAAAAGGCTACAGATGGCAATGCTTCTCAGTCTATAATTTTTGTGCAGATTCAAGCTGTGGAAGGATGGATTCTCAGAACCTGAGAGAAGCTCTCAGGTGATGATATACAGCAGAACATTAGGAAAGGAAGACTGTAAAACTTTAGTGAGGCTGCATTATTTTCTTGCCATCTTCTGTGGCTGTGTTTAAAGAACTGAAATGATGTCCTTGCCGGAATGGAATATTCTTTCTAAAACACTTCAATGAAGTGGGCAAAATCTTTTTTCTGATGATTTGATGTGGCTGGAGAGGAAGGTTAAAGTGATGTGTTAATGAATGCTGCATATGGTTTACAACACATGGTTAGAACTGTTTGTATTTTTTTCCTCCAAAAAAAGGTTGAACAGCAAATTGGATAAAATTCTGATTCAAAGTGACCAAGCCTGTTTCTTCCCTGAAGCAATTCACAGTTTTTCCAGATTTCATTAATACTGGAATTCTAATCTCTTTAGCTCTTACAGCTGTTTCATTTTCAGGGACCTTTGGAGGCCAATTATTTTGTTAAAAAATGCTTATTAATGAAAATATGTTACCATGTAGAAAGAAAAGGCCAATGCAGATGGAAAAAAACCCAGGTGCTTCAGAAAGTTTAAGGCCCTCCTAGCTGTGCTTTTGGGAGAGAAGAAGAAAAAGATCGGAATAACATTTTAGTGTTTTGAGTGTTTGTGTGATGACCCTTTTTTTTTTGGCGGTGGGACAGAGGTAAAAAGGATACATCTGTTTCCTTGTACTCTTGTCATTAAACCAGGAGGTATGAGGTGCTGGAAAAAGTTGGTGTAATTTTGTGAATTCCTTGCCAGGCATCAGTTTCTTTTTGAAGCACATGCCTTAACCTCTGAGTTAGCAAAGGCATTGCCACTCAGTATTTCTGTTTTCACTGGTTCAGTGACGGGACCATGCGCAGAGTCATGAAACAAAGTTGTGTTAGCACAGCCAAAACTCCTGGAACTGCTTCCCTCTCCACCAACAAAGCCACGTTTGGATTTGTTCTCCTCTTGTTTCTTTTATCAACTGAGGTTTCAATTTTTGATTTTGAGAGAACTACTACCTACTTTCAGCTTTATGTTCTTCAAGTCAGTTGTGTCTTGATTTCCCTGGTCCCTCCCCTGTGCTGCCACTGTCTCTCTGTTCTAGACCTACTGTGCTGGGAGAGCTTTGGAAAAGTATTCTGAGTTTAGGTTGTCTCTTTCATTTCTTTGCTCTTTTGCTGCATCTGATCTAGTCTGACTGGCACACAGAAGCCCTCAGGGCCCCAGCTGAGTTGCCTATGGTTTGCCTCTGCTTTAAAAGTGAGAGTTGGCCTCCTGCCTCAGTTTCATTGGAAATGTCTTGGAATGGCAGCGGTGCTTTGTCTGCTAGTTTGGACAGAAAACTTGCAGAATTTGCCCCGTGTTTTTTCCAAAGTGAAGATCAACATGCTGCAAAGAGAGCAAAACATTAAGAAACTTCTAGCAAATCAGCAAATGAACAGTCTGATCTCTTATGTCCAGTGGTGCTTTTGAAAAATCCTCCATGCATTCATAATAGCTAATTTCAATCCAAGTTAAACATGATCTCCAAATCAGACCCTGATTTTCAAAGATGCCTTGTCTCAGAGTAAGCCTGTAAGTTTATAGGTAACTGTCTGAATGGATATGCAGGAAAGGTTGTAGTCCTTAAAGGAGTTTAGTACAATGCAAGGCAGATATAAGTGTGTAAAAAGCTCTTGCTCACCTATGAGCAATTGATACGTCAGTTGCACCTTCTACTGAAGTGTTTATTTTGTGCTCTTGTCTTTAAGAGATGATAAATGAGCCTGTAAGTGATAAATTTGCTCAAAAAGTGGTGCTGGTGGTGTCAAGGCATTTCTGTGACAGGGAGGAAAGGTTGCAGGTGTGATTCCTAGAGAAGGGTTATGTGGGGCAGGTCCCTTCACTCCTCCAGGTACCAGGAGTTCAGGCTGGGACTTCGTTTAGGGGATGGTAAATCTGCTTTCCCAAACCTCATCTGTGGTTTGAGACTTACAGCACTTTTTACTTTATTGTTATTTCAGACATGGATGGTTTAACTGTGCTGCAGAGTTACCTTATCCCATGTGCTCTCTGCTCAGACACAGTTTTTGTGTATACTGGGGATATTTTAGGGTTGAAACAGCAGACATCAGCAGACACTCAGATTTGGGAGGAGAGACTAGCTAAAGAGTTATGACAAAATGGAGCAGAGGATGCTATTACTCATGCTGTCAGAAAAATAGTTTCTGTAAATTATATGATTTTAGTCTTTTCAGGGGATGGTAGGGGGTGGGGGGAGGGGGGAAGAATCAATGACCCAACATATTCCCACTCTGGCACTTAATAACCTTTTCTCCTAGTCCAGTGACCAGTCTGTTATTGACCCTACCAGGTATATGAAAATCTGTATTTTCCCCTGGCATTTTGCCATGTTGATTAAAATCCCACTGATCTTATTCTCTTTGGGAACTGCCTTGATGAAGTTTGAAGTGATGAACTGTGAGCTGTCTTCCACTGCAAAGTTTATCAGGTAAATAAATTGGAAATCCCAAACGAGAACAAATGCCCTAATAGAATACTGGCCTTGAATATTAATTTTGTTACCAAGTATTCCCAGTAGACTTGTAATCCACTGGCTGTTCAAGTAACCTGATTTTTCAGGTCTAAATCATCAGTATGGCAACAAGTACCTGTAAAATAATGTGCAGGTAATGAAATACTCTCCTTCTCTAACTTTTATTGGCCTTTCATTGTGGACAATATACCTCTGATTACTGGGAAGGACAAAACAATAAACCAGACTAGTGTTTGTTTCTCCTTAGCTTGATTTATTATGTACACACTTGCTTGTGCATTGAGAATAAACCTAGAAAACTTATTTTCTCTGCAGGGACACACTTTACTAGGGTACATCAGTTGAGCTGAGGTATATGCTGAAACATATTGAAGTGATACCAGTAGGAAGTGTGTGCATGCTCCTCTGTGAAAGAACTCTGGATGTGAGGCTGCATTAATCCCCTGCAGGTCATTCAGTAAAGCAGAAGGTACCTGGAATCTTGAATGATGCTTTTCTTTTTAAAGAATTTATTCCTTTTATATTTGTGAGAGTATTTATCTCTGCGCCACTGACTTATGAAAGACTAGACATAAATCCCATTCCTGATCTCCAGTTATTATCCTTGCATAATACCAGTTTACTGAATTGTTCAGGAGAAGTTTTGACATCTTGTGTCACACAGAGTAATGTTAATCAGAAAATTTTGCATGTTGGTACATAGCCCAACACAGTGAAACAGCGATCACACCACTGGATCTCATTCTGTCCTTTAGTTTGAGAAAGGTGAGTAGAGCACAGGACAACCACTGGGCAAAACCCAGTGTGAGGAAAGATCACTGTGCTTTGAAATCTGAAACGAAGCAACCAGCCTCGAAAGGGGGCTTTAACAGGCTGAAGTTGGCTGATGCAGCAGTGGATGTGTGTGAAACTGCAAAGCAAACAGAGCTGTTTCTGTGCTGGCCATGCCTTTCAAGGAGAGAACATTTTTGTTCCATCTGGGAATAATAACAGAGTGTGTCTGTAGAAGAAAGACAAAGCTGAGAATTTTTGCTGTGTGCCTATGTGCGAAGGCCTGCAAGTAGCGTGCTATCGAATGAGCTGGTTTTAGCCCAGGAATATGTATCTTATTGCCTCTTTTTATTGGATGTATTATATTTTCCCCTTAAACTTCCTATTTGTTATTAATGATAAATAACATTAATTTGCCCTATAACATGAAAGTTAAAATGGCAGCATTGGTGAGACAATGGGAAAATAGTTGGTTATGGGGGAAAAATGGATATGTGCGCTATTGTTGTAGAGAGGGCAAAAGCACTGACATTTATCATATACATAAACATATTCTCTGATTATCACATGAATGGTTTTATAACTGCTAAAAGAAGTGTATTTTATATAGTTCGTGCTATGAAATCCATTATTTAATGCAGCTGCATGGTGCATGCAAATGCAAATGCAAATGCACTGCAACCTAACCAGCACTTCACATTTTAAGGATATTTTCTTCTTGCTAATATTGAAAGTTGAAAACAGACAATCTCCACATAAAAGAGCAATCAATAACTACTTACCAAAGAAGTTTTTTAACAGGAATCGCAACAGATCCCCCCTCCTGTTTGTGTGGTCATGGCAGGAAATTTAGGTCTTTACAAAAGATTGTTCTTGTCTGGAATACCCTTGAAGTGGTAGTTACAGTTAACTGTCCCTCACTCGGAATATAGAATAATTTCTTTCTTAAAAGAAAGCAGAACAGTGCTTTGTTTAAAGATAACTGATAGCTTGCCTCTTCCAAATTGTGAATAATGTCAGGATTCCCATCTTGGCATGCACTACTGAGCTATTTTCAGGAAAGTGCAAATAAAAGCTATAATTCCTCCTGGCACATCAGGGGTGTAATGGAGGTGTCTGGCAGCATTTCAGTAAAACAATTAGGTTTAGTGGAAAGGATTCCCTCTAGGCATGACTGTCAGTCAAAGTATAAATAGAGAGAGAGAAGCTTGGTACCAGCCTGGTACCTCCTGGACAGCAAGGTTCAAGCCCTTGCCAGCCAGCACAGGTGAAATGTGATGCTTGTCCCAAGGCTTTTGGATTTACAGCTAGCACACCGACAGGCAAAGTGCTTGGAAATTATATGTGTCCCTCATCTCTGAGATGAGCAAGAACTTCAGATATTTCAGTGTTCTCAGTTTGTAATGGTATGTGGCAAGGGAAGGCAGCTGAGATGTGGCTAAATTTTGGGAAGAATTCTAGAATGGAATTATTTATTAAAAATAAGTTTTAGAAGGAGATCAGAAACTCCATTTGGCTCTGGTTGCACAGGAGCACGGTGACATGATGATTCATTTGCTTTGTATAAGTGGACAATTGTCACTGGCAGCTCCACAGCTCGCTGCAGGGAATGTTACACAGAAACAGGTACTTGGTGCTTCCTTAAACAGACGTGACCAGGGACATTACAGCACCTGGCCAGTGGAAATTTGGTCTCAAAGGTTTCATAATAAAGTGTTCTGCAAGCAGAGTGAAATTTGCTTTCTCTAACTTTTATTTCTGGCAGTTCAAGTTGGTGAGATGTCAAAAGCACTCGTTACAGTGACATTAATGGTGACAGTTCCTTCAGAGTGATTGCCTTCTTTTATCAGGGAACACAGGCAGGGCTGGTCTACACTGAGCTTGCCTTGAGGGCACAAGCTGCTGCTTTATACTGCGGATGGGTATCTGGAACTTTCCTTGCCTAAATATTTAAAGTATGTGACAAAGAAAGGTGAGGATTATTATATTCCTAATTGAACTTGTAAAACATAATATGATAGTCCATCCTTCTCTTACTTTGTATATGGGAGTCAGCTTTTTAGATAGGATGTATAGAATATGGCATGAATATGTTGGATTATTATTTTCTTCTTTTTGTGTTATAGTGACTTTCCTTTAAATACTTCTGCATTTCTTGTTGCAGCATTAGAAATGTTTTCATTTTCCCTGCAAAATGGAGAGCCTCAGGGCTCTGTACTGCACCGGATTCCTCTGCCAAGGCGCATCAAAGTGGGGAAAATTCCAATATTATTCTCTTGTGGTTAGAGTCCACCTTCATCTTGGACTCCAGTGCTCTGTTCTGCTGTGAATTCTGATAGTGCCCTACCTCCCAGTTACACCATGAGGCTGCACTTGAAGAGGTAATTTGGGTAAGGGGTCTCCTCCAATTGACTCCCAACATTGCTTTACTCTCCTGCTCCCTCCTCCCAGGAGCTCCAGTGACAGCCCTCGCTGGTGGAAATCTCCTGCAGCAACATCTCCAAAATTCAAGCTGATCTTCATGACTATGTAAATAATTGGTTAAAGCTGCAAGGTCCCAAATCCAGAATAGAACATGCTGTTTCATTCCAGGCAGTTACCCATGGATTGTAGAATATTTAGCTGATGGCTTGAAGACAGATTTTGTAAAAAAGCTGCTGCATCCTTTAGCTCTCTGCTGGAGATTACTGGGTGAGATTGCTTTTAGCGTGTTGTATTCAAGCGTTTTACATAACAGGGAGTAGAGGGAAGGCACGCAAGCAGCAGGAAAGTAAAACTTTTGCTTGTAGCTTTTCCTGGTTCCTATTTCTTAAGAATTTAATTTTTTTTATTTCAGGAGCCCATTTTGGAGCAGGGTATCTGTGGCAAATGGGACAATTTCTCTGGGCTGTTTATTTTTTTGTGTGTGTCAAGATATATAAATGAGTCTTTCTTTTGCCATATGCAGCTGCCCTGAAGATTAGCCAGACTTAGTGAGACTGTTCATTGGCAGGTGTAAGGTTTAATTTTTAATGTGAATTAAGAGCTTAGGTAAAAATAGTTTTAATTTTTCTTTCTATTTGGCCATGCTATAAATTTTCCTAGCTGTGCTGTGTGCTGTCCAGCCCGCTTTCTCCACTCTTATCTGCTTCCAAATTTGGTTAAATGCTGGTATAAAGCAAACAGGTTATGTGCAGTCAAGGCTGATTTTTATAAAAGATGTGAGTTCCTTTTCAGATGTTCAAGGTTTTGGACAGTGTATCAAGATGTACTAACATTTGCCTTCAAATGAAGAGAGTGGATTTCTGCGAAAGATAACTCATGCTTTAGTTCAGACTAAGTGCTTTTGATTTAAAGCACATCTTTCTTTTGTCATGTTTAACATACATCCTCTATACTTAAAAAACTGAAATGGAAATTGAGGGTGTGGAAGAAGATCATTAGGAATAACTAATGGATCAATTTTAGGTTTATTTTAAGAGAAGGTTTAAAATTGAAAATGGATATTACTTTACACTTAATGTCATAACTCAATGCCTTACCTCACATAAACTATTTTTGTAGGAATAAATCCCATTTATTTGATGTTTTTAATAACTTTGGTTTTCTTTATGCTATAATTAATGTTGATGCATAACTGCACCACTGAAGAGCTAACAAGTGAAACTGGAGGCTCCAGTAGTCATTTGGGAGATGACTTAAGTTGTGGGATAAACATAATAGTTGGGAATATTTGCTAGAATGATCCGTAGTGCAATTTAGAAATGAGACCTGCATTTCCTAATGATCCCTCTGAGATGAGAAATTTTGATTATCTGATCTTCTGAATATTCAGGAAGATGTGTAATACCGTTTTATGTCTGCTTGAAGTATTTAAGGATGACTGTTGGTAGGTGTGATGCTAACCATAAAACTTCATACAAAAATTGAAATCTGGGACTTGCCTTCAGTATTTTGCAGAAGATGAATATTTTGTACAAAAGAGTTCCCATTGCAAGGGGATGTTTTGCATCCTTTTCTGTGCTGAAGGTGAACAAAATGAATCCCCTGGTTTGTTGCACTGAGGATGCCATGTGGAGCTAATTCTTTTGCAGAGTGCTGGAGGTGTGTGAATGTGTCAGAGGAGTGCCTGTGGCTCCTGCTTCTAAAGACCATGACTTAGTAGCCATCATTTCTCTGCTGTAGCATCATTTGCTGCCTGTGTGAGGCTTCCAGCTGCAGACTTCAGGGACTGTCAGAACAGCTTGTCTCATGGAAAAACTGAAGTACTCTCCAGCAGGAGCATCTGAATAAGTCTGTCTCTATGAAGTTGTTCCTACTACAGCTGTAGCTGCTCTGGATGCTCCAGAGCCATGGGATGTTGGTTCTATGCAGCTGATCCAGTATGTGGGTCTCATCCATGAGCTTCAATAAGACCAGAATGGAAGTCTCCAGGTGTGGGACCTGTGCTGGTACTGGGCACAGGCTCCAGCTGTCAGTGTGGAGTGGCTGGTTCCACTGCTGGAGTCCCAGTGGCGGCAGCCCTGGGGGGTGTGTTGGGGCAGGAGCTCAGTCTCTGTCACAGTGCAGTTACAAGGGAAACACTTGTTTATCTGTTCATGCAAACTCTTGAGGGTCTCCTGGTTGTTTCTAAAACTGTGTGATTCGTAACTTCATCAGATCCATACCCTCAGGAATTCTCTTGTGTGGGAGTGTGCAGAATAACCTTGGGAGGAATTGCAAAGGTTTTTCATTTTGGTCTGTTTAGAGGAATGCAATAATAAAAAAAGGACCTGTAATTGTGATGACAATTATGACCGCTGGTTTTCTTCACAATTTAGAACCAGTACAGTGCATCTCTTATATAGGGCAAGCTTTGGGTTGTGAAATGACAATGCAGCTTTGGTTGTTCTAGGTCAGCATTGATGTGCATTGGATTTCAGGATCTATGAATGTCAGTCTGCCACATCATTTATATTTGGGTTTATTTTTAGATTTTCTGGTTGAGTAAACTTCGAGTTTGTGGAGGTGCTATAGACTTCAAATGCCCGGGAGACAGAATTTCAGCAGTTGCAATCTTGTGCCTCACTAAAGAAGTAAATCTTCCTTGGCAGAGTGTTGTGACTGTATCAAGTGCTTCTGCTCAGAATTTGTTGCTGATGAATGTTCTTTTGTCCTAAGATCACGAACGCTGTTCCTGCAGAATATCACAACTTGCTGCTTGGTGCAGGCTACGTGTGGACATCCCACTGACAGACTTAGAGTAAGACAGTTCCTCAGTGATGCCTGAGTGCAGGGATTTTGTTCAGGAGGGGTTAACTCACTGAGTAGGCATCCCTAAATGCTCAGTTACTGGGATGCCTACCAGATGAGGTCATGGATCTAAACAAAAAAACAACAAAACCAAGAAATCAAATGTGTCTATCTCAGTGTAGATCCCAAGTGCCATGGATCTGAGCTGGATTTCGTATCCATAATGCTACCAAACCTGGGACATTCCTGGGTCTCCAGTATTATTTCTATACTGCACATGGTTGGTTGCACAATCCCTTCTTAAAAACTTCCTGGCAACCTTGCAGAGGGCATGGTGTTTTACTTAGTGAAGGTGGGAGACAAGACAACTGGAAGAGCTGTGGGGGTTTTGGATTGAGTTTATTCTGCAAGCTGTTTGGTGTGTGTGACAGTCTGCCAGGGGTCAGCCCTACTGCCTCAGTTCTCCTCTGTGAGGTAGAAGCCAGCTCAGGGAATGCACCGTGTGAGCTGCAGTGACCCTGCCTGGACACTGGGACTGGGAGAGGGAGGAGAAACCCCATTGCAAAGCTTTTGGGAAGGTTTTGGGAGACTGGGCAATGAAGAAATGAAGAAAGTGTCAGCTCATGGTTGGGGCTGAGACTTTTATGGGGTGGGGTAGAGACCAGAGATGAGTAGTGTTGCTGTCTGTGCCAGGATTGTTTGAGGCAGGTCACATAGTGGAGTTATATGTACCAATGTGATGAAGGGAATGAGATGAGGAAGGAGAAGAGGGATGACATTGTTTGACTTTTTAAAAAAATAATTCCTGGACTTCTGAGCAAATGCTTTTCTTCAGTCAGATCCATTGCAGTTCATGCCTAGAGTAGTTTTTTCCCCAGCTCATCTGTAGCTCTCCTCAGTGCACCTTTTCCCATGAGAGGAGGGAGAGCAGCTTGCTGCTGCGGGAGGAGAGCATCTGTGAATAACTTCTAGTCATGTTCCATTCTGAAAAATCAATACAGCTGGGAGATTTCAATCTGAGGCAGTATGCTTGTTTTCATCTACAGCTCACATGAAACCTAAAATTTATGTGCATATTTCTCACAGAAGCTCCCATCTGTTACCTTAGAGCATGTCTTCATGTGTATAAATAAGCTCAATTTGCAGTTGAGAGAACATAAAAAATTACCTATAGGCTCTGTAGGTATCTCAGGGGTTGCCTTCTGCAGTAATGTGGTGAAATGAAGACTGTCCACGAGTTAGTATTGATGATACAGGTAGCTCTTGTGATGAAGGATCAACTTAGGTTGAGATTTTATTTTACAGTTTAAATTAAGAAAAGTATTATTAAGAAAGGTATTATTAAGAACATCCTAGTAACTCCTGCTTTCGCTGAGAATTTGGAGCTGGTGCAAACTTACCTTCCTTGTCTAGGACCCTAGTTCTTAAACTTTCTACCCCACAAATACATATTCCATTACTATAATTGTACTTTTCATGTGTAATTTACATTGCAGGTGAAGAGGGTCCATAGCTTTAAAGGACTGACTATGCAATTTCTCATGAGATCTTCAAGTTTTACGGACTCCAAACCAGTATCACATGTCATGCAGGAGAAATCACCTCCCTTCAGTTACCCTTCTTTCACAAAGCTTTCCTGCAGTTTCCTAAAAGATTCTCACAGTGTTCCTGTGAAAAACATCAGAGACTTTTGACCAATAGCCAGAGGCCCATAATATTCAACTAGAGTGCAGGAAAGTGAATTGGGAACTAACTCTATTTGTGTTTCAGAAATGGGCATCCACTCCAGGCTGGGGGCAGAGATGGGTAGGCTTGTAGAACGCTCTCAGTGCCAATCTACTTTGTGTAATCCTTTTGACTAGGAAGCTGGAGCCTTCCCAGAGAGAAAGTCTTGAGTGGTAGATTGAAAACTTTGTCTAGGATCAAGTAGGAACTGAATCCTGGTAGGACAGAGAAAGCATGTCTAATTCTAGGGATTTCACCTGAGCTGAAGAAACAGCAAGAGAAAGGGAATACTTAGAGGAAGGTTACTGATTGAAACCTATCACTGCAGGGTTTTGCAGTAATAGTCCTCAAAGCCTCTTCTGTTCCATTTGCATGGCTGAAAAATGCCTTGTCTATTAAAAAAAAAAAAATCCTGTTTTTCTCTGTTATTTAAGAAGAGCAGGTAGTATTTTCTCAAGTGATGCCTCAGTAGAGAAGAGACCCAGCTTTGTTCTCTGCTCTGACTGGGGCTGTGCTTGGCAAGCCAGGAACTGTATGAGCTGTGCTCCCAAATGTTGCAGTGCCAACACCCGCACCTGTCTGAGCTGGAAACTAGTTCATCTTGAAAACTTACTGGGATTGAGGAATAGTGGCCCATTTTGCATGAGAGAGCAAGTAATGAATGTTAATGTGCAGTGAATTTGTCAAAAAGCATTATTAGGAAAAGAGTGTGTGTTGGGAAACAATTAAACCTGAGCTGATGGAGGAAGCTCACTGTACTGAGATTACCTGTCAAATATGCTTAGACAAACAAAATGGGCATTGTAAGGAACATTTCATGTCTTAGCTGTGACCTTAAGTGATATTTTTAAGGGGTATTTATTGATAAAACTCTTTAATTTGTGCACGTTATTCCTAAGTGGGCTTTGCAAGCTTTAAGAACTAATTTCTGTTTCAGAGGAGCAACAGAAACCAGGTTGAAAAGGTCTTTTTCCAATACATCACTGAAGTTGTGAGGTCCTGTTATATAATGAGTGATCTAGATTAAAGTTGCTGACACTCAAATAAAGGCACCCAGTGAGAAAATCCCAGCAGTTCTTTCACTGGTTCTTCTCACACTTCTAGAATGTATTTTACACTTTCTTGAACAGATGAGATTGAGCTCTCATAGAGTTTTCTTTACTCTATAAAAAAGTGTGAAGCAGCCTTCTGTGGAGAAATAGGCTGGAGTCACTGGAGGTTCTCTGACACATTCTCAGTCTTCTCAGTTTTCATGTCTCTACAACAAGAATGCCTGAGGCCTATTTTCATAAATACATGCTATGCATTGTAATTTTAATTTAAGTAATTGTTGCTCATAGATGAAATACACAAGCAACTTTATAAATGTATCAGTATTGGTTACACATCCATCAAAATTGCCACCTGATCCTGTCCAGTTTCTCACTGTGGACAGGAAAAAAACTCTGAAGACTGCTAACCTTGAGACTGCTACAATAGGTATGGAACCCAGGGTGATTCTGATGATTTGCTCCTTACACTCCATGTAGGATTCTACAGTACAAACTGGATATTAGAGGATGACAAAACGGTCAGGGATAAAAAGCTCTATCCATTATATCAAGAAACATTTAAAATTGATTTTAATTCCATACTCTGGGGGACAGCTATCTGGATTTTAATTCCATACCCTTGGGGCTAGGAAATAGCTGTAGATATGTCATATATAATTTTTTATTGAGTTAGTTGAAAAACTTTTTTTCCCTCTCAATTTCTGTGTAAAAATAGACAGGAAAGTAAGCCAAGTAAATTTTATCTGCACTCTAATTCCTTATGTTTGAGTTTTCATTGCAAAATTTCAGCATGATTCTTTGAAGAGAATGTTGGGCTACTGTACTTGTGCAGTGACTGAGGAAAAGGAATTGCTGACAAAGAAAGACTCATATCTTTATAGCAAAGGAGCTTATGAAAGTCTGTGTCGGAAATTAGTTTAGATCTTGCCTGTAAATAGAAACTGTATTTTTCAAATGAAATTTTGTTTGTTTCTGCCCTTTGCTCTCTACTTTTGAATAAGACATGAGTCAAGCATTAATCCACTTCTTCTGAGTTATGAAGAGAAAAGAATGAGGGGATAATTTGAGTGATCCAAGGAAAATTATTTATGTTCCTATTAGATCTGCTGCTAAAGGCAGTTTATTGTATTAGATCACCTCAGCTGGTGCATATAAAGTTCTAATCCCTATCTACAAACCTCACCAGTGATGCTTAACTGCATCCATAGAACATGGCTTAATCAGCTCAGTAAATACTGAAGTCTGAAATGTGCTGAATCCTGTGTGTTTAGATACAAATATACTTGGGAGTGTGGTGAGTAAATCTCACTTGTCCAGTGTTATTCTCAGGAATCTGGCTGTATCCAGAGAAACAGAATTTTCCAGTGTTTGGATTTTGGTAATACCAGCCATTTCTCTCATAAATCCTGTATGAAGAAAGGATCTTTTCATGCTTCTTGGAAGCCTTTCTTTTCCTTCTGTCTTGCCACGCATGCTTATAATCTCTTCTAGTCTTCATCTCCTAGGCCAGCTTCATACTTGCCAATTCGCACAACTGCACTAAGAAGGAAAGAGATCTTGAAGTCAAGTAAGCTTCAGTACTATGACTTCAAGGTCTAACTGATATTTACAGTTCCTTTAGTTGTTTTTCTTGTGCTTAAATTAAGAATTCATGTTCCCTGAACAGCTGTTCAAGAGTGGAAGACCATTCAGTGACCCCAAGTCAGACTTGGTGTGGTGTCTATGTAGGAAATGTAACCACTTAAACTAAATGTTGAAAATAGTGATGTCAATATCTTTCTTTCCTGACCCATTTTATTAGATAATGTACATATAATTTCTGTTTTGTATTGTGAGTTAAACTTTTAATTTTGTAACTGCGTTTAAATGCAAACCATTTATTTTCAAATTCGAGTCCTTAAATGATGTTTTTCCAATTCAAATATCATGGTAAAATATATTCCCCCAGAGGCTTGGTACAGTGTGAAAATGTGCAAATAATGGATACATGTGCAGTGTACATCTTCCTACCAGATGGCACTGCTCAAATTTATAGTGTGTTGCATAATTGCTTTAGAAGAGGCTGAATGAATTTGTTTAATTTTAAAATTTCTTTTGTAAATGTTGAAGGAATTTTCCTGCAATGTGTGATGCTAGCTCATCTCCAGTTTTGCCACAGCATTGTTTTAGTGCAGAGACACCTGAGTTAAAAGAAGATACAACATCCTATTTGTTACCAGTTGGAGGGCAAACAGTTTTTGAATTTTAAAGAACAAGTGTAGCCATTGATTCTGGCATATCAGTAAAAAAAGCCTTTTTGCCTTTGGATCTACAATTCATGTGAGTTAATGCATTGGTACTTGGAATGATTTTGGTTGATTATTGTAAGAAAGCCTGGAAAACTTCTTTTCCTTGCTGCTTCCCTCAGATTTCTGTTAGGACATTTATTGAGTGTCCAAGCTGTGGCCTTGCACACCAGTAGTTGTTAGGGTACAGCATTTAGCTACTTGTAGTGTGTACATTTCTTAGTGAGTCAGAAATTACTGTGGAAGCTGAGTGATGTTCATGTTGGCTCAGGATGTTATCTTAATGAAACATATACTCCTTCAAATGTGCTTAACAAATTTAGAAAAATTCTTATGTTTCTTAACATTGTGTTAAATGCAAAGAAAACCAGTAAAGCTGTCTGGGAGAAAATGCCTGTGAAAGTGTGCTGGGTGAGTCACTTTGTACAAGCAGATGTCTTCACTGCTTAAAATGAAGAACACTTGTAAAACACAAACTCAGAGATGAATTATCAGGCTTTTGCTATTCTTGACCTTGACAGAATTCTGTAGATGACTAACAATCCATTTGCAAATATAATCTGTGCATGATTTCGGCTTAAGGGCAGTCTACGTTGGTGGAGGACGGAAGCAAACCTGAAACATGATAAAATCAAAAGGTTTGTTTTGATTTTCTGTGAAGCTCTGTCTGCTGTTTTCTAGTGATGGTTTTCAACATCCTCATGAGGGGCAGAGGAGGGGCAGGCACTGATCTCTGTCCTCTGTGACCAGTGATAGGACTTAATGAAACAGCTCTAGTTCTGTCAGGGAAGGTTTAGGTTGGATATTTGGAAAAGGTTCTTCCCCAGAGGGTGGTTGGGCACTGAACAGGCTCCCCAGGCAGTGGTCACAGCACCAAGCCTGACAGAGCTCAAGAAGTGTTTGGACAACACTCTCAGAGTGTGACTCTTGGGCTGTCCTGTGCAGGACCAAGAGTTGGACTGGATGATCCTCGTGGGTCCCTTCTAACTCAGCATATTCTGTGATTCTATTATAAGAACCTTCCCAAGCATAGTGAAATATCGTCTTTAGATGAAAGCTATCTGCTTTTTATTTATGTTTCAGGTTATTGTGCAAAGTTTTTAAATTGTCAGCCTTGTGTTTAATATGTTTTCCTCTCATTGAATTTGTAATTAATTTTTGTTTCGCTTTTCCATAAATTCTAATATCACTGTCAGCACTTGTCTGAAACTGAGTAAGAACTGAGATGATCTATTTAAAAGGCAAATAGAAAACTCTGATATTTGAATATTGTTAAATGATGCCCATCTGGTTTGCAATCTTAAGTATAAGAGCCCAGTATAGTGCTAGACTAGCTGTGCTGTGGCTCTGTCATTGGTGGCCAAAATGGTACTAATGATTGTATAATGAGAATCTACTGAGAACTACCTTGGGACAGTTCTACATGTGCCAACATCATCTTTCCATGATATTCCTGGCACTCTGATAAGTGCACAGCAATTGAAATGATACCTGTCATTCAATTTGTCTGTATTTTGGTAATTGCACAGCTTGCTGAACTTTGTTCTGAATCTGTAATTAGCTATTTCTAGCAGAAAAATGAGTTACTATTCTAGTCTACCCAAGACTCATAATTGACTAAATTTGGATCTTCCAGGAGTCAGTATGTCTGTCTGTATTTTAGCCTCATTTATAACTTCATGGAAGACTGATCTTTGCTTTGTACTTCATGGCCCATTGTGCTCCATAAGGTTAAATGCAGCCTACTCTGTATAACTGTTTTATAGATCTAAAACAATATATTTGTTTTACTAATGGTTGACTTTTAAGAGTTTCAGACATGCTTTCTCCTTCAGTCCCAGCATATGGGTTTCAGACTAAAAGGTTTGTACTTAATTATACGGCCTTTAATAAATCTAGCAATCAAGCCATGCAATGGATGTGTTGGCAATGTAGCCAGACTGTCTAGAATTCAGAGTGATTTAGGGAGAAAAGCAGGGCCTTGGATAGGGGAAGGCTGTCCTATAACATTTAAGCTTTCAGATGCAAGATTTATATATTCTTTTTTTTTCCCCTTTTCAGTAGGGAGGATAAAAGAATAATTTTGTTAGTAGAATAAGAAGCAGTGGGTTTAGAGAAAATATTTTACAGCTGCACAAGAAGAGCAGGTTACATGCATTAGTTCTAGTAGTAACAGTACTATGCTGGATTTGTATATGGCCCTAGATACTTGTGGTAATTGGTGCCGGAATTTCCTATCTGTAAAACAGGTACTGAGAAGGATAACTGTTTTAATGAACTTTTTTCTCTGGTACTGTTAATTTTGTTTTCTCTGCTCAAGATTTTACTTAGTGAAGGGTTATTGCGTATAACAGAACATTCATTGAGTTTTATCCTTTGGAACATTACAAAGTTTCCTTGCTACTTGGTACGGAAATACTGTAGTCCAATCTAGAAGCAATAAAAACTGAAGTCACAAGGAAAATCATGTCCTAAGAATGTGACAGTTGCCTTGAGAAATAATTTACCAATGTAGGGAAGTTCTGCACTGTTTTGATGAGCTTTGTTCACAAGTCGAAGGATGTCTTGAAGTAGTAGAAAGAGGGCTTGGCACCATTTGTTCTTCCTTCCAGACGGTCCCGGTGACAATGTAGGTTACATCTGTTTGTCTGGACATGTGATGCTGACTAGTGGTGACTTTTTGAAGTCTGGCATATGCGTCAAAGCAAAGTGATGAAGTGCTGAACAAGGCCAAACCATTTAAGGACTTTGGTGCAACCTGGAACAAGGCCTGGACTATTTTGGTCCTTGGCCTGTGTGAGATCTGCTGTGCAGGTCTGCACCTCAATCAGCATTACCAAAGCATGAGAGAGAGCCAAGAATAAAAGAGTGAGAAATTGATCTCTTTCCAAGGCTATGGCAAAGCTACTTTGGTGGAGGAGCAGCTGGGCCAGCTGTGGTGGAGGAGGCAGTGTGGGGTGGGAGTGCAGGTCCTGCTGGGCACAGCAAGGGCAGGCAGATCCTGCGAGGAGCAGCTCCCCTCCCTCTGCTCAGGCTGAACTCCGTGTCTGGGGCTCTGGAATGGTTCCTGAAAGCTCGGCATGCTGCAGTCCCTGGCCCTCGCTGAACCTCCTGGTAGGGAAACGGGGATGAAGGCAGAATGAAATGTTACTGGTGAGTGTGTGAGTATGTAAAAATCTCTATAGGTACATACACACCTGTGATTAAAAAAACGCATGACTTTGACATGACATCAGCAAATACGAGTATAATGTATTTGGAGCTTCCCACTCTGAGTCTGGCAGGTTTACAAGGGGAATATCTAAGTCAACCTGAGGCAGAAAAATCAAGAGCAATGAGTTTCCGACTCAGTGAAGCATATTTCACCTCCTCCCCAAGGGGAAATGTAGAACATTTCCTTATAATTCAGGTGTGTAAATGAGAAGCACTCCGGGTGCATTATATCAGTCTTTTCTCATGGCTGCAGCATACTTACAGAATTATTTTTTCAGCAGTGGTATTTAATCTGTGGTCACTCTCCTTATAAAAATAATTTGGTAGTTCTGATTAATTTACATCTAACTTAGATGTCAGATAAGAAGTTTAGGTTCTGGCATGGTCATTTACATAGTTTTATACATTGTAGCAGAGTGACCATCAGCATATAGAAGATATTTTTGGAAAAGATTATACCATCTATGAGTGTACTATCTTTTTCTTTAGATTTCTGCACTGTTAAATTAATGAGGATGCCTAATTTATTAGATAACAAAATATTGTTGATGCTTACATTTCTAAAGAATCCTGTAAGGTACATAAAAAGTGAGTTTTGATGCAAGCTGAAATGACAGCACTGTCCTACCTTTTTATTCATTAGATACTTTGAGGAAATAGCCTTTGACATATACATCTCAGAACAAATGTATTTTACCCTATTATTGACAGACTAACAGTCCTGTATAAATCAGTGATTCCTGCAGTTCAGCTCTTAGCCTAATTTGCTCTAATAATAAGGTGCCCGTGGGCTGAGTTTGCTGTACAGGGGACTGATTCCTCATTCTGGCCTCTTAATATTGGCTTTCATCAGTTGCAGTTTCATTATTTCAATACTGTTGCACCATTAGCCAGGGAACATTCATGCCCATGGGTACTGGAAGAGTTTCTTGGATCAATGAAACAAAATCTCAGAATGTGTTGGAGAGAACCTCTGGAGGTCACCTGGCCCAAACCCCAGGATCAGGCAGGGCCACCTAGAGCAGGCTGCCTGGGACCATGTCCAAACAGCTTCTGAATATCCCCAAGGATGGAGACTCCACAGCCTACCTGGGTGACCTGTGCCAGGGCTTGGTCACCCTCACAGTGAAAAAGTGTTCCCTCATGTTCAGAGGGAGCCTCCTGTGTTTCAGTTTGTGTCCCCCTCCTCTGATCCTGTCACTGGGCACTGCTGAAAGGAGCTTGGCTCTATCTTCTTTGCATCCTGCCTTCAGGAACAGCAAACAGTGACAGACAGTAAGGAAGGAAAGGGGAAGGACACAGGAAACTGTCATACCACTGGCAGCTAATTTAGAATTGGTGTGGGGAAGCATTCAACATTTCAGGTGGAAAAACATTGCCTGCCTCAAGGTCTTTCTCTGGATTTGTCTTTGTGGTTGGCACAGATGGCAACACCTTCCTTAGATTTTAACATGAGAACTGAATGCATTTTTATCTTTTTGCTATTCTGTTTATATTGAGATGATGGTATGGGAATCATCAAGTGTTACAGTCGTCCTGGTTTTCTTGTCTGAGCATTTTCAAGGGTGATGGGCTTTCAATGAGAGACAGCACAACAAAATGAGGATTGAAATATGGTGAGTGCTGCAAACCTACATTAAAGAAAAATCATGCAGCTGCCTGGGATAAGGTATTTGCATTCACTTCCTACTCTTGCCTGAAAAAAGACTTTTCTCCCATTGCCTTTAACACAGAAGTTGTGTTTGAAAATGGTTTTATATAAACCAGGATTTCAAATACAATGGACTCCAGGTGACTTTCAGCAACATTGTTGAGTCCTGAGGATATTTGCTTATTTGTGTATTTAATTTTGAAGGTTTTTTAATACACTTTTTCCTTTTGAATTTTGAAGCACCTTAACTTGTCTGGAAAACTTTCCTTAAATTCAGTGTGCAAGACAAAGTTAGATGTGACTTTTGTACAGTGATATAAACTGGGACTTATTTGCATATCTTATGCCAAAAAGTGCAGAATTGCAGTACCACAGAAGAAGAGTTTCCATTTTAAATATTTAGATTCTAGAACATAAAATTAAAAAGGCAGAAAAAATGTGCAAGACTATCCCCTAAATCTGATATTTTACTAATAACTTAATCTAAGTATATTTTTTAAACGGTAATCTTACAAGTACTAGGAAAGTTTTGGATGATGATGATACAATCTCTGAGGGGGAAAAACCCCAACAAACCAACAGCTTTTTAAAAGTAACTTGAATCATCAAATTCCACTCAGGTCAGCTCACTATTCCAGCACGCTCTGCAGGATATGCCAAGTAAAGATAGTCTGCATATATGAGAGTATTTGTTAACAGAAACAGTAAAGAAAACTCTGCTTCCCTTGTTTTACTCCATAAGGACTTTGAAACCCCTTTCTAGTATGGCACAAAATGCTCCAATTTGGCTTCTGAACTTCCTTCCTTTCCCTCTCTCCTCATGTACAAGCTGATGTGGAAATTTCCTAAACTGTGAAAATCCATGGGCTCTGGATATACCTCATATAATTTTAATAATTTGGAAGGTGTGAAGAGGTAAATGGACAAATAATCACAACCTCAAGCAGAACTCCAAATTTTTTGAAACAAGGGCAGAATATAACAGAACTCAGCAACTGCAGTGTGTTAGTGTACTTGCTACTGAAGCACAAAGAAAATCTAATAATCTACTAGAATCTAATTCAGTGTTGTAAAGTTTTAATAGCTGCTAGTTTGAATATGATTGCAGTGCAATTAATAGTGGAAGATTTATATACTACCTTCTTTTAACTGTTTATTATAGAAATGCTTTTTGTCTTCTCATTGCTGAATATACTGCTTGAAATAATTTTTCTCTGAGTGGCCGGGATTGTTTCTTCCTGACAGGAGGTTGTATTTTGCAGCTTTGATAATGATCAGAAAATACTCAGAGAAGCTCCATTTGGTTCTGCAGTGTAGTACATGAAACACACTGAGATACAGAAAGCAGTTAATCAAATTTTAGTTCCCCCTTGGCCTTTTTATTATCTACAGAAATATAAATGTGCTTCTTCAATATATTCATCATAATTTAATTTCTTCAGCCATTTAGGTAATTCTCTGTTCTTTAAGTGTCCTTTTTTGTCTGACACTTCTACCAGTGTTTTGAAATGGCAGACAGTTTTATAGGTGAAATCTTAGTGGTGCCTCACAGAGATTGTCTTGATTTGTGCCAAGTCTATAAAAGTGGCACAAAATGCTAATGGCTTTTTCCTACCTTTGGTACATTCTTTTATAGCTGGTTGAAAAACAGAAAGCTTCTTAAGTAAGAACCTTTCTCTGTTGTTAATATTCAGGTTATTCATTTTTTTATGCGTTCAGTGATAGTTTTCTGATGGGCCACTGTTTAAAATGGCTTGCACTTGCTTACTATGACAATCCTGTTGCCCACTGAATTGCTCCAAATTTTATGTTTTAATCTCACTGCTGGATTGCCCTAGAACTGTTGTCCAACCTCTGCTGTTCTGTTCCTGCCTTTCCGATCTACAGTCAGGTACCCTGATTCATGCAAAAGTAACACTTGGGATGATACTGTTGGCTTTGGGTCTAATGTTGAACAGCTACTAAAACAATCCAATTTTCCAAAAGCCAGAGTTTAACCTTTACACAGTGTTGAGAAAGTGAGAGTTCCATTGCACAGCTGTTGGCATGGTAATCAATATGAACTTTGGAGCCCTAGACCTCAAACAAAAGGCACACCTGTTCTCTCTGTGGAACTTTTTAACATATCTCATTGACCATTCAGTAGACTTATCTCTGTTGGCCAAAAAATATAATGAAGTCTATGAAAATGTTTTAGTGGCATAAATCTGAACAACACTTTACTTGAACAAGGCCACCTTCTAGCCCACAAGCTACGTTGAAGCTTTTGTGACTGGGAATGCATCAAAAATTCTTTGGGCAGAGATGAAGGTTAAAAAAAGTTCTATTCTTAAAAATTCACTTAGAGTCCTTAAAATAGGCAAGCAAATAATGAGACATCTAGCTAAACTCACTATAAAAATGTTCCTTTTTTGTTAAGGCTAGTGTAAAGAGCTTGTCAGGGCACTGAACAAACATATGTGAATGCACATTTTGGATGTAGTGTAGGATTTGCTTTTGTCACGGGCTCAGAAATATTGGCTGATATAAATCCACAGTTGACAGAAGTCAGATCTCTGAATGGTCTTCCAGGACATTGTCCAGCCTGAGAACTCAATAACCAGCTGTCAAAAACCCTCCCGGTTCTAGTAACTCAAAAAGTTTGCAATTAATTTTAGAGAATTTCTATAAGTCTGTTTCCCAGTGCTGGTATTCCCATGATTCTGCAGTGTTCTCATTTAACTTACAAGTTTGCAGCCTGCCAAGGATTAATCTCTCTGCACCAAAGGTAGCAACATCTGCCGGTATTTATATCAAGAACTGGTTGAAAATTCCAAGTGTAGAGATGTAATTTTTTGTTACAGAGAGGACAGCCATCACCCATACCCAAGCACACACACTGGTGCACGTGCAGCCAGTTGTGCTGAAGTGAGGCTCCATTTGTGAAGATGCCATTTCCAAAGTACTTGAAAATGCAATTTTGCTGAATCTTTAAGCCTTCCCTTGGAATGAAAACATTTAACTTCTAAAGCTGCTTCTATGTGGAGCCATCTCAGTAGAGATTTACCTAATTGTTCACAAAAGTTAGTCATTATGTTTATCTTTAAAGATAAGTAAAAGGACATGAATTACTCTAAAGGAGATGCAGCTTTTCTACCATTCTGTTCTTCTGGTAACTTCTTACTTTTTAAGAACTTTCTCTGAGAACTTTGGTCTTTTCAAAGAGAATTCTGCTGGGAAGTATTTTCCTCTTCCAGATGTCTCAATTGGTATTTATTTTTTTAAGTGTTATCCTTCTTTATGGTACCTGGGCAAGCCATTCCAATTTACATGTCACAGGAATACAACTGCTGTGTGCCTAAAGTACCTGCCACAGTTTCAAGCATTCTGGGTGCACCTAGTGAGAGGCTGAATCATACATTTATCATACATTCATACAGCACAGCTTTTAGAGAGATCTCTGACCCTTCCAGGGAGAGACATTGCTGCGGTGTCTCCTGGCAAGCGAGGAGTCTGGGTCAAGGTGTTTGCAGCTGTAAAGAAATTCAGTAATACTTCAAGTAATGGTAAATGGAATATATATAAAATATGAAATGGAATCAATTCTAATTTGTATTTCAGTTGCAAGATCCATGGACTGTAGCCTGGGGTCTGTTTTCAGCACACAGGCAGCAGGGTGGGATAGGTGTGGTCCATGGTGAGAGACATGGGAGATGTGATCCTTTCAGGGGTCCTTTCAAGGATCCTTTCTGGGTGGATGTGAATGTGCTTTTTATTGCAGAATGCATATTTTCAGACACACTGGTGGCTCGCAGTAACCCAGGCTCGCCGTTCATAAACTCACAGTTTATAAACCCTGGGTGATGGGCTTTCTGCTCTACATGCTGTGTTGGTCATCCATACAAAAACTGTGCAGAAGGGCGTTTGCACAACCCTTGATGCTGATTGAGAAGGACAAACACCAGAGTGAAAGGGTTCTCTCTGCTTCTGTCATGTGACAACCTTGTGACTTGTGTGCTGGACAGGCCTGAGGTTGGGGGGCTTCAGGGGGCCTGGGGGTCACAGGCTCTTGCAGCAATGTCTGCTCATTCCTCTGCAAAGGGAAAAGGAGGGACCAGGATTCTTTTTCTTCCGGTCTGTAAGACAGCAGGCAGCTGTCACTGTGAGCAGACAAGCCTTTTTTGGAAGACTTTGGCTGCTTTCTGGTATTGCTTTTCTTTTTTAGTGACACTGCTCTTTCCACACCTTGTCCCTTATGCCTCTGAGTGTCCAGTACAGTTTGAATTCTAAGTAATCACAAATCCAAGGCTTAGCATTTGATTAGCAGACAAAGAAGGAGGTGTTTATGACTGAAGGGTTTTGCAGGTCTTAAGCCTGGTTCAGGAATTCAGTGATACAATTTTTGTATTTTAAAGCTGAAGAGAAGGGACAGACATACCCCATTTTATTCTGAACCTGTTTCCTGCCTGGGCAGTAGAGGTGGGTAGTTAAGTCTCATCCCCAGTTCTAACTTGTGGCACTCTGCCACCGTGTTAATACTCAGTGCACGCTCTCAGTGATGAAATATGAAAACATTTCGATGGTACTTAGGAACAGGGCATAGCAATAAAATTTACTTTCTACAGGGCTGTCTCATTGCTGTCTCCTGAGCAGCATATGCCGGTGCTTTGCTTGTTTGCTTCATCACTGCCTGTGTGTTGGGCAAACAGGTTGTCACAGGTACACCTGCAGATGGTTTTCTTAGCTTTGATCCAATTTGTCTAATTTTTAGGTTCCTTGTGACTTCCTGCTTCTCCCTGAACTGTGAGACATAGCAGTATTGGAGCCACATGAAAACACTACGCGGCTCATTTTCAACTAAATTACCCCGAGCATGTAATTATAGCAATTAGTAAAGCTCCCTCTGTCTTTCAGCATTCTCCAGAAAACACCCTCCTCACGCAGGTTGAGTAAAATGCCCTAGGTCAGTAGCTACACAGACAAGTAATTCAAGAATTGTCTTGATGTGGCCAGGATAGGGTTTACTGCATGTAATAAAACAATATATCAGCTTGGCAAAAGATGTGTAATGCTATTGTTGTTTCATATTTGGAACTGGAAAAAATGGAACTCTTTCTTTTACAGTTTTTGTAGCTACCTTTTTGCAGTGTCCTCATTCATTTCAGTACTGGGGGAGATCATAAGCACCATTGGGGAGCAATTGGGGAAGATTTAAAAATCTCTGAAGACAGCATCGTTCCAGGGATATGGTTATTCAAAATACTTCATATTTTGAAATATAAATGTTTCTTGTTTGGATAGTCTTTTATTGGTAGGTTTTTGTGGTGTATTTTTTTGTTTGCTTGTTGGTTTTTTTTTAAAATTTTTATTTCAGATTTAATTTAATTTCATTTATCTGCAAAAGCAGAACACCTAAAATTGTTAAATATATAAGCCACTGGGGTTTAAATTTTGTAAGGAAACAAAAGTTATATTTATGGCTGATTCCATACTGTGGAGGGATTCTTCTTCCTTGTCTTAGCTGACAGTCCACATGACTGTGTCAGAGTTCAGCACTGTTGAGAGTTGGCTTGATTTAGCATTTTTGAGGAAAAGACCATTCTGTGCCCCAGGAAAAATCTGTCCAGCACTGCAGAGAAAGCTGAAAATATCAAAAAAATGCAGCCATGTAAATGACTTCAGTTCAAGACCTGTGCTATTTTCAAATTACCTCCGTCATGGCTTGGTTTAACTGGTTTATTGCTTTAAACCTTTTTGGACCAAATCTCTTAGCTGTGAGTTTTCAGGTGGGCTGGTGAAGAGGGTGCTCCATGGAATTCTTCTAGAGTAAATCAGAGATTTAGGTGTGTTGCAAGAGGTTACTGGATGGAGAACTGGTGACTGCCTCTCATATCCTCCCTATATATATATATATGTATGTATGTATGTATAATGTACTTGAAAGGGATTTAAAGCAGAGTTTAGTACTGCAGCAGATTTCTTGCAAACCCTTGGCTTTCCCTGTGTGTCTTTGCGTGAGATGTTCGGGAGTGGGCAATTCTCTTCAGCAGGATATTTATATAGATGCGAGCTCTTGCGGCATGTACGCTCGTATACATGAGTTCCTTCTTTTTATAGACTGGTGATCTGAAATAGAAGTGACTGGCAAAGAGAAATATCTTGAGGCACTTGAGCATCTTAACAGAATACAAAATAGTCCATAATATAAATTTACCTACCTAACCAAAAACCCTTTTTCACAAGTCCTCTCTGAGGTTTAAGTGGAATTGTTAATGATTCACACTGGTTTTCTCTCTCCAGATTTTATTTATCGTATCACCTTTGTTTACAAATTTTCTCAAGATGATCATTGCACAGCACAGTTCTTTTAGTACAGCCAGCATGTCAAGAAGTGTTTATGTAATCTGCCAAGCAGTGTGTCATCCTATGCACCTGGCCTGGAGTTTTTTACAGATCTCACCTTTTGAACTCAAGCTTGTAATAGAAATGTCCTGGTCTCTGAAGGTGCAGAGGTTCCTTTCCCTCAGTGGTAGCAGAGGGATGGTCACTGTGGTGCACTTGCCACCTGAAATATGATGTGGAATGTGAGCATGTGGTTTTTCTGCAGGGGGTTCTTTGTGTAGCTTAAAGACCTGGAACAGGCTATCAAGCAGAAAATAGAAGCAGCTACACAGGTTAAAAACAAAAAATAGTTGGTGTAGCAGGAAGAAAGAAGGTTGCCATGCTTTGTCTATGCAAAAAATAAAACAACTGTATGCAAGGAATTCACTAAATCAAAGTTTGTAATTTGCAGAATAGTGAAGTTAAAATTCTGTGAATGTAGAACAAGCTTTCCTGCGGCACTGCACTTGCCCCATATTTGATCCATATTCCAAAGTGCAGGCCTTAATCTGGGTTTTTTTTAGTTAAGAGTTTTCTTGTGAGCTTGATTATTAATCTTCTGAGCATCTTGCATATCCATAAATACATAAATGTTTTTATTCCTTATATCCTTTGCATGATTCAATGTACATGGAATCTTTATCTGTCCTAAAGTCCAGGATAGGATGGTGCATGCAGAAGCCTGACAGGTAAGGGATAAATTGATGCTAATGATTGAATTTATAATGTAGTTTGGAAATATTCTCTGGGAGTTTCTTTCTTTCTTTCTTTCTTTTTTTTTTTTTCTTTTTTTGACAAGTGAACCTATTTCTACAGCTTTCTTCATCTCCTTCTCTTTGCCCCTGCTCTGTGGTTTGCCATGGTTTGTCTTTTCTCCAAAGAGAAACAAGTCACATATTTTAATAGTTTTCTCCTGACCTTTCCAGCTCAGCTCCTGAGCAACTCTGTGTTTTGATGTATTTATTCAACCACATTTCTAAACAGCCTTATTACTTAGAAGAAATACATGATCTAATTACATCTGTGAGCCATAGGCGATTGGGAATACTTACTTGGCTGCATAACTGGCCAAAATATTATATAAGCATCCCTTATCTCCTGTGCTAAGCCTCACTACAACAAGATAGAATGTAAATGTTGTAAATATGTCTTTAAAACAATGAAATTCCTTACATTTATAAAACAGGTAACTCAGTTTGCATCTGCTTTTGCAGCAAAGCTTGTCTTGCTGAAATGGTTGCATCACATATACAAGCCACACATGGTTTCCTTGCCACAAAAAATATGAACAACATCTTTCAAACGCTCATTCTTTCTCCTGTAACATTGGTCTCTGAGGCAGCTGCCCCCAGTGCTGCAGGAGAGGCCCCTCCTGTTCCAAAGGCAGTGGCAGCATTGCCTCTTTTCCAGGCTGGTGGTGCTGTGTCTGAGCCAGGGTGTGGTTTGCCCTGCTGGCTGCCAGGACACTGCTGACTGGTGTGGAGTCTGCTGCTGACCAGCACCCCCAGACCCTTTTTCTGGGAGATTTTAACTGTCTGCATTCTGTGAAACCATAGGGTGAATGTCTGACTGATCTGCTAAGAGCTCTCTCCCCTCTGCCCAGGCGTGGCCACTCACCCTGGCTGTCAGGGGAGCTTTGTTGGCCTGTGGATTGTTCCTTGACCTTGAATGAGAATTGTGCCTGTGCTGTCACCATGAATAGCTGTTAGGGGGTACACACAACCTTTTCATCAGCAAACTTGACCACAGGCAGATGCTTCTTCATTCTAAACCTTAGTGACCTCAGCAGGTCTCTGTCGTTTTGAATTCTGTTCAAAGTGGCTGCTTTGGTCTGTTTTAAGGTCCTCTGTACCAAAATAATAGTAGGACCAGACTATTCAGCAGCTGCAGTGTACTTGTCTTATCCAGATAGATGAGAAATGCACAGAGAGCTGTGCAAAGCGTGCACAGAATCTACTAGAAGTAATTATCAAGGGATTCTTGGGCCTAAGCCACCATAATTATTAGTTTACTTCTTACTATCCAGAGTTAAGCTTTGTGTATTGTGCTGAGCAGATGGAATTTTTTGTTTTTTAAAAAAAGAACTTACTAGCAACAGGAGTTAGCTTTTAATGTCACCACCTACTGTGCTAAGTCCACTGGCTTTGTTATATGCATATCAGCCACTGAAAAAAATAATTTAAAAATATAGCATTATTCCAGGGCCAGTTGTAGTCCGGTCAGAATCTATCCGTGGCAAAATACAACTAAAAAAATATTTGTTTCAATAAAGAATTTTTTAAGTAGCTGGTCCCTTCTGTTGTTGCTGTCCTGTGGGAGAGAGTTTCTGTTCTGAAATGAAGGTTTCCATGCAGGGCTGCAGCAAAGTTTTCCTGTTCAGGATAATGATATGACAAACCACTAGTGAAGTGATGCTGTTGGGTTTTTTAATGCAAATTTGCTGGTGTGATCTCTGCGAGAAGATCAAAACTAATCATGCTGTGTTTGATAAGCTGCAAATGTAGTGAACAGTCATAACTGTATGTTTTCTTACTTCAAAAAAAAAAGGGTTGCTATTATAAATATAATTGACTATGTTTTGAGACTCCAGATCTCTAAGATCAAATCTTCAGGATAGCATTGAGGTTTTGCTCAATTTTGTCACCTGACAGAGATGAGAGAGACCTTTCTATTGATGCATCAGTTTGTGTGTGTAGGGCAGAATGGGGGGGATGAGATGAAGGAAGTCAGGGAGGGAAGAGGGCAAAGTGTTCATCAGCTCCAAAGCCAGAGCTCTGCTGGCTGCAGTTTCCTTCCTGTGTGGCCATGAGGAAGCTGTTCAGCTGAACTGTTACCACCACAGAGGTAAAGTCCAGCTTATTCCCAGCTTCTGCAGCAGCTCCCAGCTTTCTGCATCTGGTTTTCAGTAATAATGTTGAGCTAAGAAGACTGAAAGGATTCTGAAGGAAATCTGCTTCATTCCATGTTCACTTCTCACAGATCAGTGTGGTGGGTCATAAACCTCTGTGCACTTTGAGCCAGCTGGTCCAGGACAACTGCTGCTATCAGGGAATGCTCTTCTGTTGACTTTAAAAATGGCTTATAAAACTGCAAATACTGGACAGATTTATGGATTATTAGCTTGCAATTGGAAATATAAATCTGATGTAAAACAAAAGTACTATTGCCAAAAATCAAAATACATAGTTGTGATTAATGTAGTAGAAATGTACTATTGAAGTATTAATAAGAAGTTATGGAGCTACTCCCCAAAACTCCACTTCACTCTTATAAAACAAACTTGTAAGTTAGGAACAGAAATGAAACATTTAAAAGTAGAAAAAATCCTACTTTTTCTTAAAAAAAATCCATAATTAGGCCTACTTTACATAGGGTTTTCAGTCTCTTTTTTTAATACATGAGTCTTGCTGGAATTGGAGCCCAGGCTGGGCTGGGATGTTTGCCCAGGCCACCTTGGTGTATTCACTGAATTGTGCAGCTGACCTGTTCCTATGCACTAAAATAACCATGTTCTGATGTGTTAGATTTCCTGTCCAGGTGGGTAACCTGTATAACATGTGTACAGGTTTGTCTGGGAAATTCTAGAATATCATATGCTCTCCACATTGAAAAGCCACTGTAGAATGGTCAGGGGGTGTTTTCTCTTTTTGCTGAGCTGGTAGATGTCTCTCATTTCTTCTTTTTCTGCCTGTTTGTAGTTAATTCTCACATTGTCTGAAATACATTAAAGATCTGTTCAAACAACAGCACAGATAAAAATGGAGAAGAATGATTATGGAAACCACATATGCTACACAAATGTATGGTGTATGAACATTATGTAAAGAAAGATATTAAATCTTTTCAAGGAGTTCACACAATGGTGAAATGTTGAAAGTTTCTTAAAAGTCAACACTTCAAGTGAGGTGATTTTTTATTCACTAAGCCATTGCTGGGAAGAATAGCTATTAATTATATCAGCAGTTCTAGTAACCTTGAAAATTGTGTGTAATGCTTTTCTTTGGGGTTTTTTTTTGAGGGGAGAGGCTTTTCCTTCTCCTTCCTTTCTGACAGAAAGATAGAAAACATGGTTATCTCAGGAAAAAAGAAATGATTAGACAAGCATGGTTGGAGATGAGGGAACACCCAAGGGACAACTTCACAAGCCTTTGCTCAGTCAACCATGCAATGAAGTGCAGCCTTGTGGAAGTAAAGACACCTGAGAGGCATAGTGGCCCAAAGTCCAAAGCCCTGAGTCTTCTGTAGGTGCAGCTTCGTGATAAAATACTTAAAAACAGCTCTAGATGCAAACTGTGATTTGTTCCTGAACTTGCCAGTATATATTCTGCTGAAAATCAAATGCATATTTATTATAGCACAAAGATGCAAGTATATGCAATTAAGATTACTGAGTTTCATTGCTCTGGCAAATGACAGCAGGAAAGGACTGGTCACTAGCCTGAGCTTCTTAGCTCTAACTTCTTGCAGGGATCACTTTATAAAGTAAAAAATTAAACAGTTGCTTACAGAAGATGTCCCATTTGATTTGATATTTCCTTTATTTCTTGAAATTAATTCTAACAAACATATAAGGAGTTGCAGACTAGATCAAGTAATAATTTTTTGTTAGCGTATTGCATAAACCCCCTAAAACTATTTTCTCATTAGAAAGGCTATTTATACTGCATCTATTTAAATATAAGGCATTGATATCATCTACCAGGAAAATGATTTGTTGAAACTTGGCCGGATTCTAGCAAGTGTATTTTTATATTCTTTGGAGAAGTGGGCAATGTGAATGTGACAGTGACTTGGAGGAGTGGTGGTTCAGGGAGTGCTGGTGGGATCAGTGTGAGGCAAGTGTTTGATAGCTCTTGGGGATGCAGAGGCTGTGTGCTCACTGTGCTTTCCGTGTGGGCAGTGATCCTACACTGAGTCCCTGCTTTGTGTTCCAGCATTGTGGGACATCGGGGGAGCTACAAAAGAGTGGGAAGGATTTGGCTTTGCTGAAGTGGTGGGCAGTGATCCCACAGTCCAGAGCAGAACTGAGATACATCCAGCTCCAAGGAGAGGCTTCAGGAGGATCAGCAGTGAGAGTCCATCATCCTGCAGTGATGCTGCTGCAGGTAGTTGGTTATGACTGAGCAATTGTAGGAGTTTTACACTGGATGTCACACTGAATCCAGCAATCAGCCTCAGAGGCAGCCAGTAGCCAGCTTCCCACTGAAACAGGCTCGATGTTACCCAGGGAGCTCCAGGGGCTGCTCTGCACCTGGCATCCCACACGTGCCCAGGGAATGGAGCGCCTCATGATGCTGGATGCTCACCTCATTGTGCATGGGTGCATTAGCCATTTCTGTGCAGACCTTATCTCTGCAGGCAGATGGTAGTTCAGCAATGTCACAGAGTTCATTCATTAATTGGTGCTGATACTTAGTCTCCTGAAAAAAAAATGAGCATTTAAATTTCTTTTCAAAAAGAGCTAGATGCAGGTTTTCACTACCTGCTTGAGATATCGTGGGCTGTTTGATGTTATTTATATTCCATATAAGTTTGGGATTTTGGAGAGGTTTAATAATTTTGTGTTTTGTGACGTCTTCTATTCCTGTATCCTGCATTGACTAGTGCACCCAAAAATTAATTGGAAATACAACTAATGCTTGGGAAGTGGATCAGAAGTGGCATTCATACATAGGTATTCATAACTGTTTGGGGGTTTTGCTTCAGACTTCCAGCAAAAAGATCTTCTTTTGCAGCTTCCTTCACAATTATAGTCTGATATACAGACGGAGCAAAATGATTTCACTTTGTGTCGTAATGCTGTTGGTAACTATTTAAATTCCTGTGCTCTAAGCCTTTTAAAGGTTAAGAAAGATTGCACTTGTACTTCTGTGGAGGAGTCAGTGTTTGCTCCAAGGGATGAACTGCCAAAGGCCATCCTTTGCTGTAAAATTCAATAAATGAGTGTAAGAATGGCTGGCTCACTCCTACAGTGCTTTGTATAGTTACAGCTATCATTTTGTTGTTCCATTGTAGTTGGAGAAGATAAGAAAAGGGAAAGGTTGCTTCTCACTGAGCTGATTCCATAAAATAATTCCCCAATGGCTTTCATTAGACATTCTCATTTTTAACATTTGTGCAGGGAAGCAAGAAAGTAAAAACACAAGGAAAAGTTGAGTGAAGGCCAACAACAAAGGTGGGTTCAGTTTTTACTGAGAGATTTCCTCTAGCAGTGTCTGTTGTCTGTGTAATGTTTGATTAAAGCATTAGCAGCCATACCTTCTTCAAACACCTGACCTTTGATCCATGTCACGTCTGGATGTCTGTTGAAAAGTTTTGGCAGCTTTTCTTCTTACATAATTTTTAGACAGGTACTTGCTGTCTACAAGAACTTGCTGGTGAAAACCTTCTAATTAAAGTGTATCCCCTGTGCTGGTAATTTCAGAGCTGGCCTAGCCGATTCTGCTTTCAACAGATTTTGTATTTTCAGGCTCAAGATAGTCTGCCTAAGTATTTGGCATGTAGATAACTGTTACCTTAAAAATAAAACGAAGTATTTGAAATTCATATGAAGCTAGAATAGAAAAAGCTTCTCCCCAAACTGTGATTTGTACAAAACTTCATAGATAAAATTTTAAAAAATGCACATTTGCTCGTTTGAGCTTGATGACATGTTTCCCACATGGTTCCTGGTGTGTGCTCAAGGGAGAGCATTTTCTGTGGCTCCACTGGGGCTTCTGCTCTCACATCCTTCCATCTCATGGTACAGCAGGAATGCAGGGGCATGGGCTAGATGTGAAGGTTGAAAGGAACTTTATCCTGTATTTCTTCCTTCATATTTTCTGTGAAAAATGGGCAGATTGTTTAAATCTGTTCAGTACTTGTGCAGTGTTGTGGTAGAGATGCAGCCCTGGGTGCCAGCTGGGTTGGTGTTTGTTTACCTGCACCATGCTCTGCCAAAGCACCTTTCACACAGGCCTGGGTATGTGGTGCTGCAGCCAAATGGTAGAAAAACTGATAGACATTGTATGTTTTATTTTTGCTCGAAACAGTGGGCAGATATCAATGTCTGGTGGCTCAGCAAGTGTGACAGCAGCATTATATTTTGGTGTGTGAGAGTACCTCAGGTCCCTGACCTACGCCAAGGTCTTGTTGCTGTACAAAAGTGACTGGAACATTGCTGTCCAGTGGCTGAAATTTGTGAATTACTGAGCATGAGCTTTGAAATGATATAGCTGTTAATGTCACTCTTTTTGTTGTCAGGTTCTACTTTTGACTGTCGTTCTCTGGAAATGCTGGCCACTGAGAGGGCAAGTGTGTTCCTGTAAAACCACTGCCTGCCTGCTAGGTTCACTTATATTGTGCATTGTAGGGGCCCTGCCAACATTTCCATGAACTCTTTCAGCTTCTGAGGTACATGTGCTCCCTGCAGCACCCTGCTGACTTCCCCCTTGGAATGGATGGATGTGGAAAATCAGGGGCATTGCTGTGCAGGCAGTTAAACCTGGAGGTACGTTTGCAAGTGATGCTCACTATTAGCTGTCAGCTCATTGTCTGCTTAAGATGCCAGTCAGCAGGGGAATAGGAACTTGCTGCTATTTAAAAATCCAGTATTGGATGAGGAGTGGGCATGGTGCCCAGAACTCAGATGAAATTTTTGGCAGGTCCTGCATGATCCCGTGACCAAGCATCGTGATGACCATGTTACATCTTCAATATGAGTCCCTCATGGTGGCAGTGCAGAGGTGGCTGTTCTGGGAAGGTCTGTGAGCAGGGTGAAGAACTGGAAAAGGCAGGGTCCTTTTTTTTGGAGGGATCCCTTGGGCAGGTGTAGCTGTTGGTGGAGAGGACAGAGCGAGGAGTGCTGTTGGGGGTGCAGGAGCTGTGGAAACAGCCCAGGCAGCAGCAAGCTCTTGTGGCTGTGCTCTCCCAGCAGCATTCAAGAATGTTTTATTGCAAAGGCTTCATTTTCTTTCCTGGTTCACAACCTGCTCTGGCAATGTGCACAGCTTGAATAGCCAAATACACATTATCAGGATTTTCAGGCAGAAGAAAATGAGCCCTTTCTGCATTCAGTTACCATTTCTGTAACGGACTGGCAAGGTGCTGGAGCAGGGCCAGCTCTCTCTGCCAGAACAAACAACATTTCTGGGGCTCTGAAGCTACCCTGGCACTGTGTATTTAGTTAAAGGTTTAGCACTGGAAATGCATGAACAATTAAGACTTCATTTCCTAAATGGAGTGCATTTTGTGATTACAGAAGAGAACACACCGGTTGGGATTCAGTGTATTTGGGGCTGAAACATGGTCTTACACTGTGAAACCTGCTGTTCACAGTAGAGCTGACTGAAGAAAAGACAAAGCAAAGTTTTCCCCATAACTGTACTTTCAAGAGTAAGATTTATCTATATCAAAGGAAGTTGCCTGATTTTGTAGCAAATGTAATTCAAAACATGCTTTCAAATTATATAGGTTATTGCCTCCCTTGTAGAACAAGACAAAATATTGCTGTAGAGATCATTTTCATCTACTTTCATTTGCATTTATATACTATTTTTTGTCATACTCTTCACTTAGGTTTTTCTATCTAGAGATTTCCTTATACCTTCTAAAGTTGATAATTATGACATCAAGCAGTTACAGTGGTAGATGACATACAAAATGTTAAATTTTAAGATGCAATTCATTTATCACAATGATTTATGTATTTTAATCATATCTTTATTTACTTTTGTGGAGAAACAAAAGCAAGGTGAAAATAATTCTGAATACATTGAAGGCTTTTTTAGTTTTATTTCAGCTGTTTATGTGCAAATCTTTCACTGTTCATTCTTGATTTTTATATTCCCTGTAAAGTGCTGAAGGGAATGGTGCATTAGTGCAGGTGACATCAGCCACAGCATGTGAGCAGATGTGCCTGTCTCTGAAATTGTTTGGAAATCATTGCTATCCCCTGGCTGTTCCCCCTGCCCCCTCCCATAGTCTATAACTCTGTTTGGAACTGCTGCAAAGAGGAGCTGAGCTGGAGTATGTTTGGTTTCCAAGCAGTTTATTATGCAAAATCTCAAGGTGTCTCTCCGAGAGTCCTTTAGCTCCGGAGCAGTGCTCTGTAGATGGCAGCATTGATAGGCCTGACTTCCCTCTGCTCTCCCGGGAGGAGCAGAGTGGGTAACTGCACTGGGTTCTTTGCTTCTCCAGGCAAGTGTAGAAGTAGCTTTTGGTATTTTACTACGTCATAAATTGAGGCTGCTTCATAGTCTATGACTTAGGGCTCAGTTCCAGGATATAAGAGTGTGCATAGATGTTTTTTGATAATTTGCACTTTCCCTTTTAGTGGGACATAATTTTTTTCAGCCTGTGCTTGTTATTTTTGAGACTGAAAGCAGGTGTTAACTGGATCAGTTATCAGTTCTTGTATTTGGTCAGATATATAATATTTTGTGGCTTAAATTCCTTAAATTTAAGCCACATTCCCTAAATGCTTTAGATACTACATGAAAAGGGGCCATCACTATTGCTCTGTGTCATGCTGAATTGCATTATACCTGATGTCTTCTGGCATTCACACATCCTATTGGATTTGGTAAAAAACACTGAAACTCATTCTAAAAGCCTGGACCTTCAAGGTGCTGTTCCCCTACCTTGATATTTTCTTGCTAGGGATCAAATAAGCTTTACTAGGAAAAGAGAATTCTTACTTAGTAATGTAGAATATTAACTCAGAAGCCTCAGACGATGTACTCTAAAACTATAGGTCCTTGCATTAGTTTTAGTTTTCTTACTCCTTGTTTGTCTGCCCTGAGCCTTGATTTCTAGCTGTGCTGGTCCCTCATGAAGCAGTCACAGGACTTTGTTAAAGGCATTAGAAAAGTCAGGTTTTAAAGGAACTTATAGCTTAAAATATGTTGACTAATTTAATAGATATTTACTTAAGAGGTCCATGACCCTGTAAGTTGCATGACACTGTGAGAAGTCTTCTTTATAGAAGTCTTATTAACCTTTTAATTGCTCTTGAAATCCATACTCAGGACTGTGCTTGGCTGTAATGTCAGTGGGGCATCCAGCATTCAGTGGAGGCAGTGATGAACAGTTCACTGCAGACTGAAGTCACTCAATTTTCCTGTCCTCTGTAAGAAAGAGTCACATTCTTCTGTGGTGTCACCTGTTTCTGTCTGTATTGATGTCTTTAAGTTTTGATGTTTTTAAGTCACCTGAGCCCTGCTATTTTCTTACTATTATTTCTAAACTTAGTGGAGTCTTCAAAAACTATAGCTGCTTCTGTTCTTTAGGATGCTTATAACTCCAAAAAGCTGCACCTTTAGGTGTGTGTTGGAAAAAATACAAATGATAAAAAGATGAAGCTTATTTTTTTTTCCTAGTTTCAAGCCTCCAATTTCGCATCTGCTTGTAGTCACATCACACAATTCTATTTTCAAGGGAGGATCTTAATTATGGTGCATTGGCAGTTATACTTGCTCTCAAGTACCAGAGTGAGAATGCTAATGAAATAACACTTAATGGAGTTGGAGGTAGGAAAGTGTCTAGAGTTTTATTATTAAAAAATTGTCACTTAGCTGTGTGTGCATTTGTAATTAGTTACATTGTTTTCCTTGGTCATTTCTGATTTTTTGGTGCATGAATTAAGACTGTAGGTCCTGATACTCAGAATTGTGGACAGTATGCAAATCCTAAACCATAGCTGGAAGTTAATGACTGTCAGTTCTTGGGGTCTGCAGTCTGCACTTTGGGTCAGTTTGAACATGACTGCATTTTGCTGAATACATTGATTTTACCGCCTGGAAAGCAAAGATACTTCCGACCTTGCAGGGTACTGAGAATTAATCTGTGTGTATCAGTAAACTGCTCTGAAACTCTAGACAGAAGAGTCAAGAGATTGCCAGAGAATTAAGAAGTATTAATTGTTATTGCCATATAAGCTTTAATTGTTTAATCACTGATGAATATGCTTAGAGCATGTCACTCTGAGAATGAAGTAAAAATGTTCTTGGCTTGCTAGGATGTTAACATGCTGAACAGTCTGCTTATAACTCCATTTACAAGTAACACAGCCTAGATATTTGCTTCAATTAAGCATAAACTTGTTTTGATGGCTTTTCAATCAATGAGACAAAATAAAGATATGAAGGTAAAATTAATGGAGTAGCAGCTGCTGTGCCCCAGCCCGACAGAATGGACTGAGCAGTGGTGATGTACAGATTAAAAATGAAAAACCTCTTCAGATATGTAGCAATCACTACTACAAAAGGTGTTAATGAACTTGTATTAAATAATAAAACAGGACTTAGGGTTCATCCTAGTACTACTTTGATGCCTACATGGGTTTCCTGACAGTAATTTTAAGGAAAGATTTAACTTAGAGTGACTTTTTTTTTTTTTTTGGCAAATTAGATTTAACATGATTTGGTAAGTCATAATATCTTCCAGTTCAGAGCAGATATTGGATGGATAGTTCATTTGCTGCTCTATTTCTATCAACTGCAATGAAGTCATATTATGGACTCTGCTTAGTTTCTGCTGTTAGTTTCTGCATTATGCAAACTACTAAAAGGCCATATGAATTAGGGAAGAACCTTTTATGCACAGCTGAAGTGACATAAATGCACAATCTAAAAATAAAAGAACTTCAGTTGCCTATTGTCTTGTTAACTTTTAATTTTTGCATGCTAAAGTCTGAAATGTTTTATTAATTGCAATAGGCCCTGGTTTTTGCTGGTCTGTGGTGTTCATTTTAGTTGGCATAAGCCTTCCTGACTTGGAGAGCAAAGGTCTTTTTAGATGATTCCGTATATGCTGATGCAGAAATTCACACTCTTGGCCTTTTCCTCTAACGTTCCATTTTAGTTCACGTAAATTCTGGAACATAAGTTGAGATCTGGATTTTTCAACTTAAAAATGAAGTAGCATCACTTACTCTGCATCCTGGTGTACAGAGGAGATGTTCACAGGCCAAGTTTTCTCATCCAGCTTTGTGTGTTCTCCTGAAGTCTGACCTGCAAGGCCCTTTTCTAAAACTTCTGAGATAACAGCACCTCTGGGACCATGGCTTTGCACCTTGAGTCTCCTAGTGAGAGCTGCTCAGCCCAAGGGACGAGGTGCTTGGAAGCACATTGACATCTTCAACATTTTCCTGTGGAAAGTTTTGGTTTAATTGTCATCAATAAAAATCTTTTATGTTTGTCCAATGAGCTTGTGATTGCCTTTTTCTAAGACAGTTTTTATAGCTTGGCTGAAGTATTTTAAGTAAGGTTGTAGGCCTTCCTTAAGCAAGTGTTGCTCCGTGTACAAACCTTGCATGATTTTAAGGCAAAAGAACCTGCTAATATTAGCACAGCTAATTACTTTAATCAATTAGCATGGGATTTCCTAAAATAGCAAATAGCACATGAGTGTGATTAGTACTACTTTCTTCAGGCACTGACAGCTTTCTGCCATTGTTTCCTCAGTGCTGGATCAGTGTTTTGCATAAGAATGAAGAGCTTTTCACTGAGGTGATGCTCGTGCTCTGTGGTGTGAGGAAGGTGCAGAGGCTGTCAATCACCCGTGTTCCATGGGCAGCCTGCCTTTCACAGTGCCACAGTTTCTCGCTCCTGAGATGTACTTGCATTATCTCTTTTTTTTTCGTATTTCCTTTCTAATCTTTCTACTCTGACCACGTTTTACATCAAGCTTGTTACTTTAGATATTTTGCCATCCCATTGCTTCAATGAACTGCGGTGGACACCAAGACCAAGAGGCATTACTCTAAGTGACAGTTCATTAGAATTTGGATCTAGATTTTTATCTCAATACTCAGTCTTTCGAGTCTCTGCTTGAGCTTGAAATATGGCTTAAAATAGCTATCAAATGAGGAACAAGACAGTAAATGTAGATATATAAAGCTCCTTTGACATGGAGAAGAAAGGAAATCGGGGCTCTTCGAAGGCGTGTCACTCAGTGTGACACAGTTTCCTTGGCTGAGTGTGACACAGAAGGGCTGCTGAAGCCCCAGTGGCAGACTAGGCAGTGACAGGGCATGGGAACACCATGACAGAAGCAAAGGTTTTGTCCATCTGTTTCTTGCTGTCTCTGAAAAAAAATTGGAAAATTATGGATTTTTACACTTGATAGGGAAATTGGTATGAGAGAAGCTAAACTTTCATCTGTGATGATATCACTCTTTGTCACAGCACAAAGGAGGACTTCTATGCCAGAAGGAGCTAGACACGGCCATTTCTCAGACTACACAGCTTCCCTTAATATAAAATGATGCATGAAAATGTTATATCCTGATAATAGACTCTACTTCAATGTGAAATGTGTCCTTGGAGCTCATTTTTATAGTGTTGCACTCTTTTTTTGCAAGCAATCCTTTTGTAAAATAGCTCAGACTTCCATTAGTGCTTCTGAACCTTCTCTTCTGGAACGATTTTTGTTACATATTAAGCTTGACTTCAGTGGGATGACTGAGATGAGATGTGGGATACCTTCACTTTTAAGTACATGTCATAACTTACTGACTTGGGTTTAGATACTGGTTTGGGTTTAAGCTGTTTTATATCCTGAGCACTACTTACTGATAACTGTGGGGAAAAAAACCCTGAAACAAGCACTTTTCATTCGAACAGTTTATTTAGGAGGGCAGGCATTGCCATGCTTATTCCACAGCACAGTAAGTTGAAGGATTTTGTATGGGTTTCTATGAAGGGCTCAGTTGTTCATGTGTCCTTTAGAACAAATCCTCTAAAAATTACATAGTGATTTAGTAAGTTGATGATGGTGAGTATTTTTAGTTGTTAGTTTCCATCATCTCTTTGTGTTTAGTTGGACAGCAGTAATGCTCCTTATGGGTTGCCACAGAGGCTGCTGAAGTTTATTTGGTTTAAAAGGTCTCATTTTATTTTGCTTGCTTTGGGTACATCCTTGATGGCCACACTCAAGACTAAGACTCTTTAATTAGTTTGTCAAATTGGTGAAGTTCTCATTACTCATAGCAGTGCAAAGAAGTAGGTCAGGTTTGCATGACCTGACAAATGTGTTAATTATATCTTCATTAAAAGGATTAAACTTTTGGTGGGTATTACTCGGCAGGAAATGGATAGTTGAGTTGATATGTGTCTTAGCTTGCAGATTGCATGGAGTAACTTGGAAAGAACAGAGGACCTCCGAGGATTGAAGGAGCTGAGGTTTTGATCTTGTTCTAGTTCTGGACCCTCCCAGCACCACAGAGGTGATTTAGCCAGCCTGTGGAGTTTGGTGTGCTTGCAAAAGCATGTTTGAATGCAGCAGAGGGAAGGAAGTAGTGACACAGTGGCTGGATTATGTTTTACTGGTGGCTCCAGACCAGTCTCCAGTGAACAATTGCTCTACAGGGCCGGAAAATGAAACACTTCTTGGTGTCACTATTCTCCTTTCACATCAGTGAGTCCTGAAAAGACTCCTACTACAGAGCTGACACTGCTGAATCGTTTCCAATTAGAGCTGATATGATGTTAATTAGCCTGATGCTGCTTGGTAAGCTGTTTAGCACTTTTGTCTCACCTATAATATGTGCTGAGGGAGCTGTGGCTTTCCTTTGAGTGAGCCAGTGAATTTCTGGAAGTAGGAGACTTGCCTTGAGGGTCTTAGTCTGTTTATGTAAGGACTGATTTCAGAAGAGCAACATTTCTCCTCCTTGGGTATTTTGCTTGTGAAGCCCTGTGATCCATAGCAAAATGATCCATTCTTTATAATCTAAGTGGAAATTCTCAGTGAAATTGTTCACAAAACACTAATGTGTTTACCTATGTGTTTAATCATGAAAAAAAATGAATGTGGAACTCTGCGTGCAAAGCAGCTGAATTAATGTTGTTTTCATTCCACATTTCCTGTGCTTTTAGCTATGTGAGTTCAATACAGCTTTAATTGCTATGTGTGTTTTGCATATATTCCTCCTTATGAGGAGCTGGTGGGTATTTGGAGTTGATGATGTTACCTACTGAAGAAATGTCAAGTGCTTGAATATTAAACCTTTATATGGTGCAGGGTTTTAAGGCAAATAAACTACCAAGTGCTTGATGGCTGTTGTGTCAATTTTAAAGTGCTATTGTCTGGCCTAAACAAAATCATAAGGTTTCTCCAAGTAGAGTGCCCCTCTCATTCACATATGACCACCTAGAATGAAGCTAGGAAAATAATCTTCATACCATGTTAACCTGCTCTCTGAATCTGAACTCATACATTGACACACATTGCTTCAGTGAAAAAAGAAACTTGAATTCCAGCTGTGTCTATTAAAAATGAAAGTTCCCTTATCCTCATTTATAATTTAATAAGTATATATTTTTATGTTCTCTGTATGGAACAGCCAATAGCTATTCCATATATTTAGTGTGTGAGATGGGTTTTTTATGCTTTTATGCAGGTACTATTAACAAGGCAGCTTCAGTAGTTCCCATTTGATTCATCTTCCTGGGGAAGTGTTTGGCAGTGCTGTGTGCTCAGCCTTCTGAAATGGCACTGGGCTTTTGCTGGGAAGTTCAGACAGACTTAGAGCACATAGAGCAGAAACCTTGTCAGCCCTGGACATGACGTGTCAGCCCTGGAAATGACATTTTTGTATGTATTTTAAAAAGCTGTCAGAGGAAATGTGGTTTGAATATTGGAAAGCTCTTCCTTGTCATCATCCAAATCCATACTATTGTATTTTTAATAGATGGCTATATAAAATTATATGCAAATATACAAACAGATACGTTAATTCGTTGAAAAAGTTTAGTAACGCGTTAATGGAAATGGCTCAGTAACTAAGTGTGGTGGAAGCAGCATTCTCAGCTGAGCACAGGGTACAATAAATGTGGTGGTTTCTATTTAATTAGCTTTAAAATGTCTGTCCCTTGAGGGAGCTGTGCAAGAACCAATAAAAATATATAGTTGATAAATTAATAGAGCTCATGAATTTTGAATGAAAAGACACTGATCCTGAGGTGTCCTTTTTCTTAAAAAGCTTTATTAAATGCTCAGGAATTGTTTGGTAGCACTGACAAAGTAATTTGGTCTGTTTATGCTCAGTAGGTATTTTTGTTTGGCTTGGCATGTCCCTTAGTTTAGGCCTGTCACAGAATTGCCTGGTGAAAATGAGAACTGACATTTTACGTGACCGTACTGATAACTGTGACTGCTATGAAACAATTATTTTGGCATTCCCCCCTTTCATAAAAAATGTTACTAATTTAAAAAACCCCACTCTAAAATCTTAGAGAAATATGCCCTAGTCTTCATCAGTTGAAGAGTATAGTTTACACAATCATTGATGCTGATGATTAAAATTTTTGAATTGCAGAAATCCAGGAGAAAAAGCAGCTGTAATTATTGCCTTTTGTGGTGACACTGTTCATTTGAACCCTTTCCCCCTCTGCTTCTGAGAATGTCTAAATAGGATGTTTGTTTCTGTTTCATAAGAGCTAAATTTTATAAAATTTTATAAAATTTCATGGTCTCCTTGGTTTTGAGAAAATGGAACACTCCAGTTGATGAGGGCACAGTCAAAACTTCTCCCTGAGCTCCAGCCTGGGTACTGTTGGCCTGGCAGCTGCCTTGGCTTCTGGTTGTTTGTGGTACTGAGAACTGATGCATTTCTAGGTGGAGACCTCATCAGAAAAGGATCAGGAAGTCAGGAAAGCAGTCTAAAGGGCATTACCCTTGACTGTTAGGAAGTCTGCAGATAAAACACAAAGTGTAGTGGTGTGGTAACAGCTCCATGTGCTGTACTGTGTTGAAGATGGGCTCTCAGCCTTGGAGCTTTGTTAAAGGGGAAGCCTGTGCTCCTGGGAATGCTGACTTCTCATGGCAGGTCTGATGGTGGCTGCTGGAAAGAGCCATCCAGCCTGCACAGAATGGTAAGAAAATGTGGCTCCTCAGGGAACCACCCTTTTCAAGAGATCTTTTTTAGCCGGACAACCCTCTAAGTGGCATGGCAGTTTTTAATAGCAGCATAGAAAGTGAGATTTGTATAATATCAAGCCACATCAGACTCTCCTTGTCAGACAAAGGCTCCAGCATGACAGGGGTTGCAGAGATTTTATCAGGTTCTCAGTACTAAGTAAGTTGGCATTTGCTGGTAGGGAGAGATGAGCAATAAATATAGTGTTGCCCAGAGATACTCCTATCAAATTCAAATGAAGTGAGCAGTATTTGCTCACCAAAGATACTGAGTGGCAAAGGAGGGAATGTGTTTTTATCTCCCATTTTCACTCAGACAGGGCTCTGCGTGTTTCCTGCTGTTGAGTATCAAACATCTCCGTGGAGCCTGGAGAGCAGGAGCTGGTGGGTCCTGTCTGGACCTGGCTCTGGGAGCCTGGGGAGTGCTCAGCTCTCTGTGGCTGCAATCATGGGGACAGGCCAGGCTGAGAGGGGCACGGAGAAGGGCACAGCAGGGAAGTGGGAAATGGGATTGGGACATAAAAGGCTCCTTCTGATAATTTGCATAGGAAATACTGTCTTGTTTTCATCTGTCTGCAGCCAGAACATGTTTCTCTTCAGTGCATTACGGAATTTTTGTGAGAACTTGTTAATGGTATACAAGTTGGGTGAAAGGCGTGTTTTTTTGGTTATTTGTTTTTGTGTTTAGTTTGTTTTTTCCCATTTAATGCTTGAGTGAGTTTGGATGTAATTTCTCTTTCAGTCCCATTATTCTTCCTTTATATATTAAAGAGTTTCAAAGTCAGTGTCTGATTGTTGTATACTGGAGGTTTGCCAAAATAGATTCATTTCAGTGTCTCCAGGACTTTTTAATTACAGTGAGACATTCAGATACCTTTTATTACAGCATGTAGCCAAGGTTTCTTTTCTTTCTTTTTGTGAACTAATTCTTATCTTTCTGGAGACAATTAAATATGTAATTAGCTGAACTTGGCTTACAGGCGCAGTACAAGAACTGTGCACCAAAATGACTCGTTAGGATTAGGGCATTTGGTCTATTTTCTTTATTAGAGGAAAAAAAGTGCTGCTTTTTCTTTGGGGAACTGTGAATGGCAGTAGCTGGAGGTGGAAAAACCCAAACACTTCATCCTTTCCCTCCTCAGTAAGGTCGTCCATGGAGGAACTTTGTGTTTATTCCTCCTGCCTTCTGTAGCTGATTTTGATTTACAGTTGCTGTAGTAATTGTAGTTAAGATGGTACAGATATTTTAGGTCTTCTATCATTAGGAATCAAACATGGTTTTCAAGAGATGCATATTCTCTTGGTGGCTCCATGTTATTTACATCTATTTTTGCATAAAATAGATAAGAAGTTAAACTGAAGTTTTCATAAAGCTGTAGTCAGTCAACACAGTGAGGAAATTATCAACAGAGGAAAAAATGTGGTTTATGTAAATAATGCATTTTATGCTTGAGGGTGCAGAATAATTTAATAAGAGCATAAAGTTTGATAACTGAAAAATGCTTTCAGTGTCTGAATCTATCAAAGGTCCAATTATATCTAACTAGCACCTAAAGCAAAGCAGGGCAATGGAAGCTTCCTGCCATTTGACAGTCCAAAAATCCTGTGCCATATTCCCATGAATACAGGATTATTTTTGAGTAGTGAAATACTTTATGTAGGAGGTAGAGCTTTAGTCATGAGGATTTTGTTAGTGTATATAAATTACATCTGTAAGTGAAATTCCTTCTTAGTTTTCCTTATGACCAGTGCATGTATTGGCTATGATCAGTTGCTTATGGATAAAGGAGATCCAAGAGGTCCACCTGCATTTAGTTTCTGCTTTTGGGCATTTAAACATTCAAAAAAATGAAAATAAAAGTACAACACACTAGATTTTGGGTTGAAAAACAAGTGATTTGTACTAAACCTTCTGCTTGAGCTGATGGCTGTGTAGATGTTTTCATTTAGCATGTCACTGTAGGCAGGTTGGGTAAGTGGGTGTGTTTCTTTGTTCTCCTCCAGAATGTCTTTTCTCTCTTCTGGTCAGCAGTCTGTATCAATAATAAGCAGATTTAAAGCATAGCTGATTAACAGTCTATTTCCCATTATATGTAAATACTTTTGAGGGAATTGTCTTTACAAAATAAAACCAGGATGTTCTTTGGTCCAATCTTTGACTAGAAGGAATCCTGTTTAATATCAGTGTTATATAATGGATTTGTATTCAAATCACTTGTATTTGCAGTGCTGTCAAATTTTTTGGTATGATGCCTAGGGCAGTTCTTATGCTCCTGACTGTAATGATAGGATAGCATTTGGATTCTCCCCCCCCCCCTTTTTTTTTTGTGTCCATTCTTTTGATGTAAGTTAGAACAGGAAATGCTCTTAATTACAAGCTTGCTCTATGTGGACAATAGACTCCACAGATAATGGAAGACACTAGAGAACTTTTGCTTCTTGTTGTCTGTGAGGTGTTGGGAATTTTTCAAATGACTTCATCTTGGGTTTATTTGTGTGTTGTTTTATAGAGAGGCTGTGGCTCCATGGTAAGTTGTTTTTGATAGCAATACAACACGAAGCACGCCTGTTTCCTCACCTTCCCCCAGACATCTGTTGTGCCAGCACGTTCCTACGGCTGTGCCGTGAACCAGAGCAAGGAACTGATCTGGCTTTTGAAGCAGCCTTGCCAAGTCTATATGATATATGGCCTCTTTCCAAAATGTGAATGAATTTCAGAAGACAACAACTGTGGGAAAATGTGCCCATATAGGTATTTCCTGTGCAGGATGTGAACTTGTTTCATGATCAGACTGAAAGCACAACATCTTCCCTTCCAGAGCATTTCAGATCTCTGCCTTCACTTGCTTGGGGGAATTGGTGAGTGTTGGATGAGGATACAACTGTCAAGGAATGCATTCAGTTCTTCTACGAGAAGAGTCTAGAGGATTTTGGGATGAGAACAGTGAGGATGACCCACCACATAATTTTGAGAAAATTTCTTGGAAAATGTTATGCTCACAAAAGTAAATTTTTATAAAATGCTGCAATGCCAAAACGCACTGATGTCACAGGGTACTGCCAGTTCCAAAACTGTGTATGCAGAAAATAGTTTAATTTTAGATCTTTGAGTGTGTTGAATTTTGACCATCCCCCCTGTTCCTCAATCACTCTCATTTTCACAGCTAAGATATTACAGAACCAATTGGTTTGAGGACTTTGTATGGAGTATGGCACAGGCATGGAGTTGGATTTTTTTTTGGTTGTTTTGGTTTTGTTTGTTTTTTAATATATAGCTACTATGGGAATTATCACAGACACAGTGTAATACTCTTAAGAATGCAGTTCTTAATTTATCAGGATATGCTGAAGGCATTCCCTCACTTCCTCATCTTTTTAAGTTTTCACTCATTTTTCAGTGTGGATATTTTCTTTGTAAGAAACATATTAAAGTCCTTAGGTGTCCTCCCACACATCTAAAGCTGTGTTTGGCAGACTGAAAACACTTTGACAGCTGGCTTTTTGGGTCAATTAAAAATAATGCTACATTACTAATGATTTCTCTTTACTAATGATTTTTCTCTTTACCATGCCTAGTAAGATCCAGCAATCCCGAGGGAGCTGATGGCTGAATGCTATGTTCAGTTTTTCATAGTAGATGGATAGATACCATCACAAATCAAATTTACTGTGCATTTGATCCAGTCCACATTTTATTTGGTTTTAAAAATACTATTTTCCTACCACTTCTTTTTCTAACACTGACTCTCTTCAACATGGATAAAGCTTTGCTCACTTGTAGCTCTTTTCCAGAGACAGTCTCCTGCAGTCCAAAAACACCTGCTTAGACTTAAAATTAGTCAGGCAGTGCTTGTTTCGTGTGTCTGGTGCTCTGCTCCTCACTGAAAAGAGTGTAAAAGCAGCAGCTGGAGACTTCTGTTTCCAAGCAGGGATTTTAGGTTGACATCAGTCCAAGGAACAGCCTTTGGCCGCCCTTTTGGCTGCCCAGGTTCACTGGACTGAGTGGTTTAATCTTCTGAGCTGGATGGGTGAGGCTGAGTTTAAGGACATGTCACTGGAACATTGTTCACTCATGTACGACTCATGTGGGCAAAATCCTCTCAGGATCTCAAATGTGTCAGATTTTTCACTCCTTTGATTCTGACTGTGTTTCTCTGTGTATGAGTGTTTTAAGGAAAGTATTTTTGGGCATGATTGTTTGATATTGATACAACATATGCAACAATTAAGGACTGTCTTTGCAGGCCTAAGACAGATATTTTGATACATTTTGCATTCTCAGCTAAGGTTTTGGATTTGGGGGTTTTTTTGTCTTATGACACCTATCTCAGGTACAGTTGTATTTTTCCTTCCAGTGATTTTTGGATGAGTGTTAAGCCATTTATCTGTTGATAAGTCGAGTACTGTGGGCTCAATATTGCACAATGATTAGAAAGTATTTATTCATTTCACTGCTTTCCTGGGGAGTTCAGCAGTCACTTTTATTATAATTTCTAGACTTCTTAAGTAATTCTCCTGAGCATGCCTCAGAGCTAGTTGTGACCAAGGTTGGAAGAATACAGAGCTTTGGAAGCTGTGGAGGCACATAGCTGTAAAAACTGCGTAAAGAAATCCAGTATTTTTCAGCCAAAAAAGACAGCTTTAGGCTATAGGGACTTATCATACTTGGGGCTTCGTTGTTTGTTGGCACTGCAGAGGATTGCTGCATCACTGGGAACTCAACACCAACCTTCTGAGTTGGGGAGCCTTGTGTAGCACCTCAGTGACAGGAAGTTTTTGCACAGAGCTTGCACACAACTATAATTTTAATCGAAATTCCCATGTGCTGAAAAGACTTCCACAAATCTAAGTTGACAAACTAGCTCAACTCCATTAGGAGTTATGGCTGATGCACCACTTCTTGTTGATATGTGCTTCCTTTGTAAAAATAATTAGAAATGCTGAAGTAACAGAATGACTGCTTGGGATGCATTTTTGAAGTTCATCATGAACTGCTTTTTCTTGTGCCATCCTCTGAATACGTCTGTGTCAGCACAACTGAACCTTCTTCAGTGATGTAAATGTAAAACTGCTGCAGGTGTCAGAATAGTGTTGTAATATTTTGAAGCAGAGTACTGTGATGGCTCAAGACATTTGGACATAAGCATCAAAATTTAACAAAGTGTTGTTAGTCCCAAAGGGTTCCTTAGTCATTGGATATAGTCAGTGAATACAGAGATTGAGGAATCAAAATAAAACTCAGCTTCCCAATGGCCTCTGGCTGTCTGGTGTCTGATCTGCTCAAAGCAATGCTGACTCTGGGTGCTTTGCAGCCTCACATGGCTTTAGTGTTTTACCAAGTTTTCTTCTATTTTCTCCATCTAGAGAGTTACCAAGGCCATACTTCCCTGCAGACATGTGAGTCCCTGCAGTCTGTCCATACCTCTGACTGCAGTGATCTGTTGTGTTGTGTTGTGACATTTTTCCTTTTTGCATAAACCAGAACATTGAGGCTAAATTGTTCACTGAAGGTTTAGCTTAATGAGCAGGATAAACACCTCTGCTCTAAGCATCCAACTCTTGGAAAGACAGATATTGGGCAGATTGATTTTGTGAAACTTGTAGTATCAACTGTTTTTTCTGCTGCAAGATATTCTATTTAAATTTATAATCACAATTGCTCTATGCACAATTTATTTCAATGAAGATAATTGAATTTAATATCTTGAAATCTATATGAATAGAGGTGAATTTTACACCTTGTGCAGTCAGCAAACATTTGTACCCTTCTTAACAGTAAATCAGATGCATCACACTGTTTCCTTCTTTCCTGGCAAGTTATGAAGAAACAGCTCAAGAAGTGTTGGCAGCTAGCACAGCCTTTTAGGCCTAGGTAGCTGGGAATACTCTGCCTGGTTTCTTCAGTTCTTGCCAGGAAGAAGAATGAAGATTTGGAGCTGAATCTGATCTGTGTTGATTTAAGTTCTCCGGTTTCTGCTGAGGGAGCACAATCTTCTCGTTGTTGTACAAGCTCCACTCTGGGAGCAGCTCGGGCCTCGAGGACCTGAAAGTCTGAGACTTCAACATTTGGTCCTCCTCTAAATATCAAATATTAACCTCCTGGTGTGCCTGCTTGTGAAAATACCAATTACCTCTATTAATGTAGCCATGGAGCCTTAGAACCTGCTGAATTTCATCTCTAACAAAAGCGAAGTGTTAAAGCAGAGATGAGGTGACTGAAGTTCGTGCAGAAAATCCAAGAAAGAGGATACATGGATGATACACTCTTTGGTATCTCTTGTCTCTTCAAGGCTTCAAGGAGTTGGGATGAGATAATAAAAGCTTCAAGTTGTTTATATTGCTTTCAGAAGAATTGTTTTGCCTGGCTGGAAAGGTCTACTTAGTGGTCCTGGCTGTTTAGTCTATAATGTATCTTTTCTCTGCATCCCAAGGAGAAGGTAGAAACCTCAAAAAATTGCTGTAATTATCGAGTTAGCCATTTCTGAACTTTTGGGGTTTGTTCCAGGCCTTCCCTAGGTCAGCACAGGGTAGGGGTGGGGGGAAGAAGGATGAAGCTATAAATGCAGATTTTAAGGACTGATTAAAGGGTTGGACTGTGGGAGAGGTACCTCAGCACGGTAAGATACAGATCTGTGGCAGTGGTAGCTGAGGCGACTAGGCAACTATTTTCCAAAAGCCTGAACTGCTATTAAAGTTTAGAAGTCTGAGATTTCTCTTTGTTGGAAAAATGTCCAAATGTTTAGATGGGTGTGGAGCTGTGCTTTAGTTACAGAACTGAATTTAGTGACAGCAAATGCTTAAAGCAAGTTTGAAAACTTAATGTTCCTGATGTCTCCTCTCTTGCTTCTTTTTTTTTTAAAGTCTTCTACTCCCCCACAAACTCCTGTGCTTTTTGTATATGTTAGTGATTATTTTTCTTTAGAATTTTTATGGTAATCTTTGGAAGTTGCTTGGCAACTACTAATTTTCATTTAGGAGGAGCTTGCATACAATAATCCTGGGCTTTAAAGTGTTTATAACAATCTTAGAAGAGTTACTGGTGTCTAGAAAGAATCTTGCCTTTCATATCAGGAGGCTTCTATTCTGGTTAGAAATTGTGAGGATTTCTGTGTATTAGCACAGTAACTGCTAACCAAGATAATTATTGAAAAGACAAAGATGTGTTTTCGGTGTTTAAAATTATTACAGTTGAATCAAAGGAGTCAATGAGACTCCATGCACAATACAGGGAGTGCTTGATTTCTGCTCTCTCACTCTTCAGCCCTGTGGCACAAGGAAATGATTGGGATTTGGCCAGTAGAGCCATGGCTCCAGCTTTTGTTCAGTAGGAGCTTGGTTGACTGCTGGGAAGAGACTATGCCCTGCCTCTGGCTCAGTTCCAACCTTCTGCTGAACCATTTCTCCCTGTGAATGGCTCTTATGCTGACTGCGTTTCTGTAAGGGCAAGAAATGCTATTTCCTGCTTGTTTTAACAGTGAAGGATTTAATATGAGTTCAGTCTTGACATCAAAAGAGCATCATTTCAGTTTCCTTAGTGGAGGTAGGAGGTGTTGGTACCTCAGTGGTCTGTCTTTTTACTTCCCCTCTCCCTGCAATTGATCTAACTTTCACCCAAGTTGGCAGTGGGGAACTGGGCTGATCCCCTCTTTGTTGATACCTGCACAGCACAGCAGTGTTGTTTGCCCTCTCTGTACACTGATTAATTGTGTCATCTTATGGTTTCTGTAATTCTCAGCTTGTGCTTCCAGAACTTGTAGCTGACTCTGTCATATTTCAAACTGGTGTGAAAACTCCTTGGGGCAGTATGAAAACACCTCTAATTAATCATGTCAAGCATCTAGTTTGTGTTCAGTAGATAAATGGCAACGTGTGGCATTGCTTGGCACCCCTAGGGCTGTCCTGGTCTGTGCAGCTGCACTTATCAGAGGGTGACAATAAAGAGTAGGGGGGATTTCCAAAGCAGTCTACAGATCGTGGATTTGCTTATACTCACCCCTTTTCTCAAGTTTCTAAGGACACCAAAGCTCTGCAGTTGTCATTTGGCAACTTTCAGAAGTGCTGACTCCACTCAAAAGCAGCCAGCTGTGGGGTTTGCCTGTGATCTGTGGCCTTTGTACCCTTAATTCCCTGGCTGCTGCAGTGCAATCCATAGGATACATGAGCTCTGTTCCTGTTTTTGTTGGCTCTGTTCAAAGTGTGCATGTAGCTGATGCTGGATAACTGTGATAGTCCTCAGAGCAACACCAACAGCTATTAAACACAGAGTCCTTCTTGAAAGCACAGGATGTGTTAGGAATATCCCAATGCCTGGATCCCAAAGGAGTTTGGGATCTGATAACCCTTTGAACTTAACTGGACTGGGCATCTCCCTAAATATCTTCAAGAATGTGAGCCTTAAGCCCATAGGACATTTTAGTCCTGCAGTGCATGTGGCCTTGGGAATCTCATTCAGTTTTCAGAGGATCTTTTCTCCTGCAGAGTGAATTAAACCAAATGTTTCATTCTTGTAAGAGACTTTTTTTTTCCCCCAAGGAGAAAGAATTTAAAGCCTTTAGCAGTGCTAAGCATTAGGAGAATTACAAGTATCAAAGGAGATAGATAAGGATAGATGGTTTCTTTGACAGTTTTGTCTCCCTGCTGTGCCAAGTGACAGCCAACATCTTATTTTAGAGGAAAGCTTTCCATGCTGAAGATGGTGGCACAGAAATTCTCTCCCTTGGCCTCATTCAAAGGCAGCTGATCCTGGTGGTGCTTCATGCTGATGGCAATTTAAAGTATTGTGCATCCTAAGATAAATTTCATCCAAGGGCCATCATAACCAAGTGGGGCCAATGGGAGAAGTTAGATTCAGTTTTAGAAGAGCACAGCATAAAGAACTCTTAATGAAATTAATTCTCTGGTCTCATCTGGCTGTGTATCTGGAAAAACTGCTAAATTCAGCATTTAGTTATGGGAGAGTAAATTATTCTAATTTTATTTATTGATTGAAGCAATGCTAGGTTAAACTAATACCATATTAAATTCTTGCACTGTTCAGCATTGATGTAGCATTTTGCAAAAGCATAAATAAATATGTAGGTGTCTTCTGAAAATCTGAGAGATCAATTTTTAGACTGTTTTACAGACCTTGCCAAATTAATTAGTGCTGTCATAAGAAATGTTTGCAGAGGCACTTTTCATTAGAAATTTCAATATAAAAGGACACTTACTACATCATCTGTCATTAGATATTTTTCATAAAGAGTGCAATGTACACAAAGAAGGATCCTGTATGTAAATACAGAATATTGCAGTAGGCAGTTCTTGCTGGTGGACAATTAGAAAAGTCCATGGTTGAGTACCCTGATTGAGACCCTAAGAGAGAAATTGAGGGTTTTGTGGAATAGCTTTTCCTGATGTCAAAAGCTCTCCAACTGGGTTTGAATAAAGAAGCATTGATACATGCTGTCCTAATGAAAGTTTGGTGCAAGCTAATTGGTTTTGTGTGCCTGTGTTTCCACTTCATTTTTTGAGATGATGTAAAGAATCTCGAATGTTATCTGGAGAGAGCAGTTTGGTCACAGTTTTGGAGTGACAGGTACATTCTGAAAATCATGTTTTTGTTGTTGAATGGGCTTTGCTAAGTGACAACATTTTCTTATTTACTTGGATAACCATTTATGAATACATGAAAAATTGGGAAAAATCCCGCAAACACAAAACTGACCAGCAAACCCTGAAACTTTAAGAATTTTTAATGCTTTAATATATCTTCTCCACTACAATAGAAAGCAGCAGGGAACTAAAGAAGGCAGTGACCAAAGAGTAGGATGCCAGCATGGGAACAGAATTGCAAACTTTTCTTTGCCAGAGTTCCCTTCCATTCTGCCTGCAGACCTGGTGACTCCTTAAGCATTGAACATGAGTTTCTTTTGGCTTGACTTGTCAGCTTGAAGTGTTACATTGAATTATTGGACAGCCAAATCAAAGGTGTGATGATACAGTAACGCTGGAGTTAAAACTCAGTGCATAGGAAAGGAAGTAAATCATGCTAATTGGTGCTATTATTAGTAGTATTTTAATAATAAATAAAACATTATTATTACTATTTTACTACTGTACTAAAATACTAAATAATATATAAAGTAAATATTAATAAATAAATGTTAATAGTATGCATTCATTAAAATAGCATACATTTTTCCTTGATACATTAGTGATAAATCTGGCTGATGCTGAATTTGCTGAGGACTTTTTCGTGAATTTAAATAAGACTTGGAGTTGATACCTCGCTAACTCCTATTTAGATCCTATAAAACTGAAGGTCAGGTTTTTCAGTCTATGATTTAGGTCTGCCAACATGTTTATTTTAAAATTAAAAATAATAAACAATAATTTTAGGGAAAGAAATAAAAGACTGGGGTGCAGTTATTGGAATGTTCTTCACTGGAGCTGTGCTGAGGCTGCTGCTGCCCAGAGCCCTGTGGTGAGGAGCAGGAGGGGCTGGCTCTGGAGGAGCCAGGCTGGGCAGCAACTGCAGCCCTGGTGTGCTCTGTGCTCCCCCTGCTCCCTGCTTTGCAGTCCAAGCACTGCCTTGTGCAGCTTAGACATGTGCCTTCTGAATTTAAACACCTGCTTAATGAGGAGTGCTGGGAGTGATGCAGGACTTGCTCAGCTGTAATTGTGAACCTGTTTTGTCTTTTCCTTGATCCATTAGACAGCCTGGCTCATCCGGACAGGCTGGCACAATGAATTCTGAGAGGAGAGAGTTCTCCATGGATGTGTGGCAAGCACTGCATCTCTGCCTGAGCTGCTCTGTACTCACTGCCATCTAATCAGTGCTGCTCTTCTCATCTAAAAATGAAGGTTTCCTGTTTGCTAAAAAATTAGCAATTCCACTCAGGCATTTTATCCTAACCTACAAGGAACAGATAACAACCTGTGGCAGCTTTTGGTCAAGCAAAAGCAATCACAAAATTTATTATGTGATGTGGGTTTTCAATCAAGCTGTTCCTGAGGTGGATGTCCTTATCTAAACCTTCTCCTATGCAATGAGCTTCCCCCAAAAACTCAAATGGCTTTAAAATCCATTCTAATGAGTAGAGGTTTTTAAAAATGTGTTGAGCAGCAAAAATTGGAAACATTTCAAAGAGAGGACAGAAACAGGAAAGGTTTATATGGTAATTTCCCAGGAATCACTTTTCTAAGATGCGATTACTCTGTTTGCTTTGCTTTCCTTCAACAGGATAATTACAGACAGACGTGTTGGGATGAACTCCTCTATGTTTAGGAATCATTGAAACACTGTAATGCTATGTTTATGGAAAGCCTGGAAATTAACTGTGAGCACTACAGAAATCATCAGTGTGGCTCAGCACACATGGGGTTCAACACCCACAAACAGGCATTTCTTGCTGAAAATGACATTTTTGTTTGTCTCAAATGTACTATGGGTCACTTGGGAGCTAAGTCTCCTACTTCTAATCAAAACAACTCATTTAAAACAGGAGGAATTTAATTTTCTCTTAATTAATTGTAAAAAGCCCAAAAGTGATTTCTGTCACAGCCTTTTAATGACAGAAGAAAATGCCTTCCACAAAACATCAAAGCTCTTCATCCAAGAAAGCATTATGCCAGGAGATTTTTAAAGGAGTCCTTCACAGATCTGGAAATTAGGGATTCACCTATTTTAAAGTCTTATGAAACCCTTTTTGAACCCTTTTTGTTCCCAGGAAATGAATACTTGCTTTCTTTTAGCAAAACTGAATGTTTTCTATTCCTGGGTATCAAAGAGCTAAGCACACAGGTACTGCAAGACTTTAAATTGAAATTCAGAATGTCAGAATTCTCTAATCTGAGATTTGTCATGTATGGAAAACAGAGCATGCCAGACCTGCATAGGTGAAGAGAAAGTGTTAAGTTTTGTGGGGTTTGGCTTTTTGTTTACCACTTTGCAACACTGGTAAAAAACTGAATAAAAGAAAAAAGGTTATATGTAATTTCATTTCATAAATGAACCATAATATGGTATTTGCTATTCCAGAAACCCCAGAATGTGGTTGGGTTATGTTTGGAAGTTGTAATGACCATGTGCCAGTTCAGGTACAATCCTGTCATTAAACTCCAGTAGTCCCCACCCTCACCACCTCCTGATGACAGTACTTGGGTTTTTGTATCAATTTTTTCCTGAGCCAGGTTTCAATAGTTGAACACCCCTGACATGTTAATGGAGATGAATGTGATATAATGATAATAAGAAAAAGACCTCTGTGTTTTGGCGAAACATACTCTTAACATGATAATGACCCTACTGGGATCCTTCACATATCCTTCATAGATCTAGAAATAAAGAAGTTGTTTAGGTTAAAATGTTATGGGAAAAGCTTTTGTAATTTGTCACAGACAGTAAGGTGGGTATTTGTTTTCCTTTCATTATGAGTGCAGGTTTTACAACCATGGATGCTGACCAGCTGTAGAATCATTTGAGATTTTGGATCAGGCCTTTACTGTTTTAGGATTTTGCTTCTGAAAAACTGCTTGAAACATTATTCAGGAAATGGATGAAGTCTAAATGGAAGCACATCCCTGCAATCTCTGTATGCTTGATCTGTGTGATGTGTTATGAAATTTGCTACTCCTTTCTGTAGTATTTCATCAGGGTGCCTGTATGCAAGTGTAGTAAAGCTAAGTTAAATTTCAGAGGGTACACAGAGTATTACTGACATGAAAGACAAGCATGAAAGCGCTGTGGAAGAATTGTAGCCTGGAGAAAATTTCAGCCAGTCCACCTTCATTAACTTTAAATGGCCTTGGCAAGTCTGAGGTGTATTCCAGAGAGAAACTTGGAAGGCAGGAGGACTGCAGAAAGGGAATTGGGATGTGGAGTTGTGACCTGGGTTGGAAAGGGAGTACACACAGAGCTCAGAACATGACCTGAGTTCTGAAAAAAACAAGCACCAAAATGCTTTTTCCCTGCTTACCTTCAATGCAAGTCTTCAAAACTTTCATCCAGATTAGTGTTGCTATTCCAGTGCTTAATTTGGCTGATGAGCAAATTATAGGTAATGTTCTTCTGGTTGTAATGAACTAGAAATCACTGTTCTTACCCTCTCTTCTGGAAAACAAGTGAAATAGTTCTGGCAGTATAAAACTTGATTAAAATCAAGTCTGATACTTCAACTTTTAATGACTAAAGTAGTTAATGTCTTTGTTTCTGTAGTGGTTTCATAGTTTCTTCAAATTATTTATCAACTCTTAAATCATCACAATGTATGGAGTGAGTGTGACAGGAGGAATATGTTGTTGCTGTGTGTATGTTAACATGTAGGTATTTTGGGTATCAATGGGGATTCTTACTGTGTATGGTATGAATTATACATGCTATTGTTCATATTTTTTATATGCAGTAGGTATATTATGTAACAAACAGAACCCACAAACTTGTTCTAAACCAGGTTTATATTACATGGCCTGAAATGTTGGATGGAACCTAGGAATGTATAATGATGTGCCTTGGAAAAGACAAAGTATCTGCAGGGAACTGAAAAGCTTTATGACCTTATAGAATGCAGAATTTGTTTGAGGAACAGATTATTCCAGAGGTTCTTGCAGCTGCAGTTGTGACTTTTAATGCTTTAACTCCAGTCAGTTGGTGTCACTCTAATACTCAGACTAACTGGCTTCTGGTGAACGGGCTGTTATGCAAGAGGGAAGGATGCTCTTCATGCATAATGAATGGTCATGACCTTATGTTTGGAAAGTGCGTGCATTTTGTCATCTGTTTTGATGGAAATTACATCTGGTATTCCTTTGGCTCATTCCCTTGATGTAGTTTTACTCAGCATGTGATTGATTGGTTGCGTCATTAGTATCTGGTTTTAAATGTCCAAGTTTTCATATTTTTCTGCAAAGACATATTAAAAAGAACCCCAACAAAACAACCAAAACCAAAAGAGAAAACAATTCAACAAGGTGCTTTTGATGCTGGTCTGCACTGCCAGGTGAGAAGTACCAAGGGATGGTCAGAGAGCTGTGTTGTCTTCTGGTGTAGCAGCAGTATTTGGACTGCCTGTACAAAATGTGGAAAGATAATGTATCTTTATGCTGGGCAGGAAAACCAAAGATGAAATAATTAATTTAGTAGTTTTTTCTGATTTGGGAAGGAATTCAAGCGTTGAAGCTACTACTTGGTGAGGGCGAGAAGAGGTCTGAGTGTAACAAGTTAAGAAACTGTGGAAATGTTTAAATACTTTGGGAAATTACCTCATATTTATTCATATGAAGGCATGGGCATCATCATGTACCTGTGTGCATTTAGCAATTCTCTGAAAGAAACTGAAGAGATGACAAATCTCTCAAATTCCCAAATAGTGGTGTTAGCAATCAGGCCCAGCTTGTATCTCTTCTGCTTGTGGGTTGAAAAAACTGCAGCATTTTTAGCATTGTCTTCTCAAATTCTTCTCTTTGTTGTATCACAATTGATACAAACGAGTTGATGAGAATATCCCTTATGCATCCTTTTAGTTTCCAAAGGCACCAAGGTATGTACAAACATCATTGCTCAGCTGAGAGCTCATTTTGATTTGGTGGTCTCATTTTCAAGTAATAATTTGAGTCCTTCTTTATGAGGAGGCAATACTTTTCCATATATGCTAATTTCTGCTATAGCCCCAAGCATCTGTATATTACTTTAATTATGTTATGTTTATTTATACCTAATTCTGTGCTTTGTGCTGAATTTTGCTCATGAATAGTTCATAAAATCTGTTCTTTCTCAGGGGTTTAGGTGAGGTTGTAAGAAATAACAATTCTTCATAGAAGAAACAAATGGGATATTGTAACTGATCACTGCAAGCTGTTTGATATTTTCATAGAGAGCAAGAAAATGTTAGTATGTCTTGTTTCCATGGAGTAACTGTATAATAATAAATTTAACTCCTTAATGAGATTGGTTGAGCAAAAAATTACAAGAAAAATATGCTCCTTAATCTTCTGGAGGGGGTGAAACTGTGCAGAAGGCTTTCGGTGTACATAATTCTTCACATATAGTAGAATTTAGTAGGTAAAGCATAGTTTATTTTACAGGCTTGAATTTTTTATCAGATGTCAAAATAATTTACAGTTTTTTCATCTTTAATTTTTATTCCGCAGTCAGATTGTGTTATCGATTGAGATGCTCAGATAATTTAAGTTCTATCTTGTATTTTAAAGTTATATCCTGCATTATGGGCATGAATAGCAACACATTATCATCCTTATGTAGTAAAAAACCACTTTTAACAAAAAAACCACTTTAGACCAGACTTATGATCACTTGAAAGAGATTAGAAACTATTTCTGTATGGATATGTTTAAGACGTTTCATGATGTGTGGCACTGTGACATGATTTGTGCTAAACTATTCCATCTATTGTTGGGAATAAGTACATCTTCCAGGAGGAAAGATTTACAAGGATATACATTATTCTGTCTCACTGTAAGGCTCACTCCTTATTACAAAGGAAACCTGTAATATCTTGGAAACTGAGAGCTGTTGAAATGTGGTTTTTGTGAAAATCCCATTTTATGATCCAGTCATTTTACAAATGCAGTCTGAAGTGACAGACATTAGTGCTGGCTAAGCTACATTATGGAGAGTAATGGACAATTGTTGCTTTAATTGAGTGAGTTAAACTTTTATTGGCCCTCCCTAATTTTATTTTAAATCATGTTATTATTACTATTTGTTTAATAATAAGAGTGATTAACTTGGAGAAATGAGCTTTTTTAAATGGCGTTCCTTAACTGTTTGTGATTTGTGTCCAGTCACCTGTCACATTGCATTACTTCTGCTCTCTGCATTTCTATATTTTCTGAAAAAGAGCATAAATTCAAATGACAGAACTTCCTGTTTGTGTTTTCAAATGAAAGTGTTTCTTTTAGAATTGGATAAAACTTTCATGTTTAATATTTTTATTGAGAACCAGTGGTTGTCCAAATTTTTATTAATAATCATAATCCACAAATAGTGAAAGGAAATGTGAGGAAGTTATTTTGTTTTTCATTGTTCATCTATTTCCAACATGCTGAATGTTTGTCTCTGGCTCTGTGCCAGCTCTGGACAGCAGAACTGGTATAAGTTGTGTTGGAAAAAGCTGAGCTGTCACCGGAAATGGCTTTCAGAGGCAGCGTTCCAGATGAAATTTGAACTTGTGGGACACCTGGCAGGGGGTCAGAGCTCACCTGACTCCTCCTGGCTTGTGGTGCTTTCTGACATCTCCCCTTCTTGTCCAGGCCTGTAATGGGGAGCTTCTCCCTTTCCAGGGGGTGGAATTTTGCTCCTTGCCTCCACTCTTGTTATCCCAGATCCTTTGAGTAGCTCAGGGATTGTGAATTCCTTGCCAGTGATATTGCAGTGTGTGCCAGGCAAGCTGAGCAGAGAAGATCCCTGCTGTGGGATGTTGGCCCACTCCCTGCAGCACGAGTTTGGTAACACAAACATGGGCATTTGTTCTGTGCATGGCTTACAGAGATGCTTTTGTTCTCAGTACCCTGCTCCTGACCTGATCTTTAGCAGCTGAATTTACTCCCGTGGTGAGGCAGGGTCAGAAGGGAGCTTTCCTCTACACGAGCATGTTTCTGCTTCTTTGAGGTTTCTAATGGACTGACAGACTGCTGCCATGTAGCAACAAATGTCTATCCATCAGGAGGGATGGCAGATCCCATGGGATTATCAGGTACCCATCTCCTGAGGAGCTTCACGTGGGCGAGCAATTCAACTGTCTGTGGAATGGAGCGTGTCAAGCAATATGGCAAAGATTTTACAGCTCAGTTTTCTTTTCTGTCCTGATTTTCAATACATTCTGTGCAGAAAGACTGCCTTATTTTGTAGGGATTTGAAAAACTGATGCTTTTCTCCCTAAAATGAGCTGTATCTGCCCCTGAACACAGGACACCAGAACTCCAGAAGAATGTCTTCCTTGCAGAAAAGGTGGAGATTTGGTACAGTTTAATTATTTGGGTTTTTTTTTAAAACTATCAGTTAATGTAACATGAAGTATTATTATCTGACAAACTTGAAATCACATTGCTTGTATACAGAGAATTATGGTTCATTGGGAGGAGAGTCAGAACTGCCTAGTGAGAGCTGTGCAGTGAAGTCTTCCCCTATTCTTCCACGTTCCTCCTGTATTTCAGGAGTTCTTGTGGAATATATTGCAATCTACTGCAAGGAATCAGGTCATAGCATTTATCTTTTCCTGGCAGTTCCTAACATCACAGAAAGTCGTGAAAATCAATCCTAAATGACTTAATGACATGTTTAACAATGGTGAAATAACACACCTGCTGTGAACATCAGGTATCAGATAGAAGTGGCTGGGATGCTGCTTTCAAGTCAGTAATTTTCAGACTGAATTTTGGACACCAGAAGCTCCATAAGTTATTCCTAAAGACCTGCAAAAGAAGAGCAGTCTGTACTTTGTAAGCTTGACGTTACTGTTCCGGAGTATGGCACTGGGGGGGACAGAGGCAAATTGAGATGGAAGAGTTTAAGGGGAAGCACATTCCCTTGTGCCCCTTACACTGAAACCTGAACTGCAACTGCGACTTTCTTAACAAGCTTTGTTACATAAGGTCCCTGAAATGTAACAAGTGCTCATCTTTTATGTGTGGAACTGAAAGCATTTAACGACTTGTAAGAACAGGTGTTTTGTTTGTTAGTCATCCCACACAAAAGGGTTTTTTTCCAAAGGAACCCAAAGGATTGGCATCTAAATCCCTTTGTTCTGTGAATGAAAATGAACAAGAACTCCCACTTTGTAGAGAAACTATTTCAGTTAACGGAGCATGAAACTCTTTGCTGAGGACATGCAGAATAGCAAAAATAAAGTGGGCTTGGATGAGCTCTGGCTCTGTGCAGATGCTCCTTTCTGCTTAAGCAAACCCACCCCTGAAGACTTTTGAGCCCCCTGAGCTCTCATTGAATTCAGATGTGATGGCATTTGCAATTTAGTTGCCTTATGGATATTTGAAAAAATCTGTTGCAGCATATACCAAGATTAGCTACAAATCTTTTTTGTTTTACACGTAGGTTAGAAAACTCAAAAGTATAATTTCATATTTTCATAGGAATCTATGGAAGTCATTGATTTGTTTGGTGTTGTACCTATCTATAAAAATGACTAATGCTTTGTGTTGTCAAATACAACTAATAAAAATTTCTGGCCTTAAAACCATCGAGTCATAAGTTTTTTACTTATTTGTGTTCGGTACAAGGATTACGATGCTTCTTTCTTCAATGATATTGTGCAGGTTAAGGAAGATGTCCTCAGTCCTCTTCACGTTATACAAACATATTTTTTTATAGCTGGAAATGAGATACTCAGCTTGCTGTAGCACTGCAGCATTTACTGTGTGTGGTATGACTGTTAAATCTATAATAATTTCTAGAAAGAATTACTATGCCTTGCAAGGAGATAAATAGTATTTTAAACATTTCCTTTCTTGATGTTATGTTTTCCCTCTGATACTTACTGTAAATCAGAGCCATGCTTAAAGACATTTTGCCTCTGCATAACTGAGGAAAAGTAACAAGCTAAGCTGTTTCACAGAAGAAATAGTTTTACTACCCATGTAAAATCTCAGTAATTTAAATATATGTTGGTAAAGCTTTTCTGCCTGGAGTATTATTTGCTTATGGGAATAATGCTTGGCAAATCTCTTGATGTGTGATATTCTTGCAACTAAATAAGTTGGTGCATCCTTAAACAGAATGCCAAAAAGAAAATGTAGATTTAAGTCAAATGTGTGGAACAGTGTGGGTAGAGTCAGAAAAAGTAGGTGCATTAGAGTTTTTTGTCTGCACATTTCTGTTACATCACCTCACCCTCCATGTCAGAATGCAATGAATGCTTATGTCATTATCTGGATTGCACAGTGATGGGGGAACCTTGGATCTGCCTGCAGCAGAATTCCACAGCCTCCCTGTGTCCCTTCTGGTATGGATGCAGCAGCTCTGAGCACTGGAGCCCTTGCAATTGCTTTAACACAAATGTGCTTTGTTTTGTGATTGTTCAAAGGCTCTGCAGTGAGTACCAGTGAAATACTGTTCATTGATGGTGTATTTTGTGCTACCTTCTTATCTGTAGGATTTATTCTAGGATAAGCAGTTTCACCCTCTCCTCTTGAGCTAGGGTGATATGTAAGTACGGATTTAGATCACATATCAGAAATTTTGTAACTGAACTTGCTTCTGACCTGCTGCTCTTCAATGTACAGTGGAAAAAAGGAAATTCATTTCTAGATTGATAGGCTGATCCCTCACTCTGAGGGAGCATGTCATATCTATTAGCATAACACAGGAGCAGCTGCAGCTTTGCCCAGAGGCTGAAGATGGTGCCTGAGGAGGAGAATATAAAGGATAAGCAAAAATGGAATTTCCCTTGAGTACAGTCGCTTCTTCAGATCTGCTGATTGTACCTCAGTGCAGAGGAGCATACTGAGCATTGTGAAACACTTCCTCCGGAAGAATTTAAAAGCAGTTTATTGCTTTGGGTGAGTTACAAGGGTTTTGTCACTTTGCCTTCCCAAGGCAGGTGAGTCAGGTTTGCACCTCTTTTTGTTTAGCACCCAGACTACCTGGGGAACCAAAATGCCTGTCTTCTCGACAGGATCAAGAGTCTTCAGTCTCTTATCTTCCTCTGATACTTAAATTTATCCTACAGATCTCTGTTGCCATGGAAAGCTGCTTGGAATGGCTCCCTTGAACTCTGCTCAGCCTTCCTCTTAAAAAAAATTCCCATCTGTTTGCCCTCCCCAGCTTGTCTCTGGCTGTTGGGTTTCTCTCTTTGGTCCAGTGCTGCTGAAGCAGTTTCACACAGGTGCTGCTCAAAGACTTCTGGCTCATCGAGGAAAAAAGCACATAGTTCCAAGCACGCTATAGAAAATTAAATTGGCTTTATATTTCTTTTATTTGCCTAATGTTTTATACTCACCATTTGGTGAAAGGGGGTGGAGGAGGAGGTTGTTTGTTACCTTCGTTTTTACTTGTTAAATGGAGATGTATGGAAATGACTTAGCTAATGGTTTTCTGGCTTCTCATCCTCAACACAAGTGAGAAGTGTTTTCACATTCAGTTGAGGCCAAATGTTTTCAGATAAGGAGATGATGTCTTAAGGCATTTTTATTGATATTCAATTATGCTTATCTTTCTACATAGTGCATGACATTTATGCACACATGCAATACATACTATAAGTAAACAGCCTTAATTCAGCTACTACTAAACCATAAATTGTTACTGATTTTGGATTTAATGTTGAATTTTTGGCCATAGTATATTTAAGTGTTATTATGGGTAAGTAAGATTTTGATTCTGTTTACAGGATTAATGAGATTGGATGGTGTTATTTTAAAAGCTCCTAATGGCAAAAGCTGTGAATTTTTGTAAATTTTGTTGATGTGTGAGCTGTAAGTGGTTTGATATTACAGGATTTTCTTGTGCAGTACTTGTACTAGATTAGAGATTTGAGGAGAGAATTATGCTTATCCTCAACCACCCCAAATCCTCATTCTAAGCAACTTTTCCTATAGGTTGGGGTGTACAATATGTATGAAGATGACAATATAAAATCATATAATTATTCAAAATGGTTAGTGTGTTGCATGCTAGATACCTGGAATGAAAATTTATTCCAGGGAGGAACTATCGCATTATAGCATTTATTATTGAAAGTTTCCATAAGTTGTTCAGACAACTTATACTTTTTGATTGCACAGCAATAGTAATATAAACACATCCAATTTCACCTAGCTGAAATATTACCCCTACATATTTTAGTTTAGCAGATACCCAAGAAGATGTCAAGTAAATTGGATTCTAGCATATTCTGTGGATGGCTCACATGTTTAAACTTATGGCTGAAGTAGAGTGAAGTCAATATGGGTGACTAACTCTGAAAAGAAAATAAATTAGGCTGGTGCTGTAAAAAGCTGTAAATCAGACAAAATGTGACCACTGTGCTTTTTAAAGACTTATAATCCTTTGGGGCAGTAAAGTATGTAAGTCTTAACTATTACAATAAATTTTTATTTACTGAAAATCTAAAAAATATAAATCAGCAAGTTTCGCATTTTACTTAAAGTGAAAGATAAAACACTTTTTAAAAAATTTCTTTCTTTTTGGAGTTGCTTGGAAATTTTAGAATCTTCCTTTGTGTCCAAGATCCATCTGACTGTACCAAAACCTGGCTATCTGAGACTCATTTTGAAACTGGTTAAACCCTATGTACAGGGTTGATTTCAGGAACCATAGCCATTATCAGCAGGATTGTTTTGAAAATTTGTAATTAGACCTTGCTGTCTGCTCCAAGAAATAATATAATTCACTGTAACCTAAATGCTTTGCTTTTATATCCATTGAAGTTCCCCAAATTGCCCATGAATCAAGAGAAGCTCACCCATGACGGCCTTCTGGGAGCAGATGTGGTTCAAAGTAAATGAACTAATTGATTTGATAGATAATTCCCCACAGTCATAGAGTGCAACTTGAGGAAGGTGAGGTATTCCCCACAGCCCAGTCTGTTGTTTTGGTACTAAAAGGCAGAGTGTCTCAATAGTGAAACAAAACAAAGGGAACATTGGTAAATAAAGCCCCAGTGGAATATGAGAGATAGTGGGGATGGACAGTCTATATACAAAGATTTTTATTTAATTTCCAGAGATCTGTCTGGCTTAATTGGTTGGTATCCTTCATACATCCTATATCTTCGTGGTGTTTACTTCAAGAGATGAAATATGTGAGTTACAAGGAACTACCAGTACTAGGAGAGGAAGGTTACCTAGATTTTTCCTTTCTTAAAGCATCTGTGTGTATCCCTGCTGGATTTCCTGAGTCTTGGCCTTTCACTGGGCTAATTCACAGTGAATTAGCCTCTCTTAATTCTTTTTATTTCTGGTGAATAGCCTTCTATGATTTTTGGTTTTTGTTTCCAAAAATGCACCTAAGCTTTCCTTCTTCCAACAAGTGCATTTGGATAGTTTTGCAGTAAAATCATGGTTTTGGGTTGGGTTGCATCATTTCATTGTTTCTTTTTCTCAACCAAGTAGGTTCCCAACCTGTACACAACAAGTCACCATCACTGTGTTCTAAACTTTCTCATGTTGCCATGGAGAGAGCTGGACTAGGACCCCATCTTTTTTCCTAATGCTGTCACCAAAACTTTGTTTTGGTGTCTCAAATGTGAATTGTTGGCAGATGTACATTCCCACACAGCAGAAAGCCACTTGCTTTCACCATTATTACTGGAGTAACTCCCCAGCAATTGCTTGTCTTGTCTTTGGAAAGTCCTTAATTTTCCTGATTGCTCTCCCATCATTCATGACAACTGCTTGAAGAGGTTTCACTGAAAGGACAGACTCAAGAGCTCTCCATGTGAACTCAGGTGTTCCTTGAGGTGAAAAATGGGCTCTGTGGCTCATTTAAAGTCATTTTCCTATGGAAAATGAGGTCTTCTTGGCCTCTTCAAGAGACTATTTACTTACATCAGTTTAGTGATGACTACTTAAGAGGGACACTAGTTATGCAAACCATGAAAAAAATCTAAATTTAAGAAATGGCAAAGTATTTATCTGCAGTCATGGCAAGGGACACAAGGGAAATGATACTCAGCCATAATCCGTCCTCCTTGCTACACAGTATATTAGGTCAAACACATTTTTCAATATTTATTTTCTGGATGAAATACTGACAGGAAATGAAACTTGTGTACAGATCCCATAAAGTATTTTAGGATAATGCTGATTACACTGATACATGGAACCACATGACCCAGCATGGGTTAGAGAGTCAATGATTTATATTTAAGAAATATTTGAACATACAATGCAAATATATATTTTTTGAAAATACTTTTTATTCTCCCTTGTATTCCTTGCAGGCATCAATACTCTACTTCTCACGTTGGGATTCTTTTTGACCCCAAAAGCTGCACAATAGCTGTTACTTACCCCAATACCAAAGCTGCCTTTTTGTAGACCCAAAGTTTTGCCCTTCCTCATTGAAATATTCACAGTGTAAAATATTTCTGTAACTGTGGAAACGAAAAGAGGCATCTTGTTAATAAACTTTCCATCAAATGACCACCCCAAAATCCCTGCTGATTCATGTGAATCTTCTCAGGATTTTATTGCCTGGTCACAGGCTTGTTGGCTCATTTCAGCCTTTGAAAATATTTTTCACTTGCCTGTCCTGGTTGTTCAGGAGCTCACACTGGGCCACCACAATTTCCACTGTGAAGGTAAATCCAGACGTGTTGAAAACCCAGATGGTGAGTGAGCTCAGCCCAGGAATGGCTCATGAGCTCTGTGCAAAACCAGTCATCTTCCATAATTAGGTTATTTCACTGTAATGACATATTGAGTTTCTTTCATTAGACATGACACTCTATTTTTTTAAAATGTAAAGGATCAAACCCAGGTGACTCTGCAATGATCTCTAGAAACCCTATTCTCACTCCTTTCTCTTTGTTTATTTGCTGTTCTGGTACCAAAAAAACCCCAATCTGACAAACTTCAGCTCTTGTAACAGGCGTAGATAAGACAAATAGGTAGTATAATATTAAATGGGTATATTAAAAAGGAAGAAAAACCCCCCCAAAACCTGTTGTGTAGCAAAATTCTTAGGATGAAACTATGACCTGAAAATACAGAAGTCTTTGTGAAACGAATTCCTGCAGACTCCCTCTGGAAATGGGAAAGAACATGCTTGATTAAGCCAATGCTAACCTTTCGAAATCATGTTTCTCTGATATTTAATCCTTGAAATAATAAAAGGGGACATGTCAGATGTTGGAAAGCCATAATGTACTCCCTTGCTTTCTACTGCCCTTTTCTACCTTCAATGTTCCTCTCCTAGAGCAAACTTTTAAAATAAAAACTAAGGCCGTGGTTTGTCCTTTTAGTTGACCTTTATACATTCTGTGGCTGTTCATTTGCACCAGTTAAATTACAGAGTAAGAAAATTTCCACCTTTTTCTGGCTCTGGTTTCACTGTGTGTGAGGCCAGAGTGGTGACAGGTCCTTGGGAAGCAAGTATTTTCTGCTTTTTGTAAGAATGAGTAAATTACTTCCACCCTCACATGTTGCTCTGCTTTGTATGAAAGTAGAAAATTTTGTATAATCTCTCTCAAATTGCTCCCATGGTGATAATGGAGGAGTTTTCTCCCTGGGCACCTCAATGAGATGTTTGTGTTGGGAATTGCGTGTTCTAGCTCTTAATGAAAACAGAGGCGGAATTTAATAACTTAAGAATTCAAAAATATGCAGGGTGTCTTGGAGGAAAGGTTTTCCTCTCAGCTCTTCCACTTCAGTGCTTGCATTTACTGAAAGCTTGGCATGAGTCTGTGCCCTTCCACAAAGGAAACCCTGTAGCTGGGGCCTGGATTTTCATGGCAGAGAAATGCAATTCACTTCATGTTTGCCAGGGGATCAATGCACCACTGCAAGTAATCCAAGAAAAATGGTTCCAAGTTAACACCCTCAAAGATGCATTTTTTTACCTACATTTGAGATCAGCACAAATCATTTGAGTCACTATATTTTTGATGTGATGCTAAATTATTCAGTTGAATACATGGCTAACCTCTGGCTTTCATTTTTCCCAGTCTTTATAAAAATGACAAATAACTACTATATTTCGTTAAACAGGGAACAGCTTGCACTGTGTATGGAGATCTGGCATCACATGCCTTAAATCTCTATGAGAATGAAATGTCTAATGTACAGTAGTGTAAAATCAGAAAAAAATTATTTTTGCTGATCTCTGTGAAAGAGAGCGAGAACAAAGTAATTAAGATAACTTTAAAGTCCTGCTTGTAGTCCTGTCATAATAATCTTGTTTCTATTTGGATAAAATAATCATCTGGATTGCATTTTAAACTCTCTTTCATATTGGTTTTTGCTTCCTGTCATAATATTGTCTTACCAGTGAAGTGACTGTCCCTTGCTATGTCTGCGGGGTGGAAAATTGATTTGGTTGTTGACCCCAGCTTAGTTCTGGTTTAGTGTTTAATTTCCATTTAACAAAAGATACACTAGTTTAGATAACAAATGTTTCTTTCCTTAACTGACCAGCTCCTGCAGCCTTTTCCCTGGCAGGCACAAAGTACCAGCAGGGCTCACCTCAGCTGTCACAGCAGCTGGGAGTGGCCCCTGCTGAGCTCACGGGAAACTGAGATGTCATGAAAATAGCTGAGGAGGAGCCTTCCAGAGAAATATTCCTTAATTTGCTGGAACTGGGGAAGTGAAATGTGCAGTTCTGACAGCAGTGACAGATTTATAGACTCGGTACACTAATTAAAAACAACTTTCTCTAATGTATTAATCTATGAAAGGCCAGCAGCAGGGAGAGCTGGGCTGGTTTGTGCACAGGCGTGGGAACGTTGAAGTGCCCTTCTCCTTTTGTCACATCCAAAAGTCAGGAATGACATGAAGCAAGAAGTAACTGAAGTATCACTTCCTTCTGGTGTGAAACATATGGGGAGATGTTTTGCTGTAAACTGTACACTCACGTGCAAGACAGAAAGAAACAAAAAGTTTTCATTTGCTCTTTGCCTTCTCTTTTCATTGCTGGTTTTTGTTCACATGGTTGTGGTGGGATCTAGCTAAGAAGTTCCAATTAAATTTTTACTCATCAAGTGTAACATCATGGGATCGTCGTGCTTTGAGATTTATCTGAGAAATTCCTCTGTAAAAAATTTCTTACCCTGGGTAAATTGTACCCCTTCCTTGCAACCTCCACTAGTAATCTCAGTAGTTGAGGACATTGAGGAATGAAAAAAAATATATTTCTGGTATGCATTTAAAGCACCTCTGATACTACATCTGTACTCCTGCTTCAGCAATGGCTTAGATGGATGTCTCAATACATGACAAGATGACAGTTAAATGAAAATAACTGAATGATTTTGTTTTTTTACAAAGATCTCTTTAGTTTGAATTTGAATATAGAAAATTGGAACTTAGTATTTTGTTACACATACGGAATTTAAGTCTGTATAAAGCAGAGGAATAATAATGCTTTTTGAAAAGAATGTGAAGCTTAAAATCCTCCAACATGAAAAGCTCTGTAGAAGTAGAATACAATAGTTGATAATAGTTTAATAAATAAAACAGGTTTATTTTTTTATTTATTTATTTGCTATTTCTTCACTAAGCTTCTCCCTTCCCCCCCAGTTTAATGGATATGTCCTTGAATATTCTCCTTATAGTCATTTAAGTATCTGCTGAAGTTCCTAAGGCTGCAATTTCCTTGTAATCTTCCATCTGTTTCAAATGCATTGTAAAGACACACAGTGAGGTTTTCAGCTCTATAAAAGCATCCAGTGAAGTCAGTGCAGTTACATGGAGTTTCTTCAGATCACAATCTCACTTGTGATATTCGTGTCTCCATTTTTCATGAACCCAAACTTCTTTTCACTGTATGATTACAGGTTTTTTCAGTATTTTAATCACAAATTGATAATGATTGCCTGATTTTGACTAGACTTTGCATTCACAATTATAGGAAACGGGTTCTGGTAATATGGGTGTGACCTTTACAAAAATGTCTAAAGCTCCTTTCATACACTGTTTTTCTAACATAATATTTACAAAGGGAAAGGATTTCTTTTTATTACTTTTATTTTGTTGTCAGCCTGCTGCAATGGTGACACAGAGCATTGTGCTCAAGACTGCTCTTAATTGCCAGGGAAGATGCCAAGGACTGCTCTAGGTTAAAAATCTGTATTTTCTAGTTAGAAAGGTCACACTTGAAAATGTCCATGTGATTGTTTTTTGCCCTCAAATGCTTCAGTTGCCTCATTGGAGAAGTTCTTTATGATGCATAAAGGGCCAAGGTCTATGTATTGTTTGAAAGAATTATTCCATTGCAGTAGTAGCTATAAAACATGTATAGAAATGGGGAAGAGTGAAAGGGTATGATGGATATAATCTACTTAATCTACTGTATATTATTTTACTTTTTACTATAATTTACCATAGTCATAAATGGAAACCAAGATAAGAGTTGGAGAACAAAACTGAAGTGATTGGCTTTGCCTTACAATATTTTTTATGCTCACTTAGGAAGCTGCAGCAAAGTTGGATTCATGGCACTGTCTCTAGATATCTACTTTACTTTGTAGTAGTAAATCAGAAATGAAATCATTAACTGCAGACTCTGAGCAGCTTTTCTGTGTGCTGGGTTCCTTTAGCTGTGAGTGTCTCCATATGAAAATCTTGTTTGCTGGTTTTTAAGCATCCAGTGCAGGTCACCAGGAAGTAACTCCTAGAAAAATTCAGCAATCAAATATTCTTTATTCAATTCTTCTCCAAAACATATTTTATAGCATTTGTAATTAACCCTAAACATTTCAAATCTGTCTCTGGCATTCAGAATGTCATCTTTCAGGTACCAAAGAACCATGGCAGATGATTTCATTACCACCAGCAGTGTGTATTTTATACCCTCAATATCAGTCTTCAGGGTCTGACACAAGTTGTAAGACTTTTATTGCTGTCAAGCTATATAAAATCCTGGTGTCAGCTTCTTAACACTTGGAAAGTAATAACACTCCTCATCTTCTATTAAAAAAAGTATAGGCTGTTTTCCTGGAACAGATTTGCAGAGCTTGCAGAGCTGAGTTATCATTCTCACTAATATTTGTATGTTTAGCTCCACCCTGCCATGAAACCCAAATCAATTAATCTGTTTCTGTTCCCTGCAAGTGTAAAATAGGATAGCAGTTCGTGACCATGATCATAAAACTCTTTAAATTAACAGCACTGTATATGTCTTCCTTCAGAAGCCTGCATAAGAAATCTTGAGTGATTCATATCATATTTTTCAATCATAAGCTTTTGTTTCACCAGGAGTTCATGCTCTCTGTGTCTAAAAATGATGCAGATAAATTACCTCTACTGGTCAAGAACAAATACTGAAGTAAAATAAAAAATAAAGAATTATAGGGCTTCCCATGTATAGTTTTGGCACTTCAATTATTGTACATAAATGCAGAATGTAAAATTAAAAAATTAAAAAATTTCAGTCTTACAGCAACTTAGTAAAAACAGACCATTGAAAGTTTTTGGAAATTTAGTTCCAACAAAATTAATTGTGCTGCCTATTTCTGATAATGTTAAAATAAGCAGAGCCTGCCTTTATGCTGTATAAAATATTATGAATTCTGTAAATCATAAGACAAATATTAGAAACAAATCTGTATTGGGCAACATTACGGAGCATTTAGAGACTCTGAGACCATTGTTTGTAGTTATTTAAGTCCTTTAATGAGGACCCTGACAGATTACTGGCTGTCCTTGGAGTCCCATCCTGTTAATTCTCCATCAGGCATCAATGGGCCGTGTGCTCTGAGTGGAGCAGGACCAGTAGTGAACTCAGTCCCTGGGGACAGAAAATCTGCTTCTGCAGAGCCTGAAAGCTTTCACCAAGTCTGGTGAACCTTGGAAATGAAGTCCCCCTCACTCTGTCTGGCAGTACAGAGCTCCTTTAGCATGTGTACAGCATGTGCACTGCAGTTTATTTCCACTGTAAAATCAAACTGGTGTGAGTTTGTTGGGTTGCATTCCTGCATTTACAGGAATGTAAAACTTCCTGCTGGAGAGTTGTTTAACTGTGGGTGGCTGTCCCTAGGGAGCTTGTCAGTAGCTACTGATTTAAGTTGTTGTCTTCAAGTGATCAAGCACTTGGAGAATGCCTGTGGAAATATCAGTTTGTTACTTTTTTGGCAAATATTTTAATTAACTGTAGTCCTTATGATCACTGTTGTTTACTGATGATCAGAAAATGATAAACCACAGAACGTTACTGGAATGCAATGGAAATTTGGTAGCTCTGGCAGAACAAAGAAAGCAGAAGAATTAGAGAATCTGTTCCCTTTGGAGTTGTACCTAATTACTGATCTTTTGCTGTGTTTGGTATTCCAGGATGTCATGTCCACGTTCTTCCAGTTTGGGGCTTCCATCCAGCAAGAAGCCATTATCATGCTGAAGATCATGCAGGATTATGACTGGCACGTGTTCTCTCTGGTGACCACCACTTTCCCTGGATATCGAGATTTCATCAACGTCGTTAAGACCACTGTGGAAAACAGTTTTGTGGGCTGGGACATGCAGAACATCATCACACTTGATACTGCCTTTGGAGATGCCAAGACCCAAATTCAGCTGAAGAAAATCCATTCCTCTGTCATCCTACTGTATTGCTCCAAGGATGAAGCTGTCTACATCCTGGATGAGGCTCGCTCCCTGGGCCTCACTGGCTATGATTTCTTTTGGATAGTTCCCAGCCTGGTTAGTGGTAACACAGAGATCACTCCCAAGGAGTTTCCTTCAGGACTCATCTCAGCAGCTTATGATGAGTGGGACTACAGTTTAGAGGCTCGGGTCCGGGATGGCCTTGGGGTTATTGCCACTGCTGCCTCAGCCATGATGGAAAAGTACTCCTTCATTCCTGAGGCAAGAACGAGCTGCTACGGACAACTGGAGAAAAACGACCGGCCCTCTCAGACCTTGCACAAGTAAGGATGATTGCTTTGGGTTGTTTTTGCCTATGTAGCCTTGGCAGTTTTCTCTTCTATTGCCACTGAATATTTCTTGAAGAATATTGTTTCTTTGCTAATCCCATTGAGCTCTTTTTAAGCAATGGTTCTCAGATGTTCCAGGAGAATGTGCAGGAGGACTTGCACTGATAGCCGTGCTCCTGGAGATGATGAGTGCTGTGGAGAATAAACACTGCTCTGAATCTAATGTAGAAGATGACAGAAATTGGTCTTAGAGGGTATGAAGCTGAGGTAACAAAATTGGACTATTGTGTACTTTAACTATGAGGTAAAATTGCCAGAATGCTCTGTCCCCCTCACCTGTATCACTTGCATCAGCAGGACCTGGTAATATTTTAGAAGACAAGCAATGTGCAGCATTAAAGAGCTGTGCCTGGAAATTATAGAAGTATTAGATTAGTTAGGCAGCTTTTATCACATAACTGAAATCTGTCCCCTTTACGTGTAAGGGTATATTTTTTGTCATCTTCAATAGAATAAGTGTAAAAATTAATAGGCATTAATCCGAGCTGATATAGATGTTTTCTCCAAACAGTTTTTCAGATGGGAACTGCCAAAGTTTAAATCAGGATTCTTTTTCTTTTATTATTATTTTCCTTTTAATTATGCCTTTTAAGACATGATACCCCTGTTTACTTCTATCCAAAATGTTGCATGGTAATATATTTCTTTATCTGCTCTGTGAGAGGAGGCAGGGTATCTTGCATGTTTTTTAATAGCTCTTGATGATACGGAAGCTACTAAGCAGTATTTATGGCTTTTGTTCTGACCAGATAGTGCAGATGAAGCACTTTCTACAGAAAAACAGGATAGAACTGGCACAGGAAGAAAAGTTGGTGTGATTTCAGATAGGAGATTTTGGAAGTGTTTTAATCTGGAGATGTATGTGCATATGTAGATTAGGAGTTGATTACTACACGATGTCCTGGAACAGTTGATTTCCATGAAAACAGCATCTTTGCACACAGCATTCTTCAGAAGCTTTCTTAAAAGCCAAATGCTACCAAGTAAATGGATTTTAGCATTTCCTTAGTGAGAACTTGCCTTTAGTATGACACTTGCAGGTTTTTTTGTACTTCCTTTCTTATTTTTGAGCCTCTGCCCCTAAAACTACAAATTCCCCAGAGACACTGCAGAAAACCCACAGTTCTTTTCCTGCTGCCTCCTTTGCCCCTGGGAGTGGCTCTGTGGCCCAGAAGGGCTCTGGGAAAGCCATGGTGTGTCCTGGTGCCAGGGCAGAGCAGTGGGAGGCACTGCTGGGAGCACTGTCCCACCTGCCCCCAGCATGGCAATCCTGTCCTGGTTCTTAATCCCTGTGCTGACAGTGCCAGGGAGCAGTGGAAGCATCCTGGTAACCGAATTCTGGGCCTTGACAGTAGGACCTGACCAACAAACAAAGCAGACCACTATGAATCATTGAACTTCAGTTTCTGTGAAAGTTAAGTTGAATTCTGTCATAAGTGTTGGGGTTTAACATACTCTTGGAAGGGGCACAAAAACTTGAACCTGTTTTGAGAGAGGCTCCCACCGTATTGTCTGGCTAATAACCTAGTGTAGACTTGAATTAAGTACTCAGTTCTCAGCATAAACTGTATTTCTTTAACCAGTCTTTATATTCTCATTAAATCTGCATTAGTACAAGAACAGGGCTGGTGAGTGCTAGGGCAGTGAGATTAGACTCCACCAGGAGATTCTGCAGTGTGCAGTGCATGATGCACCCAGGAATTATTGAAAGGAGAAGCTGTAGTGCACTGCGGTTAAAAAAGTCACTTCCTGATGTGAAACACTGAATTATGAAGTAAAAATACACTTTCTATACTGGAGATTCTTTGAGCTTCTCCAACACCACAAGAACAAGAAGCAGGCTGTTTTTACTTTGGAAATGTCAGAATTATACTAAAATGAATAAACTTTAAATAATCTTTCTTATGTAATAACTCCCCAAGACTATTCTTGTCACATATAATCTGCTAGAAAGGCAAGTATATACAAGCATTTACCAGTACTAAGTAATCTCGGGGAGCTGACCAGTCTCTCCATGCCAAGGTGAATTACATAAATTCATTGTACCTTCTCATCCCCATCACTAAATTGTAGTTTTCTACTTTACATGGCAAATCAGTGCCTAAATCGGGGTTTTATTGTGAAGTGGAATCTTCACAGTTTCAGGTCCCAGATAGTGCAGTTTTATATTCTAAACTACAAGATAAATGTGTATGTGCTGCAGTAAGAAACTAACCTGAAGACAGGATTTTGGAGCATGTTCCCAATGGAAAGGGCTAAAGAGCTGTAAACAGCTTATGGACCTGGGATCTGCTGTGCTCTGCCCCCTGTCCAGCTGGGAATCAGGGCTGGAGAAGTAGGGCTGAACAAGACAACACTGCTTGCAAACTCAGAAGCAGAGAACTCAGTGGAAATCAGGAGAGAGGCTGTGTAAGGGGATGGCTGAGCAAAACAAAGCTCAAAATAGAGAAAAACCCCAGGATTTCTAGGCTTCATCCGTTGTAATGACAGTCTAATTCAGCTTTAAACCCAGTCTGGTATTCTGAGGCTACGCTGTAATAGCTAATTTGCTTGTAAATGGAAGTTAGTAATGCTTTATATGTGACTTCCCACAACTAGATAGTAATTTTATCTCTGTTTGAGAAGAAAAGCTATGTAAAGAAAGCCATGAAGTAAAAGCTCCTCCTCCCTCTTTCTCAAATCCTTTGAGTATTAAATTGATTTGAAGATTTATTTGTTTTGAAGCACACAATTTATCTTCACCCTGTCACTGCAATTCTAAGATGCTTTTATTGGCATTCTAGACCCAGAAGAAAATCAGGTTTGCTTTAGTTTTTGGAATGAGCTGATCAATGTTCATTTCTGATACACATGGGAAAGCCAGTTTTTCCCCATGAATAAAGGATTTATAATAAAATACGGGGCTCATTTTCAATGCATTAAAAACACAGATATATAGCTGTATTTGTATTGATTGAGATCATCTTTTTCTATTTGTGTAAGACCCAGAGGTAGAAACCACCAAGGCAGAAAACTACTATTGTGTGGAATACTGGCACAGCAGGATAAATAGAATTAGCACCTCATTAATGCCGAGTCAGTTGAACAAACTCTTGTTGTCTCTGAAGAAAGGAAAATAAGGAAGCAAACAAACAGCAAAACACAGTAACCCTGCCAGTCATGGAAAAAGCTGCTGCTTTGTGCATTGAGATGGTGCTGCTTTGCTTACAGGAGTACTCATGGCCTGTATGAAAGCCATGACCCTGGGAGAGGCATTTACTGCAACATTTCCAGCCACTGATCCTCACAGGGATGGGTGAGGATGGTAAAGCTGTTGCCATTACCCTGAAAAGCAAAAAGATGTGTCTGTCAGGTGTCAGGTAGTCAGGTGTTTGCCATGTAGTGCTGAGATTCAGTGAGATTCTGTTCTGAAATGCAGCCCAGTGCTGGGCAGGACTCAGAGACCCATCCTTCAGCAGGGCAGGTGTAGGTCCAGAAAGTATCCTACCCTTCCCAAACTCAATTTCCTTCATTTGTCATCACTGAACCAGGAACAGGAGCCATGGGGAGTCCAAAGGGCCAGGGACAAAAGCTTGGTTGTCCTTGCTGTTGTGCTGCTGTTATCCTTCAGCACAGCACCTTCTTCAGAGGGCCAGGGTTTGCTGTCCCCCTTGTCCTGGTAGTCATTCACCAAGTTCAATATTTTGATTCCAGCTTTTAGCATGACAGATAAATCAGCCTCCTTTGGGCGAAATCTGGGATTAAAGGGACACAATGGTTTGATGAATAATCCAGCAAATCTGTTTCATCTTTTCCCACATACAGATCAACAGCCAATTTATAGAGGCTTTGTTCATTTAAGTCAGAATACCTGGGAACAAGAGGTATCATCTTCTTTATTGGATGATTGAAGGTGTAGAAATATTTAACTAATTATATATGAGTCCAAAGTAAAACTGAACTTCACAGGCAACAAAGGAGGGGTTGTTTAGGGGAGTACTCTGCCCCAGAGATCCCAACAAGGTGCTGGTTTAGTGACAAAGTGACTCAAGAAATTATTGAAAATCTATATTAGAATCTTCTCCCAGGTTAGGTCATTTTAGGAAGCAGAAAGTACCAAGCAGTTACTGGATTAGAACATTACCTTGTTATTGTGATAATTAAAATAATTTAAAACAAGAGAACAAGCATGGCCTCTGGCAGTTGAGCAGAGCTTGCCTTCAGGGCAGAAAGCAGGGCTCAAAAATCAACATGTAACTGAACGTTCTTGGGGATGGAGCTGCTGCAGGCACCATCCCCCTTGCAGGAAGCCAGGCACATGTCATGGGGAAGAGTTTGGGATGCTTCTGAGGTGGTACAGCAATATCTGGTCAAATTAGGGCTTTTTTTGAAGTGTTGATGCTAGTAATAGCATTAACTTGCTAAACATTCTGGTGTTTAGTTACACTCATCTGTGGCACATCCCAGGGAGTTGAGCCCTTTCTAACTTTGCTCCCTCCCTTTTCCCCCTTTCAGAAGGGCTCCCCAAGAGTTTTGTTGCCTGTCTGGCAGAACTGGGACAGGATGCCTTTTCCAGAGCCAGTGGCAGGGAATGCTTTTCGGAGCAGCTGGCAGGAGGTGCCAGAAGCTGGCATGTTCCTTTTGCACAGTCACTGAGCACATCGCTCCCAAAGTTTTACTCATCCCTGCTGGCTCCAGGACTAGGGAGACACAGCTCCAAGGCAAGGTACCTTTGTGGAGGAGCAAGCGCTGGGAGGGGGAGGAGGAGGAGGATGCACAAAGAGGAAGAAGAGACTGCATCACTGCAAAGAATTTAGAAAAAAAAATCCTACATAGCCTAAGATATAGAATTGACTTTAAAAAAATGCATCAGTACCTTGTTTAATAGTGTACTATTGCAGACCTATTTCTGTATGTGCTTCACACATTTTATATTCTACATTAAGCATTTTTTGATTTAATTTTACAGAGAAAATCTGTTTCTTAATGATAAATAACGTGTCTTGGCATTTCTGCTGATGAGTATCATTCAAATGTCATGGTTGAATCATAGTAAGGAAGTTCAGCAGTTCAGAGCCTCACAAGATAGAGAAGAAAAGACAAAATTTGGATTCACTCCTGCTTTTTTAGGTATGAGGCTGAGTGAATGCCAAGCCCAGATAGGCTGTCTAGGTTATTAAAACGGTTGGGTTTACACTATTTGCAGGATAGAGAAATATCACCAGATAACATGTGGGTTTTGAGGCATTTCATCTGCTTTAAATCTTAGTTTGGAAATTCCTTCTTTGAGGGAGAGTTTCTTTTATGCAACATGTATTTCCCAAAGTCTCTGCTGCTTCTCTTCATTGCCTGTAGTTGTCAGAGATTTGAAACCCTGCCCCACGGTGAAGAAGACACGAAATAAAAAATGATACTCCCTGGTGATGGCACCTGGGGAGTTTATCCAGTTTGATTATCTTATCTGAGGGCAGGATCTGAGCTCATGGCAGAGAGGAGTCCCCTGCTCTTTCTGCTCCCTGCAGCTATCAGGCCCTGTGCTTTGTTTTACACTCTAGGGACTAAGTTCTCTCATTAGGAGGTGGCTTAGAAGTGACACATTGTCATTAATGCCTCTGCCTTACCCATTCTATTTTCCCAGCTGCTGCTGTGTTTGGGAGCCGTGTTCTAGGTGAATTTCACACTATTCCAACCAGCCTGCTATTGCAGAGCTGACTGTGCTCCTGAGCCCAGCCAGCCCTGGAGGGTCTCCTGGGGCACAGGTGGGTGGCAGGAGAGAGCCCATGCTGAGGACACCAATTGTTGGGAGGCTGCTCCTCCCTGGCATCCCAGGGAGCAGGGGGAGGGTGCTGCTGGCTGGGGACTTCTGAGCACCGTGGCTGCTGAGGCTCCTCAGGTGGCATCACATCTCCTTCTGTGTCATGGGATGGCTCTGCTGGGCTTCCACTCTGTCCTTGTTGGCTTTCTCACATCACCCTGAGAAGTTTTTGAAACCAGGGCTAGGGTTGATCCTTGTTTGGAACAAAGTGACCTTAATAATTTACACAAAGTTGTGGTTTTTTCTTAAAATAATGCCCAATACAGAATCCACTAAGCCTTCTTGCTTTTGCTCTCAAACCCTTGGATCTGTTAGGAGAACACTTGTGTATCTTGCATGGACATATATATGGTAAAGCTCAAAAGAAATGCCATAGCCTGCAGATGTGTTTGCTTTGTAGAGCACAGAGGTAGAAAACCTCAAAGATTGTGCTCCAGGATTTCAAGTGTTTTCATCCAGGACAGGAAGTCCTTAACAAACACCTCATGGACAAGGAAGTCCATGGCTGCTGTGAGGAGTCTGGCCAGGAAGGTGTCCCTGTGTCACCAATATTGTACCCAAGCAAATGGTGTTCTGAAAACTGAGCTCTGATCCCTTTGGCAAATTCTTCACCTATTTGTTAATGGAATTTGAGTCAATGAAGTTGTGATATTGTAGTTATAGGGTAAGAAAACCCAGCTTTTTCAGTGTGTTCTGGCTTTCTGGATAAAGTTAGAATTTTGACATGGATAAATATTGCAGTTTTGGCATTAATCTGAAGCTCTGTTTGAACTACTTGATCTTTCTGAGTCTATAAAAATAAAGTTGGAAACCTTGAAGAAATTTTGTAACCTGGGTGCTTCAAAGTCTTGCTGTGAATACAAGAGCAAAAATGTTCTGCTGGGGTGTTCCAACACTTTTCAGTTTTGCTGGAGAAGGTGACAAGCAAAAAAAGAATTGTATAAATGTTTAAAAGTGTTTTAAAATACATAGTTAAGGTTTAGTTCTTTGCATGATAAAAAACCTGTTTTGGATTCAGTGTGAGAATAGCTCAACTTCTGTCAGAAAAAAAAAAGCCATTTTGATGTATGTATCTGGGGAACCTTACAAATTTCAGTTTGCAAAAGTTAATTAAGACTTCAGTGTCATAATACCATCACAAGGCCCTGTGCTATCATGTCTTTGCAAAGGCTGTAGCATTAATGAGGAATGAAAACAGATTAACTACAAATCCAAGGTGTGTTGTTAATTACCCCCTCAAAGTAACGAGTTCAAATAACTAAACACCTCATTTGGTTAAGAACAGGAATTTGCATTTCAGCTACTTCAGAAATATATTTTATCCAATTCAGAAGCCAAAGACCTCTTGCACAGAATTAACCTTGGATAAACTTAAAACTCTATAAGAATACCATAATATAAATTCTTCACAGCATTATTCCTAATGAGGAACAGAAAAGCACTTGGTTATTTTTTTGTAGGACAAGCAGTTTGGGATCATGGCCAGTAAGAGCAGAGCAGGACTTCTGTCCTCTGCAGAGGAAAAATGACAATTCAAAAGCGAGTGTAGGTTGTAGGCATTGATTTCTGGAGAACACGGGCAGCTGATGAATTTTGTACAGAAGAATGTGCTTGGGAAAACAAGAATCTCTTTGAAGTTCTTTTTTATTGCCGCAGTGTGAGAAATCTGGGGTAGCTCAGAGTGCGTCACTCTCGGATACCTTTGTACTTGGGTCAGAGAATACAATTTTAAGAGACTTTTCAAATGAGGGACTTTTTTTTAAATAAAAAAAACTTGCAAAATGTGTTTCTTTACTTAATGACTGGTAAATTCACATGATTTAAAAATATCGACTGAGTGCAATTTTTCACTTTAGAGTTGTGGTTCATACTGGTTTTTTTGGAACACTTGAGCATGAGCACTGCATCTTGTGATGGCCCTTGACTGGCTTGTAGGCTAGGACATTTGCATATTAATCCCAAAATGTGATGAGTAGTGTTTGGAACTGGGGGTGGTGAACCTACCATTAAAGAAGGGTTCAACTGCAGTCCAATCACCATTTTCTGTCAAAAACCCAAGTGAGCTCAAAAGCCTGATGGAGTACAGGGTGTGTGTTTGGGCTCCAGCCCTTAGGAGGGGACACAATGGTTGGCTTTCAGCTTTAGTGAAATGAGTTGGCTCCTGCCTGGCCCTGTCAGAGGATCTGTTCATTGTGAGGGGTGTTACCTCATGGGTGTGAATTGGGAGAGGGTGCAGAAGTGCAGATAGGAGTATTGCCAGTTATCCTTGATTTCCTCTTGTGCTCACTTCCTGGGCTTTCCATTCCCTGGGTCACAGTGATTTTCAGCCCTGAGTGAATGTTGTGCTGGTTCCTTACATGTGTGCACAAGTAAATCCTATTTGGTAGTTTTGCTGCCTCTCAAGGGGGCAAGCAAGCCTTTTGTTCCCAAGCAGGATCTTTCACTGTTGGATGAAAAATGGAATATATGGGAAATTAGTTCAACTGAACAGCAAAGTTCTGTCAAGGGGAAAATTTTAACACTGGAAGTCTGTCGTGAAATATGCGTTATTATGATGGGTGAATTTACAAATTGCTGTCAAACTGGTGCTGACTGATGTTGATATGGCTGTTCAGGGTAGTGCACATTTAATTATTAACTATTATGATACAATGCCATAATTTCTTCTGGGTCTATATATGTTTATTTAGTGTGCTTCTGCTACTGGGATTTTTCAGGCAGCTATGTCAATTCAAAGCCTTCTCCTTTGAATCTGGAGCTGAGGAATTTTGTCTGTGTCACATTCCTCAGGAGATCATGCTCCTGCTACTGCTAAAAAGGCCAGCCATAAGAACCAATCAAATAACCCAAAGAACCCCTCCAAACACATACAAACATGTAACAAAAAACCCCTCCAAACCCATAAAAATATACAAAACAGTATCAGTTTCTTGTGGGTAAAACATTAGAGGTAATGTATGAAGAATAGTAAATTTCTGCCCTTCAGAACACATCTCTCTACGGGATGGACATCTGCACTTCTGTCTGCATCAGTCTTGGGCTGAATTTCTTTCAATTAAATTCACCTAGAATTCAGTGCAATATAATGTGAATAATTTCAGACCACAGGCATGGGCTGGGGGGCACATTATCTTCTTCCCAAGGTTTTGAATTGCAGTTTTACCTCTTACTGTGGGATAGCCCTGTTACTAGCAGTGTGGAGTTTTTTTCAACAAAATTTTAAAGGTTCTCCTTCTTCTACATTTTATTCTGTGCCCCTCTATTTCTTTTCCTATTCAAAATGCTAATTAATTTATATGTCTTTTGAAAACTGCTGGAAATTAAGCTAAATACAAAAGAATAAAACATAAATCCTTTTTCTTTTGAAATTACTGAACTAAAATGTTTACCAACACCTTCAAAGCTTTCATGTCTGGTTTTGGCATCAATGGAATTTATCCTTGTGTCACAACAGTGTGTAGCTACAGTTTTGGGAAGAGCTGACAGGACTCTGGGAAGTCTGAACAGGGGAAGACAGACTGGATGCACTTTGCTCTGAGTATTACTCAGTGACACAATAGCACAATACAGAGGTGATGTGGGTTTGTTTAAAATGCTCCTGAGAAGCTGGTGAGGTTGTGCAAAGTGCCAGAAAGATTATTCAGGGAGGGAGAGATTATTCATATACAATGTGGAAGCTGTTAAAAATGATGTCTGCATTATAATTCATACATAAACAATATTTTGCTTTGTCTTGAGCTATGAACTGCCTCAAAATGCCCTGACTCCCCACTCCGCAAGCACAGGCTTCCCACAGCCCTGGCAGGCTTTGGTGCATGGATTTAATCAGTGCTTCTGGTGGCTGAACTTACTGCTCATTAACTGCTGGACAGCCCATTAATTTTTTGATGAACTTTTCCTCCTTGCCTTCCAGGTTTATGATGAATGTGACGTGGGAAGGCAGAGATTTGTCCTTCACAGCAGATGGGTACCAGGCCCACCCCAGGCTGGTGATGATCGTGCTGAACAACGAGAGGGAGTGGGAGAAGGTGAGCACTGCCCTGGGCATGGGGGGTGTGAGGGACCAGGAGATGGATTAATGTCACCTGTCAGTGGCTCTGCCTGAGCAGCTTTGCCACAGCACTGCAGAAGAGATCATTTTTGCATGATCCTGAGTACGTCTGATGAGTTTTAACAGATCAGTGAAGAAAAGCAGTGAAAAAAGGATTTCAGATTTCTGTGAAACACACCTTGCATTTCCAGTTCTTCGTACAATTTAGTGAAATAAAATGGATAGCTGAAAATGTCTAAAAGCGTGGTCCTCAGCTACTTGAATTTGGCCGGATTTTTATATCTTGACAGTTCCAATCCTTTTATTTGTTTGATTTTTTGTTTTTGACAGATTTTATAATAAAAGTACACTTTATTAAAAAAAGTTCCTGTTAAATTGAAGAATAATCCTGTCAACATTCACCTAAAAATTCAGAATCATGACTAGTCCAGGCAGACAAGTGATCTCCACACACTTCCATATAGACTAGAAGGAAAAATGCCTTAACATCAAGGTTAATCATATATGCAAGTAATAAATGAAAAAGTTTATCACAAACATCTTTTCTTTAAAACTCCAGGCTCAGCCTGTGGTTATTTTGGCTCTAAGTGTTGCAGGCTGTGCCCCTATGTTTTAAAAAATTGTTTTAAGAAACTGTTTTGGATATAAGGCTGTAGGAAAACACACATCTATATCATCCACCAGTTTTATTTTAAAATCATGAAACGTGATTCTACATTATCTAAATTGCTGCTGAAATTTATGAATTCTTTTTAATATAGTTCTAAAAGCCCATTAAATCAACTTAAAACTCCAGTTTATAAGACTACAAGACTCTTCCTGATGATGAATAATAATGACAAAATCAGAATTACTGAAGGACATCTCAATAAATATGCTAGTCATGCAAAAACACAGAGAGTAGTCCTAGATTATGCTGTGTATTTCTTTATATTCATTTGATGCGAATTTAATTCTCTGGATAAATTTAATCCTCTCCAAATGTGTCAATCTGAATCTTTGGAGGAAGCATTTGCTCACTAACTGTTATGAAAATTTCTTACCCTATTTTAAAATTCTTCAACAGTCTGCATATCATATATAATGTTATGGAAAAAATATTATGCTGCTTGGGGAATATTATTAGTATGAGGTGCCAAAGGAAGAAAATGCTCAAAAAGGCAGCCAACAATGCTTATGTTAAAATAATTTCATACATTTTGTAACTTGAAACTCCTCTAAAGAGACCATTCAAAGGACAAGGAGAGATGGGTTTGATGTTTTTGAAAAATGAACTAACAGCAGCAAAGAAATACTGGATATATGAACCAACATTATTTCCAAGAAATATTTCGAGCCTGTTCTAAGCTTCAAGTGACTTCCCTGCCAGAGAGTGAGGATTTGGGGTGGGTGCCTGCCCGTGGGTGCTGTGTGGCAGCAGTGCCCACTCCCCCTGCAGTGCTGGGCTGAGGGGCTCCCTGGGGGCTGATCCTCAGTTTGTCTGTGCAGTTTTCCAGCTGCTAAATCCCCTCCTGCTCCTTGCCAGCTTTGAGGGGCTCCTGGGAGGAAGAGCAGAAATGGGTGGATGTGATGGTGTGTGATGGTGTGTGGCCCTGCTCTGGAGCCCTGCTGGGGCCAGGCCAGGCGAGTGTGTGGGCAGGGCAGCTCTGCTGGCTGCTGCTCCAGCAGGGGCTGTGGGAAGGGGGCCAGGTTTAATTAGGAATTATGTCAGAGGGGAGAAGTGAAAGGCGGCCAAGAACGCGCTGTCAGCACCAGGCTCATTCTCCTGACCACGGGCTGATCCCTGCCTCGGTGGATGAGGACAAATAAACTGACTAATCAATTATCCTGGCAAGCAGGACGTGGCTCTGGGCTGTCTGGGCACACCCCACATCTTCCCAGCAGGGTGTCACTGTGCACTTCAGCTCCATTGACTGAGAGATTGAGAAGGCCCTTCCTTTCCACATGGCTTATTTGAACAGCTCTCTAGTGTTGTCTCAACGTGCTCTCCAAGTTGCACGTTTTACCCCAAATCTCTTAGCCAATTTCTTTCCTCTTGTTCCTTTCTCCTTGAGCTGTTTTGCTCTATTTCAAAACTATCAAAGTTACTCATCTGAGATCGAACATTTATTGTGCTGAGTTTCCAGACAGGCATGTGCTTCTCCTTTCTCTTCTTCTGCAGGGAGAAGCACAGAATGGTTTTTTGAAGTCTTATTAAATATTCTCAATCTTATATGAAAAAAAATTAAGTCTTAGTATCTAAGTAAATGATTTACTCATGTGAAAAAATGACAATGCAACAACCTGTTAATCCTTGTAATGTAACTAATGTACATATATACTGCAAGTAGCTGCTTTATTAGTTATATAGAAAGAGTATTTGTGGTTTATGTGAAGATTTTTTTCCTAATATTCTCCTGAAAATTCAAGATTTATCATTAAAACCAATTTTACTTTGGTTTTAATTTGCTTTTACTCAAAAACATTTTTTCCTTGGTTTCAGAGTTGACACACTTCACTAAAAGCTTGAGGTTATAGAGAAGACATTCAACCATAGCTGGAGAGCACATATCTCATCCTTGGAAAATAAGTTGTTTTTTCTTTACAAGTGACTCAGTATTGAAACTTTGAGGTGGTAACTTCACATGTAAATGGGGCTGACTGAGGGGTTTGTCCCATATCAGGTGCCGAAAAAAGCTGTTTGGATGATAATAGTTTGAAGACTGAAAATCACTTTTTGGGCATGTTTCGCAGGCATCCAGCAAGATATTTTGACAGATCCTACGGCAGCTACTCAAAGTTCTGACACCAACATTCATATTCTCACTGCTGATCTTGACAGGCAAAGGGGATGCTGTTCTCAGGCAAGAGATTTTTAAGAAGACAAGCTTAATGTGCTTGTTAAAGCAAAACTTGATAAATTTACCAGTGTTAAGAGTGGTGCCCAGCTATCACCAAAGCACTGCAGGATCACTGTGCTTGTGCTCAACAGCCCAGAGAGGTTCAGCTGCAGATCCCCTGTTACCTCAGAGAGGTGGGACCCTCACCTGGCCCACCAACTTCACTGAGCTGCCAACTTCACAGGCTGCTAGTCTGGCTTTTTTCTTTTTTTCTAATATATTTCTTTAATGTGGAAATAAGCCAAATCAATACAATATTAAAATAACATTGTAGAAATATGATTAGCAGTGGCAAAAATAGACCATTTAATTAGCACTGCATATCACATATTTTAAGTAAGGTGGTGAAGACTGTATTTAAAAATGACTGTGTTCCATGTGTAAAGATGAGTTCCAGGGTAAAAACAATTTTTACTGGTGCTTCAGGTAGGTACAGATAAAATTATCATGGTGGTTTGTATTCTGGGTGAATTTGTGTACTACATGGCACAATTGCTAATTAAACACCACTGCAAGAACTATTACTTACATCCAGGTTTATTCTAAACAGAGCCTGTCATCTTTAACTTTCTACTAATGCAGGATTTAATGCAGACCTCGATTTTGCTCTGATTAAGTAGCATATGCCAGGTTTACAAGCCCTGTGTGGGGTTGTACACATTTGTATCTGAGGAGGAACGGGTGGGCAGAGGGTGCGTGATTCCTGCCTGGAATAAATGAACCAAGGTCTTCACAGAGAGCTCCATCTGGCTACCAGCATCCCCCGCCACATAGCCCAGAAAAGACAGCTCCTGTAGCTGACTGTGGAGCTGACTTCACTGAGCAGGAGCTGAGAAACCCAACGCTCAGGCAGATCTCTGACAGAGCTTTCTGTCAGAGTACTGTGGGGATAAAAAAATCAGTGAGGCGCTCCAGGGTGATTTCTTGTGAAATCTCAATTGATTTGAGCAAGGGTCGTGACAGCTGAGGAGTCCTCATGTCTCATGATAGATGTTCCCTAGCACTTGTGAGGAAATGCAGATATTTTATCTAGAACAGATGAAGTTGCCTGAGCTAATAATCTGTTTGCTGGGGTATCTTTTGTCAGCAGCTCTATGTTGTAACGGGATATATTCCTTTTGCCCATAGCAGAAGCAGCAGCGTGCTCTTTAACATCTGTTGGGTTGTCATTCCCTTTATTCCATCCTTGTTGTTGGATGTATTTCGTCTTCCTGTAACTATGCTTATCCTGACACTTACTGTTGGCTGAAAATGGCATATTGTTTCTGTATCAGTGAGCTTTTGCCTAGCCTGAAGGCCTTTCCTTTGACCTTTACTGTGCTGAATTGTTTGAATTGCACCAACGATTATGCAGCATTTCGTACATCACATCTTCCCAAGGAGGATCCCACCTCTTTGCTGCTGTAAAGGAATCACAGAGCTGGTGTGCTTTGCCCCTGTTCCTTACACCTACATATTAGAGGACAGGAAGACTTTGAGGGCAGCTCTCCCTCTCTGGAGGTAAAGGTATGTCTGTCTGGGCATTTCTGGAGAGCTGTAAGGTCTTCACTGAGAGCAGAGATGACAAAAAAATCTTCCCCCACTGGGAGGTGGAGGAAGGAGCTGTCAATTTGTTTAGCTCTCTTCCTTTCTAATGACATAATCAACTCCTAAAATGGCTTCTCTGGCATGGGTCTGAACTCTGGTGCTGCACAGAGTTATCTGGGACGTTGCCCAGAACCAAAGGTGTACCAGCCACCGAGGATTTGGTGAGTGCTGATTAATAACTCTGGATTGAAAAACGAGGCTGCAGGAGGTGGTAGCTTTTCTTTCTCCTCCTGTTTGTTTATAAGCTCTGTGGGTCCTGTGTTTTCCATGGAGCCCTGCTGGTCACAGGACTGGTGCCTTCCTGATGGCATCAGCAGCAGCCATGAGGGGAGAGCAGGGCATTTGCATTCCCCATATGAGATTTTGCAGCAAATTTTTAAAACTTCAAAGTCTTTAAATGGATGTCTTCAAACCATTCAGGACTGTAAAACACTTCTTATTAATAAGACATGAAAATGCTCTCATCGTATTTTGTCATTTAAATTTAGAGTGCCATTGTGAAATATGAACTTTCAAAAACATAAAATGACACAGAGGTTTGCAGCAGAAGGGGTACAGCAGATGCTGTGTCTGGAGGAAAGGTTTTGCTCTTGTGCTTTGTTCTGCAGCTGTTATTGCTAACCTGACAAACTCCATTTTAGCTTTTTAGTTATTGATTTAAAGCTTGCCATAGTAGCTCTTCCTTTTAAGTGGAAAAGTGTAATGAAAAAATAGTAGTAAATAGTTTTTCAATAAAGCAAGATGGGTTAGATTTTGCATTTGCTCAGCACTATTTTCTTAACTGGGACAGTTTTTTGCAATGTGTTTTGCAATGTATGTGTGTTTAATGTAAAAGGAACATCCTCAAAAATCTTTCTCTTTTTAAAGGTTTGGCTGGGTAGTCCTGGGGGTGCATTTAGTATCCATGTTGTCATGTAACATTTTTTCTTACAAAGGGATGATGAGTGTGTGCTGTGTACAGTTCCCATCTGCTGGGAAGAGGGTGACAGGACCGAGGTATTTGTTTGTTTTTGGTGAGATGTGCCAGTGTGACAGACTCTCTTTCCGTGCCAGCATTGGCACTCAGGGAGGCTCTGCTCAGGATCTGGCCTTGCTCTTTTTCTCTGGTTCCGTGGCCCCTGTGAGGGTGTGTGAGCAGGATTGTGTCAATCATCCTTACATTGTTTAGAGACTTCTGGGTGCAGCAGAGGGGACTCTGAGGTACAGCAATGTGTAACTGTGCAGGTGTCTGTCTGCCTTTGGCTGCCACACAGAAACACCCCAGATTCTTCATTATCACTCTCCTTGGCTGCAGTCTTCCAAAGATAACAAGGCTTGGATGAGGTGGTCAAAGCACACATGCCAGAGTAAGATGTGAGGCAGCAGTGGATGAGATGAGAGGAGCACCCTGTGGCTGCTCAGTCTGACTTCAAACAAGCTCTTCCATGCTCTCAGCTATTTCCCCTTTCCTTCCTGCATCCTGTAGAGATTAAACCAAAGGGAATATTCCAGACTGCATGTGAAGTGGGAGAAAATAGGAAAGAATGTGTAAGTTCAAAAGAAACACAATGGTTCTATTGCATGTCTGTACTTGAAGACGAGTTTTGCACCTACAATAGTGAATCAACAGTTCGATGCACTATTGAAACTGTATTTTTTATGTAATTTCCATTCTTTTGGCCATAAATGAGGATTTCTATGCTTTGGAACACAATCTGCCCTAAAAAGTTTCTATTGCCCTTTTTTCAAGTGGGGGCCACCTTCTGTGTTTCTCTGGGATCAAGGCCATATTAGTATCAGTACAACTAGGAATGACAGAAATTTTTTATAACTCTCTGGCTTTTCTTGTGGCATCTCTATACAGTACAATAAATGTATATGCATGCACTTTTTGACAGTTCCAAAATGAAGCATGTCTGCATTTTTAGCATGTTGCCCTCAGCTTGAATTTTGTTTTTTTTTAAAAAAGTTTGGCTTACAAATACATACTACTGTGTTTATGAATTCAACACAGCAGTTTTATAGATGCAACTCTCAAAAGAAATTAGCATTTCCCCAGGTCCAGGTGTTTAAAAATGTGTCTGGTTATATCCTCCTCAGAGCAGTAAAGTGGAGTTGCTTCCATTGAAGTAGAAACAATACCAGGGTTGTTCTGTTAACAGCACCAAAGCAGACAATGTGTTTTTGACAGGACCAGGTGACCTCCTTGGGGTGGTTCCTGTTCCTCCCTGTGACAGGGATGCAGATGCTGGGGGTGGCTGGCAGAGGGATGTGCCTTGGGATCAGGATGTGCCTCAGGATCAGGGGTGGCTGGCAGAGGGATGTGCCTCAGGATCAGGGGTGGCTGGCAGAGGGATGTGCCTCGGGATCAGGATGTGCCTCAGGATCAGGGGTGGCTGGCAGAGGGATGTGCCTCAGGATCAGGGGTGGCTGGCAGAGGGATGTGCCTCGGGATCAGGATGTGCCTCAGGATCAGGATGTGCCTCCCCTCAGCATCACGCACTGAGCGGTTTGGGAAGGCAGGGCTGCCACTGCTGCACTCCTGACCGCACAAATGCCACCACATTGCCTTCGTGATGCTTGGAACAGGCAGACGGTCGGGCACATTTTCCACTTCTGAAATGCCTCGTGTTCCTTGGCACGTGTGCTGTTTGTCTGAGGTGCTGGGCTGGCTGGAACCCTCCCTGTCCCAGATGGCAGCTCCATGTTGTACCTAGGCTGTGACGGCACCGGGTGAGCTCACGTAAGCCAGCACACGCTGCTGTCACTGCCACTGCGCACCCCACCCTGACCATTCAACTGCTTTATTTATGGAAACCATAGATTGTTTTCCCATGTCTGAGCTAGCTTTTCTCTTGGTTAAATTTCATACTAGAAATGTACATACACAGTAATCATATATACAGCTCCCATTGATTTAAGTGAGAATTCCTACTTCCCTTGAGATATTTTGAATTACCTAATTTAAGTGGGTAGAGATTTGGCATTTCTGCCTCCTACATTAAAGTTCAGTAAAACATCTTGACTTATAAACAGGATGGAAAGGAAACTGCAAAGGTCATGTGCTTATAGGCTTCCCTAAATAGGAATGGATATGGATCATGTTCTTTGAGAATTTTTGTGATTAACTTTTAAGTTGTTAGAAGAGACAGTGTAGGTGACAATTTTAAAATTGTTTTTATAAGGACTTGAATCTCTTACTGTACTGTTAATTCCAACAATTTTCCTTGCAAAATAAATATTTTAACAGTCTTATGATAATGTTGTCATGTGCTTAGCTAAAGCAACTCAAGAATTATTAAAATGCATTAGGTTATAAATTATGTGGATTGCTAGCTCATTTATATTATCTGTCATCAGATAAAACATGTAATTAGATTTGTGGATAGAAAGTAGTTAAACAATCTGAGGAGGAAAACACTAGACTCAAAAATATTTAAATAATAAACCTCCTTCTGGTGATCTGGAAATGGAAAGAAATGTGGGTTAATTTAGAAGGGATATTTTAAAATAGTAAATAAGCTAGCAATTTTCTTGTGCAGTGGGGTTCACTTTCTTAAATGTACCCAACAGTTGGCAGGATAAAACAGTTATTTCTAATAAGAAATATTTCAAATAGAAATTCTTCCTAAAAATGTGGCTTGATCCAACGGAACCCTGGGTAAAAGCTTTCACAATGGCTTTTCAATGTACAAGAACAGAAGAGTCTTCTCTTTTGGGAAGATACATAAATGACATTATGATATTCTGGTTATTGACCAGATGTGCAGGTGTGAGTGTGGGTTAGGGGTTTTTTGGGGAGTTGGTGTGGTTTGGTTGGTTGGTTGATTTTTTTTTTCACATAATTTTTTATTACTTCAAATGAGTCCTGATTACAAATACAGTATTTGTCTTTACCACTGTGTATTTTCTCAGTACATGCAATTACTAACGGATTTTAAGTAATTTAACAACAAAACCCCAAACCAACTCTCCTGGCCATGTTATTCCTGTGTCCCAGCCCATTTAATATTGGCTCCCCTTTGTCACACACCAGCAAGCAGCTCTCAGCAGCCTGTGGATCTTGGCCTTTCAGGTGGGGAAGTGGGAGAACAACTCCCTGAGCCTGAAGTACTCGGTGTGGCCGAGGTACAGCTCCTTCGCCGACAGCGACCCCGACGACAACCACCTGAGCATTGTCACCCTGGAGGAGGCTCCCTTTGTCATCGTTGAGGATGTGGATCCTCTCATGGAAAGCTGCCAAAAAAACACCGTGCCATGCCGGAAATTTGTCAAGCTTAAGTGAGTAAACACACAGTGTTCCCTCTTCTTTTCCTGACTGCAAAATGTAGTCCTCTATTTTCTCATTTACCTTCCTTCCTTCCTTCCTTGCACATCCTTCTTTTTAAAAAGTTGAAATGTTCTGGTTGTGCATGTGTAAGTCACATTGAATTATTAACAAGACAGTAAGTTTGTAGTAAATTCAAAGTCAACAAGAATTAGCCTTTTTCAGTCACATGGGAGAGGATTGTGTTCCAAAATGGGACTGTTTTAATGAGTCCTCTTTGAATTGTTTCCAGTTATGTTGAGATACGCCTGCTTTCATTAGCCTGTAACAATTTGAAAATGTCTCAAAATGAAAATGTGCGTTTCTGCTGAAATTTGGTGTAGAATAAACTACTCCAGCATAAAATACCTCTTTGACTTACTATCAAGAGAAAAGTCCCCTTCTTTCAGTGCTTCATAACTTTGGAGCAGTCATTAGAAATCAGTGGAAGAGTTTCCACTGCACATTTGTCAGGTGTGTTTCCCCTGCTCTCTGCCTTGATCTGTGTGTTTATGAATGGAATTCAACAGGATTTTCACTGAGCAGGTGTTAGGGAATATGATGCACATTTCTGAAGCTTTCCAGAGACTGCTAAATGGCTGTGCACAGCAATGGCTGTCCAGAGAAATTTATTTTTTTAAACATAACTGTAAACTTAGTTAACTGTAACTTAGTTAAGTTCTAAACTAGTTTTATTTTAATTTTGAATTCTTCTAAAGGCTGAAGAATAGAAATTCTTCCTAAAAATGTGGCTTGATCCAATGGAACCCTGGGTAAAGGCTTTCACAATGGCCTTGCCTTCTGAGGATGCTTACACTAAAAGGTTCTAGAGGGAATAAAATGAACATTTCAGAAAAAAAGATGTAAAGAAAACTTGCATCCTTGCACTTAAAGGTGACCTGAAATCGGTCTTATCCAAATGCAGGAAAAGGTGCACTTTGAGAAGATGCATCCATTTCCAGCACAGTGAACTGCTGTGCATTTTTATAGCTTACATGTTCTTTAATTACTAAATGACATGTAGTCTGATGTCCTGAGAGTAAAAGTAATAAAAGTTTAATCTAATCCTAAGAGAGAGATTAGTAAGAGCAGGCTGTGTGTCTTGATGTAGCAGTGCAGAGCGTTAGGCAGGATCCTGGAGCAGAGAGATGTCATGTGAGGTAACCTTATCTCTGTGTCTCAACAAGCAACTTTGTTACGATTAGCCGGAGCTGCAAACACCATATAGCTATAAAAGCATCCTGTGGACTGTTTTTCCCTTGATTCAGAAAAACGTGGTCACTCACACGTACGGCAAAATGCTGTTTCACAGTGTGCTGTATCTTGCTGTTGCGCTGCCTCTGTTTTTCCCAGCAGGAATATTTACGTGTGTCTTCTCTGTTGACAGCAACAAAACTAATGAGGGAACTAACGTGAAGAAGTGCTGCAAAGGATTCTGCATCGATATCTTGAAGAAGTTGTCCAAAACTGTCAAGTTCACATATGACCTGTACTTGGTGACGAATGGGAAGCACGGCAAAAAGGTCAATAACGTGTGGAATGGAATGATTGGTGAAGTAAGTTCTCTTTTACCTAAAAGGTAGAACTCAGCAGTGTCTGGCTGGGCTGTCCTGTGCTGACGCTGGTGGTGTGCTCTCCCCTGCTCAAGGTGGTCTATCGCCGGGCAGTGATGGCTGTGGGCTCCCTCACCATCAACGAGGAGCGCTCCGAAGTCGTGGACTTTTCGGTGCCGTTTGTGGAGACTGGGATCAGTGTCATGGTGTCACGGAGCAACGGCACGGTGTCACCGTCTGCTTTCCTAGGTATGATCCTCTGACCCGGCCAGATAACCCAACTGCATTTCTGTAGGGGTTGGTAGGTTTAAATGTGTGTTAAGATATGTAGCACATTATTTTACATAAGTTTTGAATTTTACATAAGAAGTTTGTACTGTGTTGATGTGCTGATTAACATGATCATTAACACATGGAGATAGTGCTCTTGGTTCCAGATGCTGATTTCAAGATGAAAAAGAATCCCCTAAAATCTTCAGTTAGGGAAATCACATCCTCAACCCTGCTTCCTTACTAACTAATTTATGCTTGTTTAGCCCATCATAATTGGTTTAATATCTTTTTAACATTCACAAAATAATTGAAAAAGCCATTGGAGAGTTGAAGAGCAACTTCCTTATCTTTAGATATAATTTAAAGCTAGTTTGATAACAGCTACCTCTGGCTTCGGAACACCACACTGCTGCACTGGAGAGCTGAGTGTTCTCTCCATTGATGGAGCTGAACAGTGGAGATACTGCAAAGAAATGAAAGACTGGGCATGGAGGATGTGGGGCATAAAGAAACAAAGACTCTGGGCTCCTTTCCTTGCATGCTTCTTGTTTCAGTTGTCCCTTTCATTATTTCCCTCTCCTCTTACAGTGTTTATAGTTTAGTTTAGTTTATAATTTAGTTTATAGTTCCTCTTTAGTGTTTGGCCTGAATTTACCTGAAGCTGAAAACAGAATGAGCCATGAGTTGGTTCAGAAGTGGTCAGAATGCTGTTACATTCCTCATACTGTGTTTGAACCCACTATTTTTAAAGGTATCTTATACAGGAATGATGACACTGAAGTCATTAAGTGCAAAAATAAAAATTCAGTATATTCCAGATACGTTAGGGCACAGTTTAGGATGTTCAAGTCCATTGGGTCAGCAGTGAGGCCAGTTCTAAATTGCTAAATGGAAGTTCTTCACTTCCCCTGAAGTTATCATAGACGTTGAAGAGCAGATCAGTGGTGTAATATCAGACAGAAGCAGGCAAATAATTGAATTTTCTTACACAAGAATCATCATTTAAACATGGATCTTATTTCTCATATCTGTTCCATAAAAGCAGATTACAGAGATGATGCAAGTAAATATAACACAGTGAGTAATCAAATAATTTCCCAAATATGATGATACCTAAGCAGAATTTGTTGATGTTTGATATGAATGAAAGACTTTAAAGTGAAATTGCAAGAAACTGTACTTGAAAATACTCAGAGAGTGTCTTTTCATTTCTTTGAGACATTGAGTTTTAAAGTTCATTTTTTAAATTGCAGCATGTTGAAATGACCATTGGAAATAAATATTGGGGTGTTTTCTAAACTGCTAGTGCAGTTGATTTTTTTACTTATCTCTTAAAAACCTCTTTACAGCCACCATCAAAAGAGAAGCTGCTTTTGCATTTTTCACAACCAACAGAGTTATTAGGTTTCTAAAATGCATTTAATGTTATTGGTGTAGTTGGATGTGTATATAATTCAAAGGAAACAAAAATAACCCCTTCCCATACAGCTCTCTAAAATAGCTCTACTTTTGAAGAAATCTGATTTACTGCACCAATAAATCAAGTCTGCCCTCAGAAGTGTGCTCTGTTTTTTTCAGGCGTAGATGGAGCTGCCAGTTTGCTGAGTTGACTGTGTATTTTGATGAGGTGTGCGTAGTAGTAAAATGTTTTGCCTTGCAAAATACTATCAGGCAGATAACTGAATTTATTCACAGACTGATTTTGTTTCAATTAAGTGAATGTCTGAGAATAGAGTCTTCTTACGTAATTCCTTTAAAAGATTTTTTAAAAATCTGTCAAATACAATATTATTTTAAAAGAATAGCTCTTGATTACAGTTCCTGAAATACCTGGGTTTGTGAATTGTTTCTATGAATGTGGACAAGCACAGGGTTTTCTGTGACTAGATTTTTCCAGTCAGTTGTTGTGTCCAGTAGATCTGAGTAGCTGATGGGCTGTGACAGTCTCTTCCTTGTTATCTGCCATGTTCTGATTCTGAGTGTCTCCTTCAAATGAGAATTTTATCCACGTTAAAACATTTTCACAATGTACTAAAAGTCATATATACTACATATACAAATAAATTGTAAAATTATTTCATGGAGTTTTGGTTCAACTTTATTTAAACAGCCAAATAAAAAAAAGGAAACCCAAAATCTCCATTTCTCTATTTTTCAGAGGGAGAGTTCATAGGTGAGGTCAGTTTTCTTTTCTGGAGGCATTGATGGAATAGAAAATCTATGCCACTCTTTAATGTATTCCTGAAGTATTGGTTTTGGTGGTAGGACTCAAAGACATCTTTTTCCTTGCTTGATGTTCTCCGTTGTCAGTCATTTGAAATATACACTGACAAGTCAGATATTAGTATTTTTCTGCCATATTATAGCTTTGCTGAAAATTCCTTTAAAACCTGCTGCTTGCCTGAGGGAAGTTCCCTTTCTGTCCTTTGAGAATCAAAGCACAGTGCTGAATGTGTAATTGGATCCCTGATATGACAGGAAGATCAACTTTGTTATTCAGTTGATTTTGTACTTGTTCAATCTTACTGCTTGCTATTCCAAATAGCTCTTTGTTTTCCTATTGCTTCTATTAATCCTCTGCCTCATTACCAGCCTCCTTAAATTATTAAAGAGAATTATGTTTAAACTCTTGTTTATAGCTCACTTTTGTCCATTGGCTTGTTTTGCCCTTTGCCTTCTTTAGATTTTGACAAATTACCATTGCTGTTTCTACACTGTTGCTTTTGATAAGGCTTTTATCAGCCTTGCTTTCTTCTGTGAGAATGCTGTCAAATTTTTATGATAGTTCTACACGAATTCCATTTTAATCCAGCTATAACTGAATTCAGAAAATATTTTTTAGACTGTATTTGGCTACATAATGTCCTTTCCCTGACTGCATTTACATAGATCTTTCTCTGCCTTTTACAAATTCTGTTATTTTCCCAACTTACCATTCTCTCCCAAGCAAATAATTATAGTACTTGAAAGAACTTCATACCATGTCTTAAAAATAAAATAATTAATTGAAAAAATACTGTTCCTTTGCAAGAGAAAAACAATTTCATTTAAAATTTCCCTGCTTTGCCTTTTTAGTTGCCATCCAAAATGACCAGTGGGTCTGTTTGTTATTTGGTCTTGTCTTACTTCCAAATTTCTGAAGAAATCATAGCAAAGACAAAAGATCTCATGGGTTTTCTATGCTTGGGCACGAATTATTCCATTTCACTCCATTTTGGGTGAATCACTTGCATGTGGGCAAAGCTCACATTGGGCTGTTGGGCTTAGCACTCCTCATCTCTCAGCCACTGTCCTTTCCTGCAAGGAGGGCAGAAGTTTCAGTGATTCTAATCTTAAATTCAAAGAATGAAAAAGCTACAAGAGAGAAACTTTCTCGGCCTTCAAAAGAGGTAAAGCATTTGAACACACTAATTTTTTGTAATTTAAAGTGTGCCTTGATGCTGTCCTAATTAGAAGTAGTATACTAAGATTTGTTTTCTGACACATCAGAGCACCCTCACACTTGCTTTATTTGCACAAGTTTTGATGTAAAGTGCCCCAAAGAAGTTGGCCTGATAAAGAGACATTACTTTGCCATGCTAATCTTTCTTAGAGATATCCTTGTACCATGGCAGCTACCACAGGGACTCCTGAAATGACAGAGAATTTGTGGCTGGGAAAGATGATATTTGATATTGATATGCAGTCCTTTCAAAAAGTTGGTACTTAGTCTGGTATTTGAAACTGCTTTTAGTTTTATGCACCAACCTACTTATTTTACCTAATTATGGTTCTTCTGTCTTTTAAACTGACATTCAATTTTCCATAAACCCTTTTGATTTCAATAATTTGCTCCCAGATGAGAATGAGGCATTCAAAAGGAGGTATTTGAAATTGATAAAATCATCATCTTCATTGCAGGTAGATGAAAGTAAACACAGAGAGAAAAGAATCCTGAAACAAAAGTGTTTAGTTTGAATGCAAGTATTTATCTTTCCTCCTCTAACATTTTTTGTTGTAAAGAAAACGAGAGAGAAGTCTACTTCACTGAATTACCAAATGTATTAAACACATGCTTAATTGCTTTTGCTTTGCAGAAATACAGTCATAGTGGCTGGACCATTCTGTTGATAAATTTGTATAATACAGGATGAATAGACACAGCAACCTGATTGGGAACTGAATAAGCAGCAACTCAAACCAATTAAGTGCCACTCAGTGTCAGAGAAAAGTATGCAGCCTTTTGGTTTTAATTGCAACTTACATTTAGGCTTTTGACTTTATGGATTTTGTCTATATATACTAACAGCAGTTCATTATATATTGCTCCTTAGTTATTTGCTAGAGTTTTTGTTGGGAAAGGCTAATGTAGAGAAAGCTGCTGGCCTTGCCTAGGCGAGGACATTAGAATTCTTGTGCTGTGACTGGTTAATGAACTGTGTTTCTGTTTCTCCTCTGTTTTGCTGCAGAGCCTTTTAGTGCTTCTGTCTGGGTGATGATGTTTGTGATGCTTCTCATCGTGTCTGCCATGGCTGTCTTTATATTTGAGTACTTTAGTCCTGTAGGATACAACAGGAACTTAGCACAAGGGAGAGGTAAGATTTGCATTTTACACAACCCCATGGCTATAAAAAATCATCTATTTCCCATCCCTGGCCCTCCTTCTTTTCAAATAAACATGACATTGGAATAAACCAGTGAAATTAGCTATGAAGCTGTTTATGTTCTTCATTTAAAGTATGATTTCTTGTAGGCATATATGCTCATGTTTATAATTCAATACAATAAAGGCAGAGAGAAGGGTAAGTGGTATCAGAGAGAGTTCTATTCAGGCAGTGGTTGGTTAGCACATGGTATCAGCTGCAAAGTGTCAGCTTAAAAAAGCAGTGAAATATGTTTTACTCCTGACTATTACCAATTCATGACCAGTTCAGAAAAAGTCATCTAGAGTCCTGTGGTGCAGTGGACAATTTGAAAAAAAACAGTCCATAGTTTTGTATAGTCCTTGGATAAAAGGTCAGATGAACTCTTAGCCTTGAAACGAGGCCCCTGGCAGAAAGGAATTGCTCCCTTCTGTGAGGCATCCTCAGTTATAGAAACTTTATTCTCAAAACAGACAAGCTCTGCATTGACTCTTTCTCAGTGAAAGCTGCATTTTGACCCAAGAGCGAGGATTCCATGTCTCACGATGCCCTCATCCTCCCATTGCTTAACTGACATTGGAGAGTGCAGACTTCTTTCAAATTTCTAAATCATTCTTGCCTTGTTTCATAACAAGAGATCTTCCAGCTTGGTGAACACAGTTCTGGGCACTATTGAAAGCAAATTATTTCTTCTAGATAATGGCTGGCTTGTTCACTGAAAAAGTGGATTATTGTAATGTTTAGATGATGTTATCATTTTAATAAGATGGTAAATGTGTAACCTCTGTCTGAAATAAACACTGTGTTAAAAGAGGGGAAATCAAAGTTGAATACAGACACTGGGGATGTAGGGACTTGGCTGTTCTTTTCTGTGCCACCTCATGTGCCTGAATTGATTATTTAGTGTACTTGCAGCTACAGAGACGTGTTATGGCACCAGACCAGACCAACTTAGCTCTGAAGACTTGCCACAAATCCACTTGCCATTAATTTCAAATGTGGAAAGCTTAAAATAGAAGGGAATATTTTAAAAAAAAATTGTCTTTTCACATTTCCCTAGGCATTTTTTGCAAGATGAAGCTCAATGGTAATACAATCTCCAGTGGCATAAACAGAACTTTAGATTGCTCCTATGGCATATAGTTTCTGTAACATTGTTGCTCAGAAAAACACACATTATCCCTATATCAGCTCAGTCCTAAATGTGTCTAGAAGGTAGTTTCATAAACCAAAAGTCAGCTCCATTGTATTTATTTTACTGCACTCTATTTTCCTAGTGCTGCTGCAGAATAGGAGCATAATCTAAGATGTAGAGCTGGACTGCATTGTGAAATATTTGCACTGTACTAGAGAGCATTTTTGGTGAAATGAGAACATGCACTGAGTGTACCCACTTAGGGTTCTATTATTTTAAGAATCATTGAATTGTTATTAAAATGAGCTATGGTTAATAGCCAAATCTGTATTTGTAATGTGCATCCCCTTGGATAAAAGGACAGGGCAGGGAGGGAGGTAAAGTTACAGGTCTCTGCATATTGACTGAATTGCAGTTTAACTGCAAAAAGGATAATTATAAGTAGGCCAAATGAGTCACAGTCAGGGGAGGCCTGTTTCTCTCCACTGAGGGTACAGGGAGTCTGGATGATGAGCAATGTGTGATTGAATTGTACTTAACCAGAGCTGAGTGAGAATGAACTGCCCTTGATTCTCCCAGGGCTCTGCAAATGAGGCCTTTGGCTGGATAATGACATTGCTAATCCACTTCTGCCCCTGTGTAAGCCTGGGGCAGCTGCTGGCCACTTCCAGCTTTGGGATGAATTAAAAAGTGACTGAAAATAGAAATAACAAAAATTACAGAATGGTTTGGCTGGGACAGAGTTTTACCTGTAATGTCAACACATTTGGAGCCACAGAACTGACTGAACATGTGAGGCCTGCTCTAAATTCTGTGTCTATGCAGGTAGCTCCTTTGTGCTGTCTTTCTGATTCATGCTCTGAGTACAAAGGTGCTTAAAAGTAGGTGACACATTCACACACTTTGATCTTAAATATGCTTACATAAGGTTCAAAAAGCATAATGTTGGAAGACTGGAGATGATAAAAATAATTTGGGTAAGAAAATTACTTGAATTGAATCATTAAGACTTAAACCTCCAGTTTTCCATTTCACATGTCTGCTGGCACAGAAGACTGACAGGGCAATACTGTGGCACATTTCTTCCTGCAGGAGACATACCAGCCTTCTTCTGCTCCAAACCTATGCTTTCCCTTTTCCTCTTAAACATTTTGAAACATATGCCACGTAGAAAAATGTTGAATTATGTTTTAAAACTGTGGCAATTGTTGTGATTGCAGTGGAGGGTACCTAGGGTAAATCCTGTGATTATATTGGGAGTACAGTTAATATATACTGGAATATTTTCTAACCATATCTCTGGGACTAACGGGTTGTCCCTGCAGGGTATATTGGCAAGGTTCAATTTAACTGCAACTGAACTGGCTGCTCTTGGCACTTGCAGATCCCCACGGCCCATCCTTTACCATTGGGAAGGCAGTGTGGTTGCTGTGGGGCCTGGTCTTCAACAACTCCGTGCCTGTGCAGAACCCCAAGGGGACGACGAGTAAAATCATGGTGTCGGTCTGGGCTTTCTTTGCTGTCATTTTCCTGGCCAGCTACACTGCCAACTTAGCTGCCTTTATGATTCAAGAGGAATTTGTTGATCAAGTGACTGGACTGAGTGATAAAAAGGTAGGTCTTCAGCTCAAAAGGGGTCAGTGGCCATTCTCCATAGTCCTTCTACAAATTTGTACTTTATGATGAAAACTCTGAGCAAGGCAATGAACTAAATCTGGATGATTTCCATCTGAGTGCAGGTGCAAACCTGCACTGACAAACCTAAGACCCAAAGCATGAAAATACCAGTCTGTTTTCAAAATCTCTGAGTTGCACATTCAAAAGTAGCTGCATTAACTGAAAATTACCTTTATTTTGTGATAGAAATCAAGTACTGTTTGGTTAAAAAGAATGCCTTACCAATATAAAAAGCTCGAAAGATTTTGTGGGATATTAGTAACATATTAATAGAAAAAAGTCCATTTGCAAAATTAGTGTGATGGATATGCACAAGATATATCTTGAAGGGTATGCTTTTGTCAAGTCTGTACCCAGTTGTTTGAAAATGAAACTAAATATTGACTTTAAGAAGAAATATTTAAATACAGTATAGCCCAGGGGACAACCTCACAAGGGGTTCTTTCTCAAAGGACAGAAAATAAAAGAAATTGTTATTAAAAAAAAAAAAAAGAAAAAAAAAATTTTTAAAAAAAAAAAAAAAAAAAAAAAAAAAAAAAGAAAGAAACCAGAAAGGCAACATCTCAGCCTCGTCTGTTTTTTTTTTTTTGTTTTAACTGCTTTTTACAACCAGCCTTTGATTGATTGCCTGGTATATCAAAGCAAGCATGGCTAGAGGAAAGATAAAAAGAAACAAAAAATGATAATAGTTTTGTTTTCATTAAATTGTGCTGTCACACAACCTTTGAAAGAGCAAGAAAATTGTTAAATATCCCTCTATTTTAAGATCATATTCTTAGAAGAGACAGATAAATGGCATTCTCTCTTGGGGATTAAAAAAAAGGAGATTTGACGAATGTTTTTCTCCTGTTGGTGAGAAAGACCAGAGAGTTTTCCTGGGCCCAGGGGTTTGGCAGGGTTTGCCTTGCACCTGGCACAGCAGAGGGGCTCAGGTCTGACAGTGCTCCCTCACCTTCCCCTCCTCACTGCCTCTGCCACGGGGCTGGGAAATGTCAGCTCTTAATAACTCCCTTCATTTTGTCATTCTTCTATTCTGACTGCTAAGTAGGATTTCATTTCCACAAAAAGCAAATATATAAATAGAAAAATACTTGAATCAGAAAATACCATCTGTTCTTGTGTGGTCTGCTGATCATTTATTTGATCTGCCACCTTAGTTTCTGTTTTTCAGCCCTTCAAACTTTGCCTGAAGCACACAGAGGTAGGTCAGGGGAGCCATGTCTTTTCTGATTAAATTAAACAAGTCAGAAGTCCAGGAAAGCCATGAACCCTTTCAGAACATTCTTCTTGTCATATGTAGGTTTTGCCTTCTCCACAATCCTGAAGTTTCTCAGATTTTAAAAAATCAAATAATTTGGGATAATTTATAGGAATGTAATCTGATTGATGTTAAATTATTTTTCTCCCCTCTTTGCTGTGTTGCTGTTAATAGGAGAGCAGTTCAGGAATTTGCAAATTTTTACAGTTCAGTAGAGAACTCTGACCCTTGCAGGAAGCAAAGCAGTCATAGGCAAGGACCAGAAATGTGGGAATAATAAATTTTGGATAATTAATATCTCAATGTTCACTAAACCTAAAAAAAAATTTAAAAAAACCCAAAAGCCGCTTCTGGGCTGGTAAATCAGTTTGTTCTTCTTCTTCTCTCCTGCTTTTCCCACTGCCACACTTGGAGAGTCAGGCTCTTCTCTCAATGCTGTACTGCCAGTGCAATAAAATTTTCCCAGGTGGAGATACTGGGGTTTCCCCATGTGATGGAAAAACCAGGAAAAATCAGGAAAAACCCCTCTCTCTGAGCAGCCATCCCTGCTCTCAGCGTTCAGTATTGTCCCACTCAGGAAATGTGTTGCTCTCCATCAACTGGTTCACCAGGTTTGCTGGCCTGTGATGATAATGTGTTATTTATCCCTCAGTGCTTTAAGACCTCCTTGTAGTTTCCTCATCCTTTGGAAAGTTGCTAATGAATTTGTGAGTGCCATGTCACTGGAGTGTCACCCAGAAATATATGGCACAGCGTGTACTGGAGTTAGGAGGGGTGGGTGTTCATAAACTCAAATGATTCAGCAAGTGAGAGGAAAATTATATTTTGACATTCTTGTGTCTGTAATAGATGTTTAAAAGCTCTGTCTTCATAAAAAGGTACAGAAAATGAGTCCAAAGTATCCAGCAAAGACTGAAATTCATGGCTTTTGTACTTTTGAGACCATTTGTGCCTATTTCATGCAATGAAAGAGGGAAAGGTTTCCTAAAGGAGGGTAGGTAGCCGTGCACAGAACTGTCTTGCAGAGTGTTGATCTGCTGGGGTTCTGCCACACATCAGAATTACCTCACATACACATGGTGCAGGAGCTTCTCTTCAGCCTCAACAGGAAACCTTAATGATGCCACTTACAGGTTCCTTATTTGTGCCAGATTCACAGTGTTCTTGTAGCCTCTGCATTGCTGTACCTGATGATTACAGGAACAGTCCAGGAGTGACTGATACCTTTGTAAGATCACAAGTCAGAATGTCAGGCTCCCATCTGCTAAAAGAGGAAAGGAAATGGTTCAAATATGGGTGTTCTTCTGTCACTCCAAACAAGTTGTAATTCCTGCTATCAGTGGGAGATTAGTTACTGTTTTCTGCTATTTTAGTAATGTTTCCCACAGTTCCTTAAAAATCTCCAGAACAAACAGCTGCACCCAACACCAGCCTTTTCAGGCAAGCAAGTAAATCTTTAAATTAAGTCAGTAAGTCATGTTTCTGCAAGATCGCTTTGCTGACTTAATAAAATTGCCAGTTTTATTAAGGCATACAGAAAAAATAAAATAAAAGCAAAAGACTGTAATTCTGTTGCCATGTGCTGCAATTCTGTCAGGTGGCAGAGCAGGGGGAGACAAGAACGGATTGGTTGCTCTTCAGAATAACAGTGGATCTCTCCACAACTGTGATTCAACAGGGGCTTGTGCATTCAGTTCAAGAATTTTGTCCATGATTTAAGAGACTAGCATTTCATCAAATGTCTAGGAAGAAAATGATTTCCTAGCAAACATGATATATTTTATTTCTCATCATGGGACTTCAGGGAAAATGAATGCATGTAGAGCCTTGATCTTTCTTTTTTTCTTGTCTCTTGTCTGCCACATAGATCTTTGCTGCAGTCACAGACAATGACAATGTGTGCTTCTCCAGGATGTGGCAGTTCATGGAACATAAGTTTAATATTATTGATGAGAACTTTATTCACCTCAGATATGAGTGCAGTGTTAGTAAAAGATTGAAACCTCTTTCTTCTTTACAAGTGGTCTGTGAGCAGGCAGTAGTAGTAGATGATGGTTTCAAACAATAATCTCCTTGTGAGTGTTAAAATCTGTTGGTTGGTGCCAAGAAATTCCAGTCTGTAGATGGGGTTTGGAACGATTGATCTGCTTTTTAACTCTGCGACTTTTGAATGAACTCAGGCTTTTTATTCATCCTTCTCTTCTGCAAAAATATTTTTGTCTTCCATGAATGTTCAATTTGAACAGATGTGTTAATTCTTTCAACTATTCCTATGAGAGGAAATGCCTCCCAATATCCTAGATTCATATGAATATTCTTGAAAAGTGAGACTGTTTAAAACCAAACTCCATTTTGAAATTACCAGAATACTCCACCATAATGTCCCTGTTCTCCCAATTCCCCTGCCATTCCCCCAGTTCCCCTGCCATACTGGAAACTGAGCTTGCAGAATGCTCACCACTGCTGAATTTCCAAAGAATTCCAGCAACACAAGGAGCAGCAATTCTTACAGGTCCTGAAATTGACCGTGTTTCTTTAATTATTTTTTCCAGTTCTATTGACTGGCAAATTTAGGCGATATTGGAAGCCATCCCAATACATCAGAGATACATTATCTGTACATTTAAATAAAGTTGAAAGCAAGCTACATTTATATCAGTAGACTCTCTGGACATATATTTAAAAGCAGGGTTTGTTTCAGTGCTGCATAATAAACTCAGAAAGGGAGATAGCAAATATAGACTAAGAACCATGAGTAGTGTACAGTGTAATTTTGGTGCAGGGGTCAATTACTATGTGTAAAAGTAGTAGCAAAGTTATAATTTAAACAGTAGAGCTGTGAAAAGGGAAAATGAGGAAAGTAAGACATCTGTTAGCTAAACAAATAGAGAAAAATAGAGTTCATTCCTTTATGCTTTGTCAAAATATGCTTAATTAAAGTGAAGCATTTAATTGTAGTTCTGTAACAAGAAAATGGTGCTGCAGTAATAATTTCACAGTCAAGGTTTGATGGAATTGAAAATACTCCCAGTTTTTGTGTAAACCCACTTGCATTCTCTTTGCAAATTGGCAGTGGATCTTGGGAATTTTTGATGCCCCGAGACCAAGTGTTAAAAAGTGAAATATTTCATGTGGAGCCCCAAAGGAATCAGCAGCTGTATAAATATTAGGCATCTCTTGCAGACAGGATATATAGATTGTACTTCTAACTTCAACAATAAAAACAGAGTGCACTGTACTGTGGAATTCATGGGTGACTGCTTTTATGAATGCTCAGTTCAATTTCCTCATTAGCCAATAGTTCCTCTAATCAGAGTGACCTTTTTCATTTGTTTCTTAAAGAGACAGTTTAATCCTAAGGTGTCACTTGGGTTTTAAAGGAAGATGTTGAAAAGGCGCATTTGAAATTTTCAGGTCTCTTAGCAAAAAGTTTATGTGAGATTATTTGAAGGCTTGCCAGGTGTGAAACCTGAATGTGCCCTGAGCTATTGCCATTCCTTTGCAGATAACCCCTGGCTGTTTAATCTGTGCTGATGCAATAGTGATAGAGAGGGTGAAATTGTAGAATAAACCTGTATGCCCTCAAGCAAATGGTTTGTAGTTTTAAATGGTAGGGATGAATAGGGTTCAGGATTGTAGGTGTGAGAGCTCCAGAAACCCTTCTCATGTCCAAGCTGTGTAGTTGCTGAGCACTTGTGGAAGCTGCAAGAGCTTTTATTCCCCTCCAGTCATGTGGTGGAAGGAAATTCCCTCACCCTGTCTCTCCCTGGCACCCTCCAGGCCTGGGGCATTGGGCTCCCTGTCGGGTACTGTGGATGATCCTTTTCCCATCTCCCTAATGGGCAATCAGAATGTCCCAACTGAGATGGAAGTGCAAAATTACTATCAGCAAAATACTCTTTTCCTTTGGTTGCAGTGTACCAGTGTGTTTGGGTTCCCTAGAGAGATGTTGGCAGAGGAGGATCTGCCCCAGTTTCTGCTGTCCTGCCATAGTGCAAAGCATGGGAGAGAGTCACATTTGAGTGGAAAGTGGAGCTGGTTTTACTTTGGCTGTAGATTGGGTTCTGTCAGTGTGAGGCAGTTTCTGGTATAATAGACCTGAACTAACCCACAGCATTTGCCTGGAAAAAATTTGAGGCAATTTAAACAACCTCTGTCTTTTTCAACCTGAAATTGCCCTTCTTCACATTTTGAATGCCTGAAACACTTTGCTTTTCCCCTTTCTCTCTAGTTTCAAAGGCCACATGATTATTCACCTCCTTTTCGGTTTGGAACGGTCCCAAATGGAAGCACTGAGAGGAATATCCGAAACAACTACCCTGATATGCACCTTTACATGACCAAGTTTAACCAGAAAGGAGTTGAAGATGCCTTGGTCAGCTTGAAAACTGGGTGAGTTTTTTCCCGTGGTTTTTAAAGAATGCTGTAAACTTTTCAGAAACAGAGAGCTATTGATCTGTACTTACTGTGATACTGAGCAGACTGATGTCAGCCTGCCATGTAGTACATGGCTCTTTTTTTTTCCAATTACACTTTACAGTTATCAAAAAGGAAAATGACTGACTGTGATTTCTGTGGTTATTTTAAAATTATATGGTAGCTTCAACATCCTATGAAAAATAGTTTCAAAGGGCAGAATTAATGTTTCTTAAGTTTGAAGACAGTACAGTCTCTTGCTATCTTTGCAGTGCTGCCTAATCCTGCTTCTGACAATCTTGGTAAATATTCTGGCAAATATTATTGTCCTTCTTTCTTAAGTTCTGAGATTTAGACTTGAATGCCATCCATCCTTTTCTCTCTGAAGTAGCCCATTCTGCCTGGTTGGACAAAGAGACAAATTTCCATTCTTAAACCTCCAAAGGTATGAGACTGACTCATTGCTCACACCATTATTCATCTGGCTGACAGGAATCTGCTAGCTCTAGTAATATTTTCTAAACATTTAGGCTTGATAGTAACATGGTTATATTTTTAAATAATACAATAATAAGAGTAATTTATCAATATAGGTTTTTTAGGTTTTGTTTTGAAGTGAGAAGTTACCTTAGTGGATTTAAGTCTGTGTACTCTAGGGGTTGTTTCAAGGAACATCTCTCCTGCTGTTATGGTGAACACAGGATACGTTTCTTCCTATGCTAAAATACCCTCTTACTTTTGGTCCTTTTTGGGGAATAGTTTGTCCTTTTAATTTTTACTCCCCTTCTCCCAAACCTGTATGGGAATGTCATGTGTTACTTAAGCAAAACACCTTGAAATCCCCAAATTTTCCTTAGAGTGAAGATTCCTTTCTTAAAAAAGTTATCCTTTCAGCTGTTTCCTTCTCTTCTGTCTTCTGGCTGCTGTCTGGATTCTCTCTGCCCTCATTTCTCCAGGCATTCTCAGCTGGCACTTCCCAGGCCTGGTTTGCCCCATCCCAGGACAGATGTGAAACATTGCGTGAGATCAGCCTTGCCCAGGGGCTCCCAAACTGCAGCTCCTGCTCTGAGCCAGCCTGTGCAAGTCACATTTCCTGGGTGACAGCTGAATTATGCATTAGAGATAGACAGCTGGATCCTACCATTCCTGCTGGGAATTTTGGAAGAAGGAGCTGTCCTGATTTCAGCCATTGCAGGACTTGTTCTGTTGGATGAACAGTTTATTTAGGGGATGTATACTGCTTGTACTTTTCACCAGCCATTTGTGCTACTGAGAGCCCTGAAAATCTGCTGTGAGCTTGAAAATCAGGCCACTCATCAGACACTTAAGTGTGAAAATGGGGGAGTCAACCTGACTGCAGGGTTGTTCAGGATGTTCACTAAAACTCAGGCTGGGCCAGCTGATGGTCCTCCCCAAAAGCTTTGCTCCCTTTGGCATCATAAACTATTCAATTTTTACAGATTCCTTTTCCCCTGCTGAAGTTTCTTTCCCCTCCCAAGTGATTGCTCTATGTTGACACCCCCAGGTGTCTGCCTTGCTCCCCTTGACTGTATTTCTGTAGCAGATGGTACAAATAAACTTCTGGGTCAATACAAGTAACTGCTACCTCCAACTGTGCTCCTTGGGATTTTGTCTGGTGGCACCTGCAGAAGGATTGAACAGCAGGGTGTCAGCTGCTTTCACACTCATTTTCTTCAAAAACAAGTTTTCATTTTTTCTGTTCTTCAGCATACAGAATGGTATTGTCTTCCTCTCCTCATGATTTTGTTGACCAAATTCTTTCTCTCTTCCATGTGAAATTTGCCCTTTCATCTTTAACTAGACTTGATGAAGTTTTCCTTCCCTCCCTGATTCACTGGATTCCATGATATTTAGTACAGCTGGTGCCATGGAGTCTATGTTTCTATGGCTCTTTTGAGGATGATTCATCTCTTCTTTCTCAAACTGTTTCTGCTTCCAAACAAATATATAATTCCTATTTTCAGTGTGTGTGTTCTGTTCACCTTATTACAGCTGATTTGTCTCTTTTCATCTTTATCTCTTTCCAAAACTATTACTGTACTTTTATCTTTTTTTTTTTTCATTCTTATTCTTGGGGATACAATGAACAACTTTCCTTATGCATGGTAAGGCTTCCTACTTCTGCACAGCTTTTTGGAAATGAACTGTCTGATGATTTTAGTCTTAGCATATAGACTGAGAAGGACTTGCAAAGAATCTGGTTGATAATTGCTGCTGCAAGTTAAAATAAATATGAACTGTGTTATCCCTGAAGAGTGTTTGAATAACCTGTACTTCCAATCTCACTTCTAAAACTACTTTTGCTTAATTAAAGACATGAGGTTTAGTCCTTTTTAATTACTTTTGTATAGTGTTTGATTCTAATTTTAAGGTGGAACAAAAATACCAGCAATGAAGCAATGCTTAATGACTGAATAATGCCACACATGTGGCCCTTGTGAGCCAAATAGAATGAAATGATAAAGTAGCATCTTGTCACAGTTCAGTCTGGTTTTGCTGTACCTCAAACAAAGTCTTTTGATCAGCTTTAATTAGCATTAACATCTTGAGATGTATTGGGAATATCTTGATCTTTGAGATCATTGTGTTTAATAATGTTATTGAGTTGAACTGGAAGGAGAAAGTGGGAAGAAGACAAACATAAAATTTCAGATGCACACATTTTTGAAAACAAATTAAAATCAAATTTTTGTGGGTTTTTTTCTTTTTTTTTAATCTTGCTTCCTTTCAAGAAGTGGAAAATCAGCTGCTTCAGTCCACTTGCTAATGTGGCCAGAAAAAGCTGGGGGGGGACACGGATGGACAGGGTAGAAATATGGATAGAATATGTATAAAATAAATTGTGTTCCTGCCTTTATTTCCTGGTCAGGTGTAAGGGTTAGATAAGCCTTGTGTTGGAGTATTGCTGTGCATGCAGAGGTGAGTGTGCTCACATCTGTGTCTGGGAAGCCTTGAAAACATACCCAGCCCCTCTCTGGTTTCAGCTTTGAGAGGTGAAGCTGGTGCTGTTTCAAAAATTAATGTACAAGGAAAGCATCTGCCTTTGTTTTTTTTAATTAGAACAAGCAACTTCACTGCATGGGCAATAGGCTTGGACCTATCTTGTTCAATTAGCATCAAAAATGTTTGAGATCATCAGCCGGGAAATGCTGCAAATCAAAGTGGAAATGAGATTTTTGTGTTAGTCTGACATTGACATTATATCTTCTCCCTCAGGTGAATCCCCACAGGGGCTTCACTGCACTTATTCATGAAGACTTGTTGCCATCAGAGGTGAAGGCAAAGTTATCAGCTTTATCGGGTTTCCCTCTTTGATAAGAAACCAACTTTTGTTTCTGAAAAGATCTTAAAAAAAAAATCTGTGAAGACTCAGTAATATCCATCTCTTGTCGCTAGGGCCTTATTGCTGAGATTCACAGATGCATTTCTCAGGAAGATGCTGAAACACCATCTGAACAACAGCAGAACTTTATTAATTAAATATGTCAGTTTGCAGCCAGGCCTTTTAAAAAGGAAGTGTTATTGAAGTACTACTTAATAATTTTCAAAATGGCAAAATATTGTCCCTCCTTCAATGCAGTTCACTACTGAAAGTGATCATGATCTTATAAGCTTGTCAAACAGTGTACTTGTATTTTTCACTAAATTTCATGCATTTATGGGATCAAGTGGTCCACGTGTGCTGTGCTACGTGCAGAGCTTGGGATTGTTACTTAGGCAGGACCAACAGCTCATGGCTTCTGTAGGTTTTTGTTCCTTAATGAGAACAGAAATGGCAGTTGTTGCCCTGAGCATTTCTCAGAAGAGCAGACTCTGTAAGGAATTAGCTAATGTGCTCTTGGTGGGAGTGTCCAGCTCTGCCAGAGACGTGGAGGCTCCTCTGAGCTCTTGAGATGTTTATTGATCAAATACAGCCTTAAAAACGCAGCACAAGCATTTCTGTCCAAGCTGCATTTAATTGATCTACATTTCTAGAACCCTCTGTACCAGGGAGACAGATCCTATTGATTTTGCTTCTTGAAGAGAGAATAAGTTCCCGAATAGGAAGTCGTTAATTATTGTGTTACGTTTGCAGTGGCTCTTTGGGTTTGCTTCCTTCTGTTTGCCTGGCTATATTTTTTCTAAAGAGATTATAGTTAAAGAATACCATCTTTTTGCAGGCAAAGCAACCTCCAGTTGCAGTTCTGTGGTGTGGATTGTATGAGCTCATAGCTCTTGATTTTGCACGCAGTGTTTCTATTTGTGGCTGTAAAACTGCCAAGAGGAGAAATTGCAATGGCAATAAACTGGAAATGCATTTCATGTTCTCACCTTTGCCCCAGCACATCCACAGTGGCATATAGTCTGGGATTTAACTGCTAATGGCTGAAATGAGAAAGTTTAATTGGGAGAGGGGTAGAATGGCAAATGTTTGCTTTCCTGCTGCCATCCCTTCCTTTCAAGGGAGCTGCAGGAATGAGTCCCTGGTGTTCCCCAGGCAAGCAGCCCTGTGTGCAGCTGCAGATCCCCTGGCTGTCACAGTGCTTTACAGCTCTTATTGCCAGCCACAGCTGTGACTGTGGCTCAGGGATTTGATGCTAAGTTTACTTGGGACTTCATCTGCCTTCCTGCTAAAGACAGCAATACTTGTGTTGATACACATCAGCTGAGTGTTCCCATGTCCTCTCTGACATGCTGATGGAATTACAGAGCTGCTTGGAAAGGCTTGTGGTGGCAGTGTCTGCACTGCCAGAGCCACAGCAGCAACGGCCCCAGCTGTGCTGGGTTATCAGATGTGAGGTTCTGTCCCCATGATTTATGAGCTGCCCCTGAGGAGCTGCTCTGGGCCTGCAGGCTGTCCTGAGCTGTCACTTTGACAGGGACACGATGGTTGTGCCCTCAGCATCCTTTCATGACAAGTTACAATGCCAGCAGAAACACCTGGAAGCATAGAACTGAGCAGTGCAAATGGCATGAGGAGTTATTTCCTCCTGCAAGCCCACTCTCCCATGTGAAAACAGCATGATTATTAACATGTTTTATAGAATCTTACAGCACTAAGCAGAGAGAGTGCAGAAGACCCCAGAAGGCCCCAATGGCCTTTTAACCCTGTCTGTGAGTTTATTGGCCTGAATTGGATTTTTGTTGTTCTCACAGTGATTATAAATTATCCAATTCACAGCTTCACACACTCTGTTATTTGTTGAACAAATACAAGCAGGTCAGAGGCTGAGCTGGCAGCTTGTGCAGCGTGGCACAGGCATAACCAGGAGGCAAACATCCCTGCTCCTGTCAGCTGCAGCACAATTGGGATTGTGCCCAGCAGGTCCTACTGTTAATTAGGACTGCCAATTAAAGTAGTGATGTGCCTAAAGTTAAAATCAAGCCCAACTTGTCTTTTGGGCAGCCAGCTGACATCTCTCCACTTCAATGCAAAACCAATTTCAGTATTTTATTTTTACAGAAAAATTGTCATCAACATTTTCACCAAAGGAAAGACTTTCTAGTTTTTGTTATTTCTGTGGTTCATACCTTTTCACCTCAAAAAAGGAGGGCAAGCTGTGAGAGAAGTTGTCTCTTTGAAAGAAAAATTATATCATTTAATTTTTCATTAAAAGCAGAAATTCTTCATGGCTCTCAAAGGGATACAATAGCAGCTTACAACCAGGACTCACAGAAATGTCCAATTCTTTAACCAAATTTTTAAGAATTTACCAGGGATGTTTTACTCTGAAGAGTGTTTGAGGAAGAAAGAAAAAGGCCTGTAGGCAGCATGAGATATCTGTAGTTATAATAATTTATTGCTTATGACTCTCCAGGCTACCTGCTATGATACATGAAGAGAGAAACTGTGCTGGAGACAGTTTTAGCTTTACGCAACTGAATTTTAAAATAATGTATCAAATCATTTTACATCCTGCTGTAAGTCTAAAATGTGATGTTTTCCTGCTTTCACACGGACTACTTGTCAAAGCTCCCTAGTCTGACTCTGCTTGAGTTTTTCCTTCTCCCAAGCTTCACCAACAGGATTTAAAATATCAAGTACAGCAACTGAAATAGCCAATTTTCAGATGGGTGATCTTTGCTCCAATCATGTGTTTATGATGTTAAGATTTTTTTGTTGTTAAAGAAAAGTGACCATGTGTTGGTCTCTGCTCTCTCTCTCTCTCTCTCTCTCTCTGTGCCTCTCACTCTATTTTTTCCCTGTTTGGCACCAGGCCTTTGTAAAGTTCAGTACTGGTTGATAAAATATTGCATTTTTTAAGTTAAACTTACATAGTTACATTATGGAGATCAGATGTTGTGAATACCAAAATAAGTAAGTTCAGAAAGAATTATTGTCACAATTAGGTCCCAGATCTAAGCCAGTGAGGATTTACTGCCCATAGATGGTTACTTCCATCATATAAACACAGGGGGAAACATCTAAGTCAAAGAGCACTGAGCAAAGATTCCAAACTACCTGGGAGAGCCAGATGTTTACTGTGCTCCAGAGAGTCAACTTATCAATATCAATTTTGACAGTAAGCACTAAATTACTGTACAAATACAAATACACTTTCCTTAAAACGGTTTGAAGGAGCTAAAATATGAATAACAGTTTTCTTCCTGAGCTTCTGTCAAAAACCATCTCTGCTAAACAGTTTGGCCCATTCAGGATTTTCTGTCCTGGCTGACCAAGTTCAGACAACTTCTGCAATCAATAACTTCATTTAATTTGGCATCAGATGGCTGGGATAACTTAATTTCAATTTACATTATGATGCTTTCTGTGGTGCTTTAATCTAATATGTTTCAGTGTTCACTCTAATGTTCATTTTGGCTTTGTGCTCTGTGGGGAATGATTTCCAATGGCTGTTCCAGCTGTAGCCACACGAGCTGAGAATTGGAAAGCTGGTTTGCAACTGGGCAACTGCTGCCTGTGCAGAAGGGCTGCAGAGATGTGAGAACATTTCAATTTGCTGCTCCATCTAGGAACGTTTTTCAGAGGGATCTCTTCACTCCAGTATCAATTCTGAAATCTAGTATCTTAAAAGAAGTGTATGGCTGAATGAGCATCTCCTGCTTTTACTGCTGAAGTGAGCAGAGTTCAGCACTGCAAGCTGCCAGCACAGTCATAAAGACTCCTTTAGCATTTCCACTCATGGCAGGATTTTCTGGCATCAGTTTTTCTGGTGGCTGATTCCTGTTTCCCCTTAACTTGCTGTCCTTTCAGGAAATGCAGTTATTCTCATATTCTTGTAATTTTCGGGAATTTCTTCATGGCCAGAAGATTGCTTCTTTTGCAAATTTTTTGTTGTTTAAAGAAAGTAAAACAACAATCCTGTCTCTCCTGCTTACCTGATGCATAGAAACTTGCCTCTAGGAAAAAAATAACTTATAGTAATTTATTTCCAATTCCTTTACTCAGTACCTGAGTGCTCTTCTGGTGTTTTTTTGATTGGCTTTTTCTATTTTTAAAGGTTACTTCCTTTGTTTGCATTGTCATGTTTTAGGTAATGCTGTTATCTGAATATTACAAATAGCCTGTAAATAAAATGAACAGGTGGAAGTAGCTGTGTGCCATCTAGCCCCTCTTCCTTTCAGAAGCTATTCTGAGTTTTAGTCTTCATTTGTTTTGGGGTTGAGCTCAGGTACTTGGTGAGCTGTGCTGTATTTATCCTTCATTATGCTATTGTAACTGGGACAAAACCTTTAATCTAAAAATATATTCCCCCCACTCAGCTCTTCAAATTTTGTGTTTTGATAAACTGATGCGTTGCAAAAACTTCTTGGCTTGGCTTCTGAGATGTGAAGTGGGACAATCTTCCATTGTATAAATTAATCATAAAGGCACACTAAATTTTCCATTATTTTGTTGCTGAGGGAAATGTTCCAGGGACTGGGAAGGTGGGTGGGCAGAGGGGTGGTGGATGGGAGCTCCAGTGAGTGAGGAGGGTGAAAGTGCCCATTCAGGTAACCACAGTCAAGTGAGGTTCTCAGTGGATTTCCTGGCAGCTGGGATTGCCCTGACAGGCGAGGTGAAGCCTCCACAATCTCTCATGGTGGTGTTCATGTCTGCCAGAACCTGCTCGTTCAAATTTTGTCTGTGTTTCCTGGGTGGAGATTGAGGTGAGGATGTTTGAGTTGGGAGAAAAGCTGAAGGCTCGTTCCCTGCTCATGAGTTCATCATTTAACTGGGTTATATTTTGCTGACCTGTCTTGGTGCAGGGGGTGGTTATTGAAGTTTTTCCTAAGGAATTTGCAAAATCAAGATGTCAAGAAATGCATTCAGTGTGTTTGAAGTTCAGTTCTGTGAGGAGCCATTTGAATATGTACTGAAAGATAAAGGCACTGCTGGGGATGAAGTGCATCAGATAAGCTGAAATGCATTTCAATTAAAACTGGGTAAAAGAAATCAACAGTCCTTCATGCTAAAGGTTAAATATCTGCTTTTGCTCCAGCAGTATCAAAGTGTCCCTTTGGAGACTTTCATGGAAGTCTCATCTTCAGAGCAGCATTCTTTCCATTTGATTTCTGTGTCACTCCATAGTGACCTTTCAGCCCTGGGTCCCCAGGACACAGAGAGACACAAATGACAGTCCCTCATTGTTCACTCTTAATATACTTTCTTTTATCTCTTCTGTGGAGCAAGAAGGGATGAAATGAAAAGTTTGTAATGTAGATCCATCAGATCTTACAGACAGTGTGTTTGTACTTGCTGCCTTCCCAACAATGCTGTTGATGATCTCTAAAATTATATGCTTAAATTTAATTCAGCCTTAAGTGGATACCATTTTTTTTTGCCTAATGTCATTGTGGTTCCAGAGCCACTGAGCAGATTGAAATTTTAGATTTTTACTTCTCATTCTGTCAAGAGAACAAAATCGTTGAAGGATCATGTAGTTGGGGAAGGAAGCAAAGGAACATTTTTCAACTGAGTTATACTTCTGTTGTTAAGGGAGAAGTGACTAATAAAGGAGCATTTGCCTAGTCTTCCTTTTCAGTTTTCATCATAGAAATTTTATGAAAAGTTGTGCCAATAATAAAGATGGGGGAAAATTATAGGGAAGCATTTTCAGCTTTTCTGAATTTGCTTTTCTATACCTTTTTCTCTAACCTAAATTTTCTCTGCACAGGCAATTTTGCATGTGTGCAGCAATGCTTGAGAATGGGTTTTTGCAATAGCTATTCTGATTTTTCAACTCTTATCCTTCTTGATGAATCATAAATGTTTAGTTATGGGACTGTCCACACTTATTTTTCACATATCTCCCACTGCAAATTATTACATTCAGTAATGCCCTCATGGGTTTTTTTAGAACTATTCCAAATCATGATTTCATAACACCTGATGTTCCCTGATGCTGTGAGATAAAATCCTCTCCACCCCCTTTCCTCTTGATGCCTGCTTGTTGATGAAGGACATTTGCCTTTGTAGTCACTGTTTTATAAATATTCCAAACTGTTTATTTTTCCTTCTAGCCAGGATTATTGCAGTAGTTCTGAGGAAGTTTGCAGACCTGCCTGTTGCTCAGATGAGTCCCAGCTCTGTGGTGCTGCTGCCCTGCTCTGGCTGGAGGTGCCTGGTCTGTTTGACCAGTTCATGGCAGCTGTGAACCTTCTCTTGCATTCCAGCTCTGATAGTTCTCTCTCAGCTCTCTAATATTTCTTACCAGGTTATTTAAACCTCCACAACGTGACAAAGCTTTTTGCTCCCTGGAGTGGCTGCACTGAGCTGACAAGTTAATTGTTCATTTGTGTGTGAGTAAGGCTTGCAGGAGGCTCTGAGCCTCTCGGGGTGCGTGGTCTGTGCTCGGCGTGTGAAGCTGTTCTGCACTGAGGGTGTAACCTCAGAACAGAGTGCTCATCTGTGCAGCACACTGCAGTTCTGCTGCCACAAGAGTCAAGACCTGGGGCTTGCCAGTCTCTGTAGAGAGAACAGGGAGAGCTGGAGGTCCAGGCTTCCCAGTCCTGCCTGGAGAATGACAAGACAAGGATGGGTTTCTGTGTCCAGCAGTCCCTGCCATGCACCCAGCCTGGCTTTTCCATCAGAGCCCAGCAAAACAGCAGCTGTGGCTTTCTCCACACACACATGGCAGGAAGGAAGGTCCTCTGTGTTCCCAGCAGCCTTCTGGCCTGCACACATCCCTGCCTTGTCTTCTTCCAGGGCTGATCTCACTGCCAGCTTTGCAAACAACTCAGAAAGGGTCACATTTTTGGACTCGCCCAGGTTTTGCTGTCTCCATTTTTGGAAATACTAATTGAGAAATGTTTATAGTTATTTGAAAGTTCTTAAACATTTGGGATGCCAGAAATTCACCTCCTAGTGATGCAAGAGTTGGGTGCCCTAAAATCTGAGAGCTTCATTTGGGGCTTGTTCCTCCCTGCCCACGCTGCAGGGGTACAGCATGTTCTGGAGCTTTGCAGGAACAGCACTTCTGTAATCAGCACACGATGAAGAGATGATTAAGCCTTGAGAGGTTATAAGAGTTATGTTGGAAATGCAGAAGATATATTCTGAATATAAGTTTGTATTTGTGGACACCAAGAGTTTTTCAGGGCAATCAGTTTTTGATTTACAGTTAAGACATTGGGCAGCGACTGATGGCAGAACCTTCAGCTCTCAGCATCTGTCAGGAAAGTGCCTCATGTTTTTGAATTGATTTATGTAATGGGATTTGTTGTGACCTTCCAGAAGTACTCTAGAAAAAGTCCTCAAAAATAAAGCCTTCTGCATCCTCAGAACCTGTTTCATGTGCAAGCACTCCTGGGAAACTGAGGAGGTACTTCCACAGTGAGTGAGTGAAACTGTGACTGTGCTTTGTCTTTCTGTCCCAAGGTTTTGCTACAGTGCTCAGTAACTAAGGAGGCAAACCACATGTGAAGAGTGTAATTTCTGAGGTAGCTTTTGCCCTGGAGTCTTTAACAAAGAGATCTTCTTTCTTTGTATTTCCGACTGAGACTGTTTTGACAGAAGAATAGCTGACTCTTTATATTTTCTCTGTGTTTAACAGCATGTGTTTTATGTGCTTGCATTGCAAATCCATAAATCCCAGAATAAACAGATGACAAATTCCAGAGTGTGTTTTAAGTTGTCTGGTTGCAGCAGTGTCTGTACCCACAGAGAGGAGCAGCAGCTCCCAGTCCCTGAGCCTTGAGCATCCTCTGAGAGGGGCAGAGTCCTTCCTTCTCCGCAGATAACTGTGACTGTCTCAGGGTGTGAGGCTGGGCTCTATTGATTTTGGTAATTGTCTCCTGTAGATCAGAAAAGCTACAATATCCTGAGGGTACAGCAAGCCGGTTTGTGGGGCTTTTTCCACTGTGAGCCTACCCAAAGGACATAGATTTTTGCTTTTGCTCTCTATACAAGCAAAGATTGTCTCTGAAGTGCTGCATCAAAGCCCATCATTTAGGAAACTCTGATCTTATGTTGAGGGCTGCAGACTTGGGCAGTGCCCCAGCACCCTCTTGGCAATTTCAGTTTAGTTACCCCCAGTGCCAGGTAGCCATCCGTGTTTTATTTAGGAATTGAATTTGTGACATTGCCTACCAGATGTTTAGTGATTTTCTGCATATGAAATTATCCATTTAAAGGAAGGAGGGAACCAGATTTTGAGCACTGGTGGAGTTAATCTGACTTTTAAACTGAAGGTTGCACCAACTGGATTTTAGCGAAGAGTGGAAAAGCAAAAGAACTGATGGCCCAACTATTTATTTTAATGGTTGCATGAACCATCTCTACTCTGAATTAACCACTTCACTAAATTTCAATTAGATGACTTGAATGGTGACTGTGGGGACAAATATCCTTGAAGGAAAGCAATAAAGAACAGTAATTAGTGACAGGAACTTCACTTTTTCATGACAGCAGACAAAATCCAACAACTTCATTCTTTCCTGCTATTCCCCTTGGTTTAATGTGAGATTGACAAGAGTATTCTTTGGTGCCACATTTTTGGTGTCTGATTTAGAGTTCTTAAAAAGTTAGGGTTCTGTTGATTGATTATTTATGAATAAACTTTGAATTATGATGTGCATGAAAGCTTGTTGGGGCTTTTTTCTGTCAGTAGTCAAAATGTGATATGCCTGGGTCTTGCTCCATTCTGTGGCTAGAAATGAAAAGCTTTATCAACATAAACTGATTTAAGCTTCATAGCAAGTGTGACTCCAAAACTTCATAGCAACAGAACAGGTGCATCCTGATATAATATAATTGAAGCTGATGCTCTTGTACCTGTTGGTGCCACAATACATTTATTTATATGGCTGCCTTTCCATGGAGACAGGCCCCAACAGTTGGTGGGCAGTGTTGTGCCAGGCTGAGTCAGCTGCAGCCCATCAGATCTCGTGTCAGCAGTGCTGCTCAGTGATGCTCTGTGGCTCTCCAGAGCCTCAGCAGGCAGGGCTGGCAGTGCCTGGGGCTGCACAGCCCGTGGGGGTGGCAGGCTGGGGACTCCCCCACACCATCCAGCCAAGCCAGGTGTGTGGCCGTGTCCTTCCTGCTCCTCCAGCTTCCTATGGGAGGCACAGAGATGTTGGGAAGGGAGGGTGTGTTCCTGGGCAGTGGAATGGCTTTGGTTTCCTGTGTCATTCTGGTGAGCCCCAACAGCTTTTTGCTCTTGCTGTTGCTCTTGCTCTTGCTGCTCCTGTGCAAGTGGTAGAAATCTTAAAAGGTTTTGGCTGCAGATGGGGGCAGTAATGCAAAATAAAGTTTTATCTTTTTCTTTTTGAAGTTTGCCTATGAATTTCTGTCAGTATAAGAATGCCTTTTCTTTGACTGGGATCTGCTGCTGTCAAGTGATTGTCCTTCCAAATGGCCTCCTTTCCTTGTATGTGCATTTTCACTGCCTTCATTTATGAAACATCTGTGCACCTGCCTTCTAACTCTTACTTTACAGTGCTTCTGAGAAGGTATCCCTGGAGGACATTGCTTCTTTTCCTTTCTTTACTGAATTTGTTCTCTACTCCTGTTGTGTTCCCTGTATTCTTTAGAGAATGGAATTATCCCATTCTTACAGTTTTAGGTAGATGGGGTAAAAGGCTTAAACTTGTCCACAAGTTCCTTTCTTCCAGCTGTGTTCCAGATACACAAATAATATATTTGGAACTGTGAATCATAAATATTTTCTGTCATATTTAAGTGAGATTTAGGTAGTTCTATGAGATATGCTCCAGTATCTTCCTTTGTCTTATCAAGGACTTAACCTTCACTGTTTATTGTTAGGAAGAGAAGTAAAGCAAGGGTGTGTATGTAAAACTGGTGAATATTTTTGATGTCCTTCAGTATTTTAAGTAAACTAATTGTTTATTGTTGTTTCACTTCTAAGTTCTCCATTGTCATTTCTGTTGGTTTTGGAGACCATTTTGCATCTCAAGATATTTACTATCCATTCTGAGAGCAAAGATACAAAGATATCAGGGCAAGACATTTTGTAGATTGGTTTCTCCTGCTCAGTATTTTTTAACAGCATCTCTTAAAATAGAAATGCAAAACTATGTGTCCTACTTTCCCCTCACTAAAATAGATGCCTTTTGTTAATTTTAGATACAGCAGAGCAGGATATGTAATTAATGATATCAAAGAATCCATATGATATTCAACAGGGTCCTAACATCAAGGACAAAAGAAGTCTGACAACAGCTGTCCCTAATGATTTGGTCTGTAAAATGTTTTCTTTTATTTCAGGAAGTTGGATGCTTTCATCTACGATGCAGCAGTGCTGAATTACAAGGCTGGAAGAGATGAAGGCTGCAAACTTGTCACAATAGGCAGTGGGTACATCTTTGCCACCACTGGCTACGGGATTGCTCTCCAGAAAGGATCACCTTGGAAGAGACAAATTGATCTCGCCCTCCTTCAGTTTGTGGGAGATGGTAGGGACCAAGCTTTTTTGCTTTCTTTTCTTCCTCTGTGTATGCACAGTTCATTCAGTTTTAGTAGCTCTGAGCCTGTTAGTACTGTTCTCTTAAGTCTTTAAAATAAAAAAAGGTAAAACAAAGTAAAATTACTTGTTGGTGCTGAGACAGGAGTTCTCTTCCACTCAATTCTAACTCACCTCACCACCAAGGGCATTGGCATCTATTTTCAGAGAGTGTTTTCATATACATCACAAAGTAAAGCTGGCCTCAGTGTTAGAGAACACTTACACATTTATTTATTTCCTTTATTTTTGTCTCTGAGCAAATCCTTGGTAGATGAGTTATCTTTCAGCATGACTGTTCTGCTATTAAAAAGTGTTTAGCTCAGTTCTGAACTGATGTGAGTGATCCCTAGTCCAGGATGGATTAATTTAAACTTCTGGTGAAAGAATGCCTATGAAATTGAATTAGGGTGACTTAGTTCATTGTACTTCAAACAAATATTTTTCATTCTTACACAAAATAGAAGAACTCCAGGTCCTCTTGGCACTTATGCACTGCAGGAGAAAACTTGCTGCACATCTTTTATATATTTGAAAACAGCAATGATGACTCAGTCTCCACAGAGGGTTTGAACTCCTCTTTGATTGTAGAAAGCTTAGTGTTTCACATGTGAAAGCAAATAGAAATATGGTAATTAAAAATTTTCTGTGATATGACTGATTATATCTTCTATCAGATTGGAATATGGTGTGTATTACATAATCTTTGGGTTTTTTTGCATAAATGTGTGTGTTGACTTTGCATTTCTCTATCAGTGAAAGAGAAGGCTTTATCTAGAAATAAATATATGGGCTTAATGTCACCAGTAACAAGCAACTGAGGGTAAGAATGGTGAATTTCAGCATAATAGGAATGGCAGAGAGCAGGACTCAGCATAGTGGCCTCCTGTTCCATAAACCCCAGGATATTAATTCTCATGGGGCAGACAATGTGTGTGTTAGTCTTCCAGCACATGGATTTTACTCCTTTTATAATCCTGAACAACTGGAAGAGGTGTCATCCTCATGACTGATTCATTTTGTCTGGTGTATATATGGAAATAATAGTGTCATCATATCCATCTGTTGCATTTAGAGAGGCCTATGGGAAAAACCTCACTTACTGGGGTGAAGGAATGAATAGATGACCTGCAATGGCTGCCTTTCAAACATTCACATAATCTTGTGTCAAAAAGTTACAACTAACCAGCTAAAAAAAATTGTTTTATATTCCCATTTTTGAATAGAATACTATTTTCTGTTTGTTTAATACTGTTAAGAATTATTAGGTGCTATAATTCTGAGCCATTTTTAGATGGGGAATTTGACTCAGAGAAGTTGAATTATTGGTCCCATAGCAAAGAAGAAAAAGCTTCTGTAGCTTGAAGGAGGATCTGAGTTGTCCTTCTCAGTGTGGACTAACCTCTCTAGATGCAGCCAGAGCATCACTACTCCTTTCACTTTGCATTTCCTTCATGCTTGCTCTTTCATCATTTTTGATACTTCTCATCCAACACAAAAAATTAAATCACAGAGAAAGAAAACAAATTAAATAGAAGGGAAAGCACTTGAAGCTCTTTAAGAAAAAGCTCATCAAAATACTGAAGGTGCTGCATTTTCATGCTTCACCTAGTCTCTGTATATCAGGGACAAAACAAAGTGGGTGGGAGGAAAGTTTGAAAAACCTTACCCTGTGTTTGCACTTTGACCTGTGAACTTACATAACATACAAATGCTTATATCTTTAACCCATTTTTAGTAGCTGAAAGTAATACAAATGAATTGTCTACAAAACTCAGTATTAAAAATATAGATTAGCAATAGATACAGGGAACTCCCAGGTGAATGAAAGCTCATCATGAAATGTCTGCTCCCTTGCTCATCTTGCCCAGATATTACTTCAGAAGATGAGCAAACGTTTTGAATGCACAAACCATGGGAATTGTGAATACATTATGGCATTTTTTTAGTACTGTTAGAAGTTACTCTGAACAACCCAGGAATGCTAAAATATTACTTTTCTCTTGTGAAAGATCCCTACATTTGTTCAGAAAATGGTGTGGGCAGTAGTAAAGAGAGTAGTAGTTGGACATATATGATGTGTAGAAGTTGTTGTAGGTATGTTTCTTCTAGTCCCAGAACTGTTTGATTCCTTGTCTCACTTTATTGTCTCACAGGTCTAGATGATCATTTTCAGGAAAAAAAAAAAAACCAGCTACCATTTGATTTCCACCAAATGTGGAGAAAATAAGGAAAAAAAATCATCAAAAAAGCCCTAATAATGAAATTTCTTCTACTGACTTACAAAGTACATTGCAGGTGAACTGGAACTAAACACCAAGAAATTAAATGTAAAGAGTAATTGCCCGGAACTAGCTCGACCTGATTTTGTAATCCATGTGTAACTTCAGTAGTTCGATGGATAATCTTTTTAGCTGTGAACTTACATAACTCTGTTTTGGTGAACTAGAAGGGATGAACCCAGAGTTCAGACCAACAGCACTTTGCTGTATCACTAAAAACCTCTTTGAAGTTCTCTAGACTAAAAGCAAGTATGGTTGGGGGGAAAGTTTCATCTTAAGATGGTACTCCTGGGAAAGCCTCAGTGGAGCCTGGATGAGGTTGTTTAAGTAAATAGGCAAACACAAATGAAGGCAGAAATCTTCACATGTATCACTTCTGCAGAATATATTATTCTCAAAGACTAAGCCTGTAAAAGAGCAGAGCCCCAAGTAGTATTGAATTATTCTTCAGTATGTGTAATAGGGCATTCATCAGAGTCTGGGATAATTTCAGTGAACGATTGTAAACCTAATGAGTTTCATAACTAAGAAAAAACATCCTAATGAGTTCACCAAACACAGTTTCTTGATATGAATATTATGTTAATAGGAGGAAAAACCTCTTTGGATTATACTATATACTTGTGTAAGACCAAGTAATTCATTTAAAAGTATATCTGATTGCACGAACAAAAAGCCATGATCTCATATATTTTTTTTTACATTTATCTAGTACTGAAATGGCCTTTTGAAATGTATTTTAGAGCTTCCAATTTCCTCTGCATGTATCTTTTTCCTGTGATTTTTCTCATCTGATATTTCCTTGCTGCTTCTCTATCATTCTCCTATCTAAGCCATTCACTTACACATTGAAATGAAGTTTTTGTGCAGTGGATAGGAACCTCTTCCCTCTTCCTTGCTGATGCAAAACATCCAACTGAAGAATTAATTGCTTGTTCATGCAGGGGCATCTTTTCATACTTGTCAAAGCATGATGCTGTTTCTGCATTAAAGCAAATGACTTTGAACCCTCTTTTTAATCTTGTTGGCGCTGGAAAAAAAATTAAGTAATACAGAGGGATGTGGGCTTGTGTTAGGGATAACTTCAGGCTTTGACTGGGTAGTTTATCTGTGTGTTTCTACATGAATAATGTTCCCATCCTGAGGACAGTTCTACTGAGTGGGCCAATTACACCAACAATTATCAATCACACTGTGAGAGCAACTCCGAAGTCTCAGTGTAAGGAAACAGGCCACAACATGCCAAATTTGTTACTCTAACAAAGAGGAAAAGAGACAGAGGAAAAGAAGGATGGGGATGAGTTGCTGAGGAGTTTAAAGAATAGCTACTTGATTGTCTCAAAAGTGTAATTATGCTCAAAAGGTTCCATCCCTAGGTTTGTGCAAGTTCAAATACATAGCCCTCCTCAGGGGAACTTGAGAAGAATGTGCATTTGTTAGTTTAAGATTAATTGCTTTGAAACTCCGAATCTTTTGAACAGAAAGAGTTAGGAGTTGTTTTTCCTTGTAAAAAGGATATGAATGAAGTGCATTGCTAGTGAATTTCTGGCTTTGTTCATCTTGCTGTCTGTACAGCACATCTCATTATCTGCAAAAGCTTTGAGTTGATGATCAGCATCTGCAGCTTTGTTTAAGACAGTTGATCACTGGGATATTCTCTAAAGCCCGGTGGTGGTTATGCTGCTTTTTTTGTCTTGCTGTGGTCACAAGATGAAACTTCCATTGTTTTTTAACAGAGAAGTAAAAATATTTCTACTGAGACTCAGAATCTCAATCTTCTGTTGAGAAATAGAAGCACTCAGGAGTTCAGAAGCAGCTAAAATGATACGGCTGCTAAGAAACAGCAGCATCATTTTGTTTGGCTGTGCCGCCCACAGCCCCAGGAACGTGTCAGAGCAGAGATGCCGCGCGCCGAGGAATCGCATGATGCCTGCTTGGATTTCTTTCCTGCACCTCTGCAGGAGCAGCTGGGCAGGCTGACATCCCCAGCAGCAGCGTGGCACCTTGCAGCTGTCACTGCTGTGTGCTCACAGCTCTGCCAGCACTGGGGTGGGGGCTCAGGCACAGCCTGTGGGGCTCAGCAGCTTTGGATGCAGCGTTTGGGAGGGCACCCAGGTTCCTGCAGCCCCCCATGACAGGAACTTCAGGCCTGCTGTCTGCAGGCCCAGGTGCTGCTGGTACCCCTCTGGCTTGGGCTGCATGTGCTTTTCCTAAAAATATCCTGCAGAATTGTTTGGGAGATATTGTTTCTGAAACCCATAGGATCATGTCTGTGGGACTTAGTGTTGAACCCCTGGTGCATAGAAAGTGAGGAGAATTCAGCTTTCTCTTTCTCTCTTTTGCTTTCAGTCTTTCTCCCATCATTCTTTTTTCTTCTTCTTTTTTCTGTTTGTGAGATTATTATTGAGATTATTAATTATGAGATCATTATTGCATTACAAGTGATGAAGCTGCTTTGGAATTAAGACTGAGAGGGGCTCAGAGTGTGCATGGGATGGAGAGAAAGACAGCAAGGAGCCTTTAGCTATGAGCGGTGTGGCAGAATAGTGGGATAGAACACTCATGGCAGCAGAAATGGATGGAAACAAGGAAAAAAAATGCTGGGTAAAGAGAGCAGTATTGGGGAGGAGTGGAGAATACCAGCCAGCCAGCTAGGTTATGCATCTACTCATCTGAGGTACTTGTAATGTATTGCACTACCTGCAGATTAAGAGCTCAAAAGACAGTGTGGGAAGAGATCTCCAGGAAGAGGGCAGATGGTGTAGCTGTATTAAGCCCTTAACCCTTAAAGCTGAAAACTTTAAAGCAATTAGAGACTCAGAGACATAAAGGAGAAAACTGGTTCTAGTCTGAGTTTCCACAGAGTCTGTTATCCCTTTCTAATAACTTTCAGTTCTGGTTAATCTTCATGTGCTTTTAGGACAGCTTAGTACACTAAGAATTGTTTTCCTGGGTGGATAATTGCTTCCCAGTCCTTAGGGGTAATAGGTAACTGTGGAAATGAGATTTGCCCCCTTACATCTGGAATGGGAAAGCTCTTTGCTATTTTTTTTTCATATTTTAGCATAAGCCTTCCAAATCGCTGTCTAGATTATAAGGAAGTGTAGCAGTGTGACTCACACGGGCTGTTAAAGCCCAAGAAGGAAATACGTATGTGATTATAAGGACATATTTTCAGTGTGTGCTGCTCAGGCAGAATACACCCACAATCACAGTGATTTTCTGTTTATATATTTAGTGTCCTCCTTAAGCAGTGGGTGGAACAAATGTGACTGAAGAGTGTGAGTGTATAAGTGGAGGGCGTTTGTGTAGCTGAACAAGAGTTGGAGGGATTGTAATATTGAAAGTCGTGCTTAGCAGTTCTGTTAATTCATCCTTAACTAATGGGGACATGCAGAGTGAAGTCATTAGCTCACAGTAAGTTTATTGCTGTCAGTCATCTGTGTTCCTCTTGCTATTTTTACGGGGGGAAATAACTCAGAAAATAAGACTAAGAGAGATTGTTTTGGGAGATCCAGGCTGAATTTGCTAAGTTGCTGTGCTTTTATATAATCTCTTCTCTGAACCATTCTGTATGGATCATACAACTGGGTCAAATTGGAATTGATGAGCTTATTGAACCAAATGCACACCAACCCCTTTGGCTGCTGACCCTGCTATTCTGGGGAACACCCTTTTATTTTAGGGTCCCCAAATGGTGGGGTGCCATCCTCCTCCTGGGCCACTTAGGGGGAATTCTCACCAGAGTAAACATGGAACTTCTGTCCCTACATTTGAAAACAACCTTTTGTCAGCCTGAACAAGCAGATGATTGTGTTAGTGCCAGCAGGGCCTTTGAGGATGATGCCCTACATCTGGCCAGTGTGAGTGGATATATTTAACCCTCCTGTTCATCATCTCTGCCTGGTACCTGCCACTTTGCTGTGCTGACTGCTCAGGCTGAGCCTCAGGGCAGGGCTCTGCACGGGACCCACCAGCAGCTCCTTTGGCACCTTTAGCTCTGACACACTCTGTCATCTCCTGCCAGTGACCTGCTCCTGGCCTGTGCCTTATGCAAGTCCCAGGAAGTGCTGACACCAGAGCTCTGCTGTGCCTAACCTGCAAAGCAGCGAGGGTGTTGGGCTGCAGCTCTGCTTTCCCCACTGGCACAGGGACAGGCCATCCTTTCCTCCTCTGGCCCAGGCACACTCCTGCAGGGTGTGCAGGCTGCACAGAGCAGGGATGGTTACAATGTGTGTAACATCACAATATAGGGGAAAATTAATTTTTCCAGAGAGCTCTGATGCAAGGCAGTGTTTTTTGGAGTCAGGGTGGGTGACTGCCCATGCAGCTGCAGCTGCTGATCAGCTGCTGAAGGGCTGGCAGTTTGGTGCAGGTGTACCTGGCACTGGGGGCTCCAGTGCTCAGGTGGTTGCAGATACCTGTGTGCCATGGGAACAAAATGAATCTGGGGAGCCCAGGAACCCCCCTGAAAGAGTCCCAGAGAACTGACACATCTCAAAGCCAGTGACACAGGCTGCAAAAGGCAGTGTGAGTGTCAGCTGGGCACCAGGGAGAGGTGGCACAGCCTGCAGAGCCTGCTGAGGGCCCTGATGAGGAAAAGCATTGAATTCTGCCCTTTAGACTGTATCGTTTCTGTGTCTGGATAATGCAATTTTTATTGTGACAAAATTGTTCAGGGGACACAGAGGACAGTTTATCAGTCCTTCCCAGGATGATAATGTGTGAAATAGGCCAGAGGAGTTCATACTAAAATGTGGAAAGAAAGGCCCCTGTGGGATATTCAGGCCAAATGGCCAACTGGCACATTTCTGTGCAAATAGCAGCCAGAGCAGAGAGCTCCAGAGCCACAGGAACAAACCCAGGAGGAGCACAAAGGCACTGGAGCACTGTTTGCACTGTAACCTAAGCCCATTGTAAATAGTGTTGAATTACCAGTGAGAGAGCTGGAATGTTGCAATTTATTGGAGTGTGTTTTGAATGAATACTGCAGAGACTCAACACTGCTTGAACTATGGATTTTTAAAGCACTTGCTCATTCTTACACTATAAATGAAGCAGATCTTTTATGATACAGTGCTATAGAATTTTTAAAAATCAGTGTAGCAATCATGTAGTCATTTGTGAGTTTTTCAGGTTAAATAGACTGTGGGTGTGTTAAGCAGAAAATAAACACTGTATTTTTTTTTGTCAAATACATTGCAACTCTTCATTTTCTGGTCTTGTGCTGGTGTCATGATGCACTTTCTTGCTGAGATCTGCAACTGTTCATTTACATGTTAATCTAGTCTACACATGAATGAAGGCAGGAAATGATTGTGGCATTAAATTGCTTTAGTAAGTGCCTGAAGTGAAAATAAAAAGCCTTAAAATAAGTCTGATTAATATTTATGAGTAACTTGAGACCCCCCTATTAGATGCAGACTTAAACTCCATTAACACTCAGTTCAGTGAGGCCTGGCATTTATGTATATTGAGGTTGCTGACTTAGATTTCCAAGGTCTGTTTTATGAAATATTTGGAGCTTGCTAATGAGTATTATGTACACACAGGGATAACTGAACTCTCCAGTGCCTGGTAAATGCTTGCCTTTCAATTGCCAAGTGTAATATATTGCTGTAGGTGCCATCACCCACATCACCCATCATCCAGCTCACAAGTCAGACCAGCCAAAAGGATTTGAAAGACAACATTCCTCCAAATGGACTTTGCTCTTTTGAATTAATTTATTTGCTGAACCAAATTATAACTATCCTCAAAATTCAATGTTTTGAATTCAAACTCCAGACCAAGTTTGGAAGTGACAGATTTTAATAAGGAATGAATTGACTGCAGATGAAAAAGTTTCTCATGCCTGAGGATTTTGTAATAAAAATGTTTTGGCTTCTGTGAATATCTGTTTTAAAGTGTAATGGGCAGGAAAAGCAATAAGAATATTGGGCATTTTTGGGTTTTATAGGGTCAGCTATGCTGTAGTGTTACTGCAGTTAAATAAATAACTGTTTTGTCTGTGGTTCTGTATGTACACACACACATTAATATAAATATATATGCACATGTATAAAAATATATACTGGAAATGGCAATTGTTTTATATGGAGAGACCAGAATTATCAGCCCAGTATGTCCATTCCCAGATAACATCATTCCATAAACATGACAAGTCAATCATCCACAGTGTTTTGCTATGAAAATGTGGATTCCTTTTGGGCATTAATTAATAGTGCTTGCTGTCATTGTCAGATATTATGGAAGGGATATTGCAAGAGCAGGATCTGTGAGGCTCTGGGATGCTTTGTTCTTCTTTACTTGCCAGGGCACTGTCATTTATCTTGACTCAAAACAATCTTAGTTCATTTCTGTAGGGATGTTTTTGGAAAGGTTGCTGGATTATCAATAGTTATTTTAGATGTACATGCCAAAGGGAAAGGAACACAGAGGAAGCAGTAATAAAAAAGAGGTTCAAATTCCTTTGTGAATTTTTTTATGAATAGTGAAAGGGCATAGCAGTCAAATCAAATTGATGCCTGACAATCATGGGAGATGTGAATTTTCCTGTGGGAAGTAATGAGATCTGATTGGCAGAGCTTCAGCTACTTATGCACAGAGCAGGAATATTGCTCTCTCTTTGGACTTGGGTTCTTTTCTCTTCTAAAGCCTCTGTGAGTTGTATTCATAGACCTTGGGGAGGACTTGAAAGAGAAATGAGGGAAACAGTCCACTGAGGTTTAGCAGAACAAAGGAAATCCAGATGTTCTAAGATATTGAAATGCAATAATGAACCCCAATTATCTATGTGTGCAATATCTATACTGTTACAATTAATAATTTATTATCCCAATGTGCTGGATTAGGAGATTTTTAGAGGTTCATTAGGATTGACTTTCTTCTTTGGGATGCTCGTAGGTATTTGGAAGATTGAGCACTGTAATTTGAGAGAAGACACATTGCCTTTTGCAGATGTAGAGGTTCAATTCATGCTTCAAGTACAAAATTAAACTCGGAATTAGCTAGAGGCCAAATAATCCCTCTTACAAATTTCTGAAATGCCTTTGCTAAAGTGCATCAGAACTTGTCCTTTCTATTTCAGTTTTTCGTTCACATTCTCTGAGAAGCAATTTCTCCATCACAGTCTTGTGTTCCATTTCCAGTTGGAACTCACATCCAAATTATCTGTGGGCTGCAGCTTTCCTGGTGTCCTGGCACTCTATCCTGCAAAATGCTTTTGCACAGCAGGTCATTGATCTTCTAGTCTAGCTTGAAGGTAGCTGAAATGTCAATATAGCTTCTAGCAATTTTTTTCTCTTCTTTTTTCCAGTGGTGTATGAATTATAGTACTGGAAGTGTATTCTCTAATCACTGGCTAAGGATTAGAGATTTGTACCATGGAAATTCTTCCTGCAGATTGAAGCCATATCTTAAATTGGAAAACACACCAAGACAGCTAATACTGTCCTTTTTGGCCCTCTATATTGCCTGCTATATTTTCTAGAAACAGTGAAGTTTATGACATTAAAAATTATTATATAATTACTCAGCTGACTGTATCCCAAGAGAGTAAAATGGCCTGTATGCCCATGCAGTGCTTCACTAAGAACAACACTAAATGTTTGAAAATCAGTAAATTATGCAAAATAAAGAAAATAATTTTGGCAGGAGCAATGGCAGTTTCTTGCCTACCTCTGTCCATGCTGGCAGCAGCAACACCAGTGCTAGGTGACAGTGTCCTTCATCCGAGGCCAAATCTCATCAGTGAGATATGAATTCAAAGTTAAGAACACACAAGAGAGGGAGGGAGTGGATTTGCTTCGTTAGCTTTAAGTAAATGAAGTGTTTTAATGGCAGTAAGGATGTGGCACAGCCAGAACCAGGCATGCTCCATTTCAGGCACGTGATGAGGCTGTTTGTGTTTCTGCTGCTGCCCAGGAGGCTGGAATGGCAGGAGAGGTTCAGCCACAACATTGCAACTTATTTGAAAAGAAGAAATGAGGTTATCACAGGTCAGATGGGAAAGAACAAACTTCTCATGGTGCATTCTAAAAGAATGGCAAGAATCTGTGAAATTTATCTTGTGATGTGGAAGGGTGGGAGGGGTCAGAATGGATCAGGGAGGAGCAAGTGTAGGGCAGTGGAGAGGAGGGGGCATGAAAGGGTCTGGTTGAGTGTCAGGATGCTTCTCTGATGAGTTCTCTTTACTAACTCATTCCACTCTCTGTAACAAGTGCTAATAGTTACAGCAAGCAGAAGAAAGTTCTGTCTAAACCGCAGATCCTGCTTTCTAGAGCATCCAGCTTCCCACGTAATTTATGAAATCTGAGGACGTCTGAAACTAGGGTGCTGTGAGTTGAAATCTGCTATATTTGCAACTGCTGGCTACATAAGTCTGCAGTGCTCCATGAAGGAAGTATTAAATGGTGCTGTATTTTTAAACTCGCAAAGACTTTCGAATACTGTGAGCAGTGATTTTTGCATTTTAACTGGTTTGACTCCTTGCTCTCCCTAGGGGAAATGGAAGAGTTAGAAACCCTGTGGCTGACTGGTATTTGTCACAACGAGAAGAATGAAGTCATGAGCAGCCAGCTGGACATCGACAACATGGCAGGAGTGTTCTATATGCTTGCAGCAGCCATGGCACTCAGCTTAATAACCTTTGTCTGGGAGCACTTGTTTTACTGGAAACTCAGATTCTGCTTCACTGGAGTCTGCTCGGACAGGCCGGGATTGCTGTTCTCAATCAGCAGGGTCAGTACTACTTTCATTTTTCCCCTTTAGATCACACTGCCTCCCTAAAACATTATCCTTCCTTTTATTCCCAGCTGGACATTTAAAACACCTGTTAGAGCAGCAGTATGGTGCTCTGGAGTAGTCACTGGCCTTAGGGTGTACTTGCACTCCTTGGGAAATCTTTGTCCATTGGACTGTTTAGGGTATAGATTATCATATGCCAGGATAATCCCTAATCAAATGCTGAAAACAAATGCATTTAGGGGCAATTGCAATGAAGAAATGGTAGAGCTCAGATGCAGAAAATGTATTATTTTCCACATTAAAAATCCAAACAAAATAAATACTAATTTGATAAGAAACATTAGCTCTCAGATAGGTAAGAGAAAAAGCTCTCAGCTTTGTGCATTTCTTAAGCAAGAGAATTTTAAGTTGTAAAAATACAGTGGAATATTTCTGAAAGCTTTTCTTGATAGCAAACTTGAATAAACTGTATGAGAAAAGGTCAGACACAGGTATCATTTATGTCTGGTTAGACTCTAAGGAAAGTTTTAATGATAACTTTACCAGACTCAAAGGGGATTTACAAATCCAAGAAACTGATACTTGTAAAAAAAAAGGAAATGTGGGCTTATTCTTATATTTTTGAGAAATTGGTTAGGTTTTTTCTTTATATATTTTTAAAACAGAACTTTCATTAGGTAATTGATTTTTCTGGATTTTTATATAGCTGAGGAGAACTGAAAATGATACTAAAATGGCTAATTGCTTTAAAGTGTGCTGCAATTACCCTGTTGAATAGATTGTACCATTTTGGAACTGCATTAAAAATAGTTTGCACCACTCTGTTGGGGTTTGTCTAGAAACCATATGCACTTTAACCTCACATTTTAAATCTGAACTTTATATTTCTGGCCTTTTTTATATTAAATTCTCCTAAGCAATGCAGGGAGAAAAGAGTACTTATGTCAAAGGTAAATGTGTGAGAATTGCTAGTTCACAGAATTGGAAATGTCAGCTGGGCTCACAGGAGTGACCAAAGAGGTTGGAGTGAGAAAATGGGCTTCAACCTTTTGCTCAAAATTAACTCAGCTTCAGCTTTAGAAAGAGCTGGATTTTTTTCATATGTACTGGGATAGGGATCAGAAAAAGCTAAAATATGATGGCTAGAAGCCTTTTTATTTCAGTACAAGTGAAGAGTACCTTAACCTCCAATAAAATAGTCCCACTACAGGCTTGCTTAGAGGGAAAACTTAATCACTGGTGTAAAATAAGAGAGTATCTATTACTTAAGGTTAGTTTCATTTTGTGAAGAGATTTGGGAACCCTTTGGGAAACCTTCTGATCTTGTATTCTGGAATAAGCTGAGGAAGGTCAAGACAGACCACTGGTTTGTGAAATACTGGCAGTTTTTCTCCTTTGTAATTCTAACAGATATAGCAGAAAATATTGCTCCATTTCAATGCAAGGAAATGATAAAAAGATAGAGATGTACTTTTAATCCTTCCAGTAATTAGATAAGAAATGTTTAATTATGCTTCATTGCTAATTAAAAGCAAAATGGAAGTTCTAAAATGTTATACCTAGTGATTTAATTTGTTTTATACTATCCATATTACAGGGTATTTACAGTTGCATTCATGGAGTACACATTGAAGAGAAAAAGAAGTCTCCTGACTTTTCTTTGACCAATTCACAAACCAACATGTTAAAACTGCTGCGAACAGCGAAGAACATGACCAATATCAATCCTTCAAGAATAGACTCCCCCAAAAGAACAGCTGATTTTATTCAGAGGGGTTCTTTGATTATGGATATGGTCATGGATAAGGGAAACTTGATATTTTCTGATAACAGATCTTTTCAGACAAAGGACAACTTTTTTGGTGACAACATAAGTGAACTGCAGACACTTCCTGGCAATCGACACAAGGACAATCTGAACAACTACGTTTTCCAAGGGCAGCATCCTCTCACACTGAATGAATCCAATCCAAACACAGTAGAGGTTGCAGTAACAACAGAAGCAAAAGTGAACTCCAGACCTAGGCAGCTTTGGATGAAATCTGTTGAATCTTTACGTCAAGATTCTGTACGTCAGGGCCAAGGTTCCCAGAGAGAAAATGGGTCAGAGGAAAACAGGCAGCTTTCATTGAAAAGCCAAAGATACCTTCCTGAAGAGATTGTCCATTCAGATGTATCAGAGACATCAAGCAGAGCTACTTGCCACATGGAAGCTGAAAACAACAACAAGCACCACAAAACCAAGGACAACTTTAAAAAAAGGACAGGAGCATCAAAATACCCAAAAGACTGTAGTGAAGTGGAACTGACATATCTGAAAACCAAACAGGGCTCTCCACGGGATAAAATCTACACGATTGATGCTGACAAGGAGCCAGGATTCCGCTTGGACACACCTCAGTACATTGAAAACATTGTCCTTCCAGAACCTGTAGAGTTCCCTGATGTTTACCAAGATCACAATGACAACTACAGGAAAGCTGAGCATGCTGACAGGACTCCATCACATAACGAAGACAGTCTTCCAAACAATGACCAGTATAAACTTTATGCAAAGCACTACACTCTCAAAGAAAAAAACACTTCCCTAGGTGACATGAACGATAGGTACAGACAGAATTCCACCCACTGCAGGAGCTGTCTCTCCAACATGCCCACGTATGCGGGGCACTACACGACCAGATCTCCCTATAAATGTGATGCATGCTTGCGGATGGGGAACCTCTATGACATTGAGGAAGATCAGATGCTGCAGGACACAACGAACTTATCACTTCCTGAAGAAATATACGAGCGTACTTGGTCACAAAGTAGTGCTCTGCCATTTTCTAAAAAGAATAAACTGAGGATTAGCAGGCAACACTCTTTTGATAATATCGCTGATAAGGCCAGGGAAATTGACATTGGAAGACCTTCTCGTAGTATAAGCTTGAAAGAAAGAGAGAAATTTCTTCAAAGTAGTCCATATGCAAGCATGTTTAGTGTTCCCTCAAGCAAACTGTTGAGCAACAAGGCCTCACTTTTAACTCATGCTCTGGAGGACAGCAAGCGGAGCAAGTCGCTGTATGCTGTTCACTCGGATGATAACCCCTTCCTGCACCCCTACCGCGATGACCAGCATTTATCTCTTAGGCGAGGCCCAGCTGATCTTTATAAACACTCATTGCCAACAAGAGGAAGAAATGATAATTATTTCAGGTCATCCATACAGTCTACAGCATCATACTCTTCCAGGGATGGTCGGATCCTTAATGACATGTACATTTCAGAGCATGTTTTGCCTTATGTTGCAAATAGGAATAGCTTGTACTCAACTCCAAGGGTTTTAAATTCCTGTAGCAATACACGTGCGTATAAGAAAAGGCCTAGCATTGAATCAGATGTTTAAATTTTCCACGAACACTTTATCTATAGGGAAAGAATAGTTGCCACCATCTTAGAGGGAGAATTTTTCCTTTAACAGTATCCTGCTCTGGTAAATGATACGTAAACCTCTCCCTTTCCCAATGTACTTTTGTACATGAATAGGTAAACTGGTATGCTCTGAACTATCCTTTTAAAATATGTCTTGTTGAAAAGGATAAAAAATAGCCATTTATGTATGCTTTATATATAAATGGCAAGTTGTACTGAAATAGCCCCAATATATGTTGGCAACTATGCTGTTTTGTACCTAATTATTTTACTATTTTGGTTATTCTAATTTATGTTGCTAAGTATCATTCAATGTACTTTTGTCCTTAGAAATGTTTAATGATTTTCTAGTAATGGATAAGCAATATGGTATGCATGTAGTATGACACAGACAACAAGAAATAGGGATGCATTTGCACAGATTCAAAAGTAAGACTCTAAAAGAGAACAGAAAGCGAAGACTTCCAAAAATATATTTTAGCTTCATAATCATTTTCAATGCCAAATAATAATTTAAAAAAAAACCCAAACCCCAGGACCTTAATAAACAAAATATAGTGTGTTAGCACAAAATTAGTATGTTCCTTCTAGGCTGACAGACAGTAGATGGGAAGGCAGTAACCCCAAACATGTGAACTGCTGTGTACCAAGAGGAAGCCCCATGGATATTGGTTAATGTTCATGTACAAATGCTTTTCTTATATTGCACATGCACTTACCATTACAAAGTTCATTGAGAAGTTTGCAGTAATCTTGTCAGAAATTTCACAGCTGCCTAATCCAGAGTATATATTTTTAGATATCACTATATGGCACTTACTATGGAGCTGTGGACTTTATTAGTAACCTTGAGGCCTAATGTGTACGTAAGTTTGCATTTGCCCCTTACTGGTGATTACTCAGGGCTGTATAGTATTTCTTTTATTCTTTCACTTCCCAAACCAAATCCCAACCCACTGTAGTTCTTTGTTCATAGTGTATTAGTACCAACTAATTATTTGTATATTAATAGTATTAGAGCTGTTAATACAGTATCAAACACCGACAGCCATAAGTTCAGTGTGGTCAGTGAGGAGCGTGGTACCATTTATTTGCATACACAGAGAAGGATTAACACCTTTGGAAGGACTTCTTCCTTCCACAATACTGTGCATATTTGTTGAACATCAAACCATTTTTTAACCTCTCCAATCAAGTCTGTTATATAAACTGAATATATGCACATGTAACTAAGAAACAGTATCTCTATTATCACTTACTGATACACAAAGGTATTCACATAACAGGGATGCATTGTTATATGACTTTTCCTTCTATAAATGTCAATCAGATTATTTCACAGATAAAATGCCTGCTACACACCCCTCCTTACCCTCACTGGAAGAAATAAACCCACTAGATTTTAACCATAAGGGAGTGTGAAAGGGAAGAGAGGAAGCCTTTCAGGAGAAGAGTGTACAGCTGTAAATTTAATTACAACTAAAGAAGTAAATAGAATTGCTAATGCATTTAACTACTGAAAGTGTTCCAGAGGTGTTACTCTCCCATTTTCCTGCTAATCTGAGAATTGTTTTAGGATTTTTGTGTAGAGGAAATCTAGATTATTAGAGCATTTTTCCCTCCATTTCACTGAAGAACAGTGAGCAGGGAAACCATTACCACTGTGAATTGGAAAATGTGAATATTACCCTAACTTTTCTCCAAACTGAAATTCTTTTCAGCAGAATCGTGCCTGTCAGCTGTAATTGAAGCATCTGCATGCCAGAGGTGCAGTATGCAAGGTGTTTAATTTAGAACAGCATACTGCAGAGCAGAGTTGCAAATGGGAGACAATATAAATGATGTGTAGGGATAGTCAAAATAAAGCTTCTTGAATTTTGTTTACAGCTTTTTTTTAATTATTAAACAGATTTAAACTGACTTTGACTATCGAAGTCCAGAATGAATTCTTGGTATTTGCAAATGTATTTGTATCTTCACTGATGGTGAAGGATGACATTTTTAAAGGAATGAAATGTAATGAGATTTGGTCTTCCAAGTCTCTTTCCAACTTCCAAAAATCTTGGTATACTTTACTATAAGTATGATCAGAAAGTATATCTATGGGTATCTCTGTGCTGTTCAGGTAAAAATATGTTTTGGATAGTCTTTATTCAACATTTGGTCATAATTATTGGCTCTGAGTCACATGGGATGCTTTCTGGTTTCTCACTGGAGGGAGTTTTTATAAACAGAAGTTCCTCACCTGCCCTTAGAGAGACTCAGATTTCTTAGGGATAGTAGCGTGAGCTAAGCAGGGTTAGGATGTCTGTGGGTTGGACACTACTTGTCATGAGCCCAAACCTTTTCCCAAAGACACAAGTATGCTTTGCTCTTAGGTCTACAGGAAGGCAAATGCACTGAAGGCATAATGTCATGAGTATAATAAAAATATTTCAGGCAAATTTTAATATCCAATCCAAATTGTAGTATATTAACTAAAATCTGAAGTGTTGAGATATTTGCTGATGTCATGCCAAATCCTGCCATGGAAGTTGCTGAGCATTCTACCAAGTAAATCATAAAACTCAGTGGTGGCTCTTGTCTTTCACATCATCGTAAAGCTCTCAAGTATTTGTTGATCGCTCCAAGTCTTTTGTATCATCATCTCTATCTAACCAGACACACATTATTCAATATTTATACAAGTACTGTATGTGAAGTTGTGGGAAAGAAAAATTCCCTTTTATATTTTCTCTCTTGAGATTCAGTTGTAAACATCCTCAACCCAGGTGGATTTATCTTTCTGTGAAATGTACAAGCAAATTAGCTACAACAAAATATATTGCAGTGTTTGCTTTTTCTGATTTGAGCAGATTTCTGGTGACTGTAGAGATTTATTACTATTATCTGCAATATGCAATACAACCACCTGCCCTAAACCAAAATAAAGAGACAGAGGGAAGACTTGATAATGTTGCACAGCAGTTGTTCACATGGAATTATAAGATGCTGCCTTAAAGGAGGAAAAAAACCCCACCAGATACTGAAAGTAGAGGGAGTAAGAGTCTGCATGCATTTGTTGTTTTGTTCTTGGCATAAATCCGAGTGGATGAAGGGGGAAGGAGAGCTGAGGCAGGGCTGTGGGCTGGAGCCAGTGCTTGCAGATGTGCTCATGTAAAGAAGAAGCAGCTGAGAAGTTGAAGAAAAATCTTCAACAGAGCCACAAGCCACAGCTTGTGAGGCTCAGCCGTAGAGCGCGTGGAGTTCTGAATTTTGCCTGAGCTTTGTTGATATATTTGCACTGACTTGCAGTTAAACTGAGATCAAGACTTTCTGTATTTCCCTCTCTCTCACTCTAGCTGCTGCTATACTTGAAGAGGAGAAAAGAATCTTCCTGCATAAGTGGCCATCCTTTCTGTACCTTTCTGGATGGTGCTGGTGACTTGTTACATTTTCCTGATTACAGCTCTAGCAATTTGTTGGTCATTCCTATCACCAAGATTTCCTGTGACTCCAGCTGGAACTGAATCAGGCTGTAAATGATATGGGCCATTCTTGGTAGCATGTCCTGTAGTGTTACACTGCTCCTGGATGACACCTTTTGTGGAGGCAGGATTTTGAATTGCTGAGGAGTGCAGTAGGTACATGGAGGTAAAAACAGCTGCTTAGACATACCTGCCTCTTGCATTTTCTCTTTTAAAGATATTGTAGAATTTCTTCATGTTTTTGTCTTTCCCTTTTCACCACAGTAAATTTTCCTTTTTTTCTCTCAAATAGATTTTGTGTTCTGCTTGTGTTTCGTAGAACAGTGTAGCCACCCACTAATTTAAAAGCATGGAAATAAGATATTTTAATATATAAGATAAAATTAAGGAAAACGAAGAGATTTTGCATTTCTGGAAAATTTAATTTAATGTTTTTGCAGCTTTTGCTCAGAATTCATTACTCTGCTACTTAAGAAGCTTGGTTAGGAGAAAAAGTGCTGTGGACAAACAGAAATGAAATCACCACCAACTCACCGTGTTTTGGCAGCATCTCATAAATACATGTCTCTTTATGGTCTTTCAGGAACACTTAAGAGGTGAAATAAGGCTCACAAGGGAAATCAGGTGTGGTTTATTTTTCCTGATGAAAGCAAATCTTTTGATACAGTTTTAAAGGCAGCAAAGGCTAGAGCTGTGTGAGTAGCTTTGGGTTTCTGTGCTGGAAGGCTAAACTCTTGTGTTACCAGTGAGAAGAGAGAGAGAGAAAGCAGGAGAAAGCAGCTCCCTCTGCATGGAAGTGGAGAGGACTGAAGGCTCAGAGCAGTTATGTGGGGGATGTGCCCAGAAAGATACTACCTCTCTCTGTGACTTTTTAGAAAGTATAGGCTCCTAACTCAGATATCTCAGTTAGGTGGGCTTAGAAAAGCAATGGTCTGTTTATCCCCTCCCTCAAAAATCTGCCAGGTAAATCTGCAAGTGAGTCCCAGGTTCAGCCTTGGAGGTGTTACAGCTTCCTGTGTTCATGCAAATTGGGTTTTTGGGGGTTTTCAGTACCCCCTGCATAGCTGGGATAATCATTTGCTTTATACCATGTGACTACCCGGCACGGGAGAAAAGTGTCAGAATCTATTCCTTGTGGAATAACTTGCTGTTTTCATGTTTCTGCAGTACAGCATATGCACCTTAGTGATGGGCAAGATTTTGGTACTGTTCCCTCCCTTGCTGGGTTTATCAATGTAGAACAGAAATTGTGTCATGAATCTAAAGGTTTGAGAATCTACCTGGATTTAGGAAGAATTCAAGAGGTGAATTTTTTTTGTTTTACCTTGCATTTAAGATATTTGACATATAAACCCTAGTGAAAACAGAACTTTTATGAAAAAATCCTCTCCTAATTAATATAGAAGAATAATTATCCTGTGGCTTGGCTAGATTGTGTCAAGTGTTAATCATCACATCGTGTGCTTCTTTCAAGATGAGTGTCATACATTCCCTTGCTAAACTTTCCCAATTCTGGTCCTATCTTAGTTCAGAAGTCCTTTTAAAACAGATACTTTTTCTGTGTAGGGCAGTCTGGTTTGCAACATAAAAACAGTTTTCCAGTGATAGACTTAAATTATTTTCTTAGCAGTTTTTTTTTGTTGTTGTTGTTAGTCTAAACTTCCTTTCTATTGAGAGCTGAGCCTTCCAAACTTAGCAGTGTTGAAGGAACTTCTGAAAGAACATAAAGGCCTTTCAAAGTGTGGCTTATGATATGAGCCATTCCCTGCCCAAACTCACCTGTACTGTCTTATTTCAATGTGTTAGCAACATGTCAGCATTTGAGGGAGCTCAGTTTAATCACAGCTGTGTATTTCTTTGTGATGTGGATATAAGCAAAGACAGGAACATGGTGTGATAGAGGAAAGGCTCGATGTGCTCTGGCTGGAGTCACCTGTGAAGCTGTGGTTAAATGGGAGTGGCCTCATGACCATCCTGTCTCTTCCATCTCTCTGATCATGCAGAGTGTGTCTGATGTGCCCATACTGTACATGGTGTAAAGCTCCTGTCCAGTTCCTCAGCTGTGGAGCTGCTGCCATGCTCACCCCATCCCTGTGTCACAGCAGTGTCTGTCAGAGGGGAGGTGGCTGCTTGTGCTCTTGGGTGTCTTTGCCCGTCTCCAGGGGAGCTGCAATCCTGCCCTGCTTCTCCCTGCTCTGCTGGGGAGGGTTCCTGCACTCTCTGTAAATAAGCTCTTCATTTATTTCCCTCACTCAAGCTTGAACTTTTTTTTTCCCCTGCTTCTCTCAACCTGTGTACAGAGTATGCTCTGTAAAAATATGTTCTCTTCCAAAGTCCTGCGACTTTGGAAGCCAGGAATACAGGTGTGCATCACCCTGCAATGCAATGAAAATGCACTTGGTTCTCCTCGTGGGATCATGAGCTTTTCTGTTCCATACTGCAGAATGTATCTGCCTTCGTTGAAACTGTTGGGTTTGATTTTTTTAAAAAAATTCTGCCATTCTAACAGCTGTAAGAATCCACTGCTGATTTTGTGATGATTTTGTCATATCTATAATTTAAGAACCAGAAATAATATAAGTAAAAAGAAGTTACCTCACTATTTACCAGGTTTTTGTTGTTTTGCGCTTAAATGACAATTTTTACTCCTTTTGCTTAATTCTTTACCTGTATTGAAAACAAGGCTAAATTAGTAGAGAATATAGCCATGCTGTAACATTGTCATGCAATACCTTTATTAATAGATAACCACACTAAATATAGTATTACATATTTAAAAGAGAGGTGATTTCGACTCTCCAACTCTTAAAAAGTAGTGGTGATAAGCAGTTATACTCCTAGATGTTTTGTCCTTTCCCTTTTGTATTAGTATTTGTTTTCACTAATATATTTCAAAAATTATATTTCTGTGCACGTTAGAAAACTGTGAAAATAAATACCAATAAATATTGTGATACTTATTCAGTGCACTGTAAAGTTCCAAGTGAGATGATAATTTGCTTGGGAATTGACGAAAGTTTCCTCACTTCTCTGAAATGGTACTAAGCTTTAATGTGGGAAAATGGTAAAATTTACAGTGACATGAAATTTTAATGGAGAATGTCTTGTTTTGCACTTCTGGTACTATTAGAAGAAATGATATGTTTTTCTCAGCAAATGCATTATGAGATTACATTTTAAGATTTGTTTTGTGCATTGCAGTACATAAGAATAACCGCTTTGAAGAGATTTGTGTTACATCGTTACTTACAGCGTTCTTTTGTCTGACGAAATTTTTCCTGAGCCCGTTTAATAATGGTGTTTAATGGCAAAAACCTTTTTGGGAATGTATTTTGGCTTCTGTCTCACATTGCAAACCCTGAGCTGGGACTCGTAGTGATGCAGTCGAAGGCCCTGACGAGGCTGCTCTGCCTTTCCGCGCTCCTGGGGACGGGGACCTCCCTTGTCCCCAGCTGGGACAAGATTAGAGGAGTCCAGAACACTTTTGGAGGATGTGCTGTGCAACAGTAGAAGTGTAAATGATCTTCAAAAGTGAAATAAAAAGAAACTGGAGGTTCACAGTTAGCCACACTTGCGGGGAAGGGTCTGTGGCAGGGGTCTGCAGTTTCTGGAGGAGATTATAATTTTTAACTAAAGTAATTTGAAATCTACTTAAGTTTCTGAAAATAACTGAAAAAGCGGGAGTTTTCTTTTTCTTTTAAAGCCAAAGTCTTTACGTTTTTATACGAGGTTTCACAGGAAAATGGGCCAAAGAATACAATTAAATATGCAAATGGTTAATCCTATGGAAAAGGGTATCCTGTTATCTTGATATGCACAAGCATATTAATGGTAACAGGAACAATGTGTGTAATTTTCCTGTATATTGCTATGTAGGTTGCACTATTTTGAATGACACAAGCCTGATATTTTAATTACCAAATACCATAAGATGCTGTTTATTAATAGTTTAAACTTGTTAACCTAAATATATATACAGTATACACAGGCGTGCGTGCATACACCTTCCAACCCAGTCATGCGTGAGTAATCTCCCAGAGCCGTGGGACACATTTCAGCAGTGCTTTATTTTAAGTGGTTTTCTCCTTTCCAAACCTCCCACATCTAGAAATCCTCTAGCAGCATTTATTGTAGTGTTTGATACCAGTTACAAAAGGGGCTAAAGGACTCATTTGGGTCAGGATTGCTTTGTGCTAGGACACATGAAAACATTCAGAGTTCCTGTCCAACAGAGCTGGAATTGATGCTTGCTGTAATAACTAAGCTGGCTTTTCACGCTGGTTTAAAAACCTTGGCCAGAGAGGATCTGTTGGCCTGGTGACTGACCTTAAACCCAGTTTCAGCTGGTGTGATCCACATCTGGTCCTTAAACATGAAGGCAGCTGAGGAAGGATATCTCCAGAACAAAACTCCCAGGGAAGAGCAGCTGGGGTGTGCACCAGTGGCCGCCTGTGTGTTCTCCCATGCAGACTGGGCAGGGTCCAGAATGGGTTTTGCACACCAGGCAGGGTTTAGCAGTGGTGGGTAAGGCACAATCACGTCTCTCCATGCACAGGCCTTTGTGCTTGCTAGTACTGCTGATGTGGAGGTTTCCACACTCAGGGATGAGTGTGGTATTTGGCTTCTGTTCTAAATTTATACTGCTCTAACTAAAACTTATAACAAAAAATACCTTGGAATCATTTGTTGGAAGTAATTCCTGAACTGTTTTCAAAAGGGAAATTTGGGTAATTATGAATTTTTCCACCTTAACCAAGAATCAATAAATTCTGTAGGGTCAATTTTGTCTACTGCTCATTGCAAGTGTTTTGGAGCAGAACTTAGTGCCAAGCTCTTCATCTATTTTTTGCTTAGCTTATTATTACCTGGTCTAGGTTTGGACTCCAAATGTAGACAAAACACCTTTTGACTTAAATTGGAGTGTGTGAGGGAGTGCTGGGAGAGCAGATTCTTACTGCAGTTCACGCTCAGATTTTAAAAATCCCCAACCAAACCTCATGTTGCAAATGTTTGGGAGTTGCATCATGTAAAATTGTGTGCAGCTAGGAAGGAAAGCAATGCAATTCCAGTAAGAGCTGTTTGCAGTTTGTACCTGATATCAGGTATATTTTGGAGTAGTCTTGCTCATCTCAGAATGTCCATTTTGCGCTGAGGAAGAGCAGCCTGATCTCTCTGCCTTCACTCCTCACACCCACGTGCTCAGTGGATCTCGTGCCTTCCCTGCTGAAACCAGGAGGCACAAACAGAATTCATTAATGTGTTAGGCAAACTCCTACCTGATTCTTAACTCATTACTCCATTTTCATGCAAATTTTGCATCCATACGTGTCAGGGGCTCGGAAGCACTTCACCTGTGCATTAATAATGTTGATTTTAATTCATCAGATACAAATTCACACTAAACCTGAAGGGCATTTTGTGCTTCCATTCATCCTGTTTAAGGATATTAGATGAAACACTAGTACTTCTGTGCTGCTAAATAAAACCCACGAGAAATAGTTTAAAATCTCAAATTACACTTTGAAAAATATTTTTTACCTGTTTACTTGAATTGTGTCAGTTTAATGTGTTGTCCTGATCCGTTTTTGCACATATACATGTGTATATATATAAGCTATATATAAATATGTATATGTATAAAGTTTTTGGGGAGAATGAGGGGCAAGACAGAAATCCAATGTTGTGACAAAGATTCTACAATCATTTATTAACAGTTTCAAGTAATGTATTGTTGGTTTGAGTTTGATTAGAAGTTATTTGCAGTTGAACTATGAAAAATGCAACCAAGAAAAGGGGAATTCACAATATTAACTTTGCTCACAGAGAAAATTACTTACTAGTAAAGTTGGAAGAATATTCTCTTTTTGATGGGGGAAAAGAATAGTGCAATAGTTTGTATGAGTTACATGGAGCACTAACTGACATTGCACTAGGAGAAATTTGCATGCTAAAAAAAAAACCTTTCCAGAAATCTCAGAGCCATTCGATTCCATACACAGCAAACTAAAAAGCCTCTCACTTCTGTTATTTACTATTGCAATTTGCTGTAACACTCTCAACAGTGTCATACTTCAAACCAAAGGGTAAGTCACAAATTTCAAATTATTAGCAAAGAATAGTAGAGATTTGAAGAGCTCTTAACACCTGGGGAAATAAATCAGGATGTTAGAGTAGAAATAAAAGAGTATTGGTGAAATGGAATCAACCATAAAATAATTATTTTTTAAGAATATTCAGAATTTCATTATAAAACTCACAGTCTAATGGATTCATCAAAAGAAAGGGTTTGGGGAAAAGGAGAATATTTAAAATCTAGTTTTGACATTCCAATTACTGCCTGTTTTATTAGCTAGGTTTAGCGAAGTGAAATGAGTTCTAACACACACAGTTTCAGCTGCTGTGTGGTGCAGACACGTGAACACCCAGCTCCCCCTGCACCCTCTGGCCCTTCCTGTGACATCTGGGGTGGCTGGAGCTGCCAGAGCACCCAGTGCAGGGACTGGGAGTCACACACCTCTCTCCTGTGTTCACATCCGGTCTCACTGCACTTCACCCTGACCATGTTCTAACCCAGTGCATGACTGAGTGCTAATACTGTATAAATATTTTGAAACATATCTTAAAAAAAATGTTTGCTTCAAACTTTTTATGATAGAGAAATATATAATTATTATGGTTGTCTTACAAATTGTATTGTGTTCTTTTTTTTTTTTTTTGTTAAATATGTAGAAAAACATTAAGGGAATGGGGGACTTGAATGTCTGTGTGTACTGAAATGTATATAACTATTTGGAAGAACACATGTGCCAAGTATAACATGATGTAAAAATTGTAAATATATGAAAAATTCATTTTTCTAATAAAGATAATTTCTGCCAATTAATATGAAAAAGAACAAGGGTATCATTCTTGTCTGTCTTCCTTGTTAAATGGGACAAGATGAAGCATCACCTATGAAGAAGGTTTACCTTTGTTTTTTCCTTAGCCATTGATGTGATTGGAAGGGTGTTAACAGCCACGTTTTGAGACATCCTTTGCTGTTAGGAATTATCTGAAGGTGAAGGTGTCTGAAGCTAAAGCTCACAGTGTGTGCTTGGTGATCCCAATTTAATTTAATTCACCAAGAGGATCAAGACAATTAACTTAGGCAGCACTGCTTTGTTGTGAGAATGATGCTCTGAGAGGTGCCCCCTGAGCAGAGGAGCAGGAGGAGCTCAGTGCCCCCTTCCCCTGTGTCCCCATCCTCCCAAACCCCGGGAGGTGCCACATGCACCAAGCACGGTGGCCCTGCTTCAGGAGCTGATCTTGGCTGCAGAAAGGCAGGAGCTCTCTGGGCCATTGTGGAGGCACATCCAGCCTGGGAAGGAGGTGTCCTGCCAGGAGTGATGCCACCCCTGAGAAGAGCTGGAGAGCTGGAGCTGTGGAGCTCAGTCAGGTGAGGATGGAGGAGAGCAAAGCGGGGGTGAGAAAACGGCAGCAGTGTCTCACATCTTCTATGATTTTTGGTACCCACAAACTTGTCTAATGTTCTAGTTAATCAAAATGTAAGTCAAAATTGAGGTTTTAGTGGAGCATTTAAAATTATTTCTAAAGTTTGACCGTTTGCCTGGCCATGGGAGTTAGAAGAAGTGAGGTTCACACTATGCTCGGAAGTGGTTCCGAAGGACCCCATTTTCCATGATGTCTCATCAGCTAATTAAAATCTTTGAATCCACAAAATGGGCAGAAACAAACCTTTGGCAATTAGAATAATGTTCTTTGAGGCAGTGGGAGGAAAGTTACATAAATCCAAAGTATCCTTTTGATAAAGGGGCTTTATGTTGAGTGTAGAAATAATGATGGAGGTGAAAGGTTGCTCACGGATATCTCACAGAACAGTCCCATCGATTTGTTCCCAAGATGAACACGACTGCATAGATAATATGAGAGATATAAAATTGGACTTCTGTCCTTAATGAGATTTTTAATGAGGAAAACCCTGCTGGGCTTATGGTCTTCTGCTAGATTCTTTTAAAGGGATCGCGCCCTATTTGTATCTAAACATCTCCATTTCATGAAACAGCATGAGGTGTGCCCAAGTTACCGAATCATTATCTGAGCTTGAATCTTTGTTTTCATGTGATAATAGTGTTTGTATCCAGGCTGGTGTTGGCATCAGGGCTGCTCCTCCCAGCTCTACCTGCCAGCAGAGCTGATTCTCTCTGAGCATCTCTGAGTCACCTCGGCTTTGATTCCCTTTGGGATGTGGTTCAAAGACAGTCATATTCCCCCAGATCGTTCTTTTGAGTCTTTGCTGATGTGTCTATGGCAACTACCAGTCTTCTAAGACTTTGCTTGCTAAAAAAAAAAGTTAAATGGTGGCTGGGAAATGGAAGCTTTTTAAGTGTGACATATTGTGCACAGCACTGCCAGCAGCATTCCCAGAGAACTGAGCAATGCACCCGGCACCAGCACAAGTTTCTCCCTGTAATTTGGACTCAAAAACACCTGTTCTAAGGCCAGCTGCTGAAGTCTGCTCATGTCTATTGACAGAAACACCATCCACCCTGCTTGTTGTGGTGAGTTTTCCCACTGATCATTCTAGCTGCTTGTTTCTCTGCTTCTTCCAGCAGTTTACAAACAGCATTAGCTTCCCCTTGCAGATTTGTTGCAGTACAAAAACCAAACCAAACCATGGCTTCCACAAATTGCATTATTGATCTATCGTGTGGTGCTCTGTCATGATGTGCTTCTCCCATTTCAGCAGGCATCTCCCCCTGTGCAGCACTGTGCTGCTGTTTTCCACTGAAGAAGGGAAGTTTCACAAGCTGAACAAGGATCTCTGCATTGATTTCTGCATTTTCTCTCTAGATGTCCCCAAAACAGCTTTCAGGTGGGAGGGAGGGTGGGTTTGTGTGTGTGTGTGTGTGTAGTTTATTGACTATTTATTTGTTTGCCACTAGTTAGCTTACACAGGATGATGCAGATATTGACTGCATTCTGTTCAAATTAGGATGCTCAAATATTTTTAAAAATAATATGTGTTTATAATGTAAGCAATGATTGTTCCTAAACTATGGCAGTAATGATTTTAATGATTTTAATGCACTGAGGTTTCTCAGCTTTGCAGCAGGCAATACATAGTAATACAGAATATAACCATGATTAGCATTGTTTAGACAAGGGTGCTGCAAGGTCAGACATTTTCCAGGGGTGTCCATGCGGCTCCAGGTGTAATTTAATTGCAATAATCCTTAAAAAACTCTTTGCACTGCAAAAACACAGTGTTTTTAGAGTAGACCTCAGGCTGCTAGTTAGATGTGATCCCTCTCAGGGGATCATTGAACCCTTTCGTAGTCCAAGACTGCATAACATTGACACAGTCTGTAAAGAGCTGTGAAAGATACAAAAAGCAGAAAATCTGCACACAAAACTCCAGAGACACAAAATACAATATTAACCAGGTTTGAAAGTCTCAGGCCCTCTCGTTATAGAATTGTGTAGTCCCACTAATTACTTTGGGGACTGAAGCTGTTTGGCATTTCAGAGGTTTGGATATGAGCAACTGTCTCCTTCCATCGTGCATGGGGAAAAGCAAATCGAGCAGGAACTGTAACAGGCATTTCTCTGTGCTCAAGGAAAAGCACAGACCTTGGCCAGGTTTCACTCCCAGTTCCTGAGATGGTGTAGTTTTATCAGTTGAGAGGTTTGCCAACTTCAGAAAAAGCTTCTTCAGTGGTATCACAATAGCACAATGCTCATTTTACCCTCCTCTTTCCCAGCAGGAGAAATGTGGCAAATTGCATCATTCTCCTGGTAGCTGAAATGCCTCTAAGTCTCTTTTCTGCAGTTATAAAAGAAGAAGCATTTGTACACCTTGGAGAAGATAAAAGCAGTAGGAGTGAGGATGACTAGAATAGCTGATTTTCCTCTAAGAACAAAACTGCTGTTGCATTGACTTGGCCACAGTGAGTGTTTCCCAATGTGGGCTTTGAAAGCTGCAGTGTATGTTAATTCCTGTTACCCTTTTTATTTTATACGTAAATGTGTGTGAAGAGCTTATGTTTAAAAATAGGGGTGGGGATGATGCTGAGGGTTTTTGCTATGGGAGAAAATAGGACTTTCAAATAGGACTAGGCAACTCTAAGTATCCTGCAAAAAAATGGTGCAAATCTCTTTGAATATCCCTCTCACCAGCAAGAACTTCTAGCAGTAGCTCTTAACCAGCCAAGAAAATAACTTATTTTTGAATCATCCATTTAGATTTTTACTTTAAGTGGAAATGCTGGAATGATATTCCGGTCCTCTTTTCCTCACCTCTAAACCCTAAAAGTGCTTTTCTTTTCCATGGATGCAGTATTATCTCAGCAAATGGGAGCAGCCAATGTGACCCTAATTATATTTGTACTTCTCTGAGCTAAACAGATGTGATCTTATCACCTTCCTTCTTATTTCCCATTCCCTCCATCTACTGCTAGCAGTTTTCTGTATTTCTGTCCCTGTTTGATGGTGGAAGTGTGAGCTGCACCTTGAGCCAGACCTGCATGGTCAGCACATTTCCACGTGTTCTCCATGTTCCTTTCTATTCCTGCCTTTATAAAAACTAACATTTTGTTTATTTCTCAGCTGCCACCCTGCAATGAGGTGATTTCAATATTCAGAGCATAATGGCATCTATAACCTTCTTTTTCAGATGTTGGTTTTGCACTCAAAACATTTGGATAGGTTGAACTATTTTTCCTTGCATGCGATTATTTTTCTGACATTTCTAAACACTAACATACTTTTTTCCCTAAATATTTGAGTCTGACAGGCAATTTTAGATGTCCTTCAAATTTGTTGAGCTTGGAATAGCAAAGAAATGACAGGACATTTGCAGACCAGGGCTCGGGCTACGAGTGGTGTGTTGTAAGGACAATTTACATATTCCCGTGGCCTGAATGCCTACATGTTGTGGTATTGCATCCTGTGTGCTGAGGACTTTCTGAAATGATGTTTAGCATTTTAAAAAGGTCGATTATGTAATGTGATGTGCAGGGTTAGACCACGAAATGCTTTGAAGTCAGAGAATGAGAAACCCACAGTTTAGGTGATCAAGAAAGATATTAAATATTGATACCTTGAGAAAATGGCAAGTGTCCTCAATTGTTTCACACTGCAATCTAAATAAATCACAAATTTATTTCTTTGGGGAGCTGTATGCAGGTAGCAGAACCAGTCTTATAGAGAGAAATTGAGGCAGTGTGAAAATAGCCCTATTTAATCATGGTATTTTACATATTTCTGAGAGCAGTGGGTGGGTAGATTCGAGTGTATAAGAACCAGAGTTGCCAGCTCATTGCTCACATCAGTGTATTCCCCAGCTGGTTCTGCATATTCCTCTGGAAATCTTTCTTCTTCCTGAGACTGGGAGGGAAAGTAGGATGTGAGGTTATCTGCAGCATGATGCTTGTACCCTCTTGCTGTCTGTGGGCTACAGCTTCACATTGGTTTGACAGCTGGACTCGATGATCTTGGAGGCTTTTTCCAACCATAATCATTTTATAATTCCATGACTGTAAAGCCCCGATGCTGGAACAACAAAAGCCCGTGATTTTAGAGGGAAAGTTGAGATGTAGTTATTTACACAGAGGCAGCCCATGATGAATTAACTCTGAGTGAACTCCAGTGAACTGCAGTCTCTTACCCCGTGTGCCAGCAGTGGCTGTGGCTCGGCAGCCTGTGCACAAACAGCTGTGCTGATGTGCACAAAGACCAATTACCATCCTGCTAATTGCAAAGTGTTCCCACTGGCTTCATTGTGCTGGTGTAACCCTGGGAAAACTTGGTTCTGGATTGTTACTGTTCAGCAGGCACTGCAGGGCTTGTGGCTGTGACTGAGATGGGCTGCCGTTGTTTCAGTGCCGTGTTCGTGTGTGCACACCTGTGCACGTGTGTGTGTGCTTCAAACAAACAGCTCCTCACATCCTCCCTGCTGTGACTGCAATGCTCTCAGCACAGACCCTTACTGGCTGATGTTAGCAGCAATGATCATTTTGAGGGGGGTGGGTGGCTGGGTGGTCATTAAGGCCAGGGAAGCTGTGCCAGTGTTGCCAAAGAGCCGCTGGCAGCGCCGTGTGCTGGGTACAGCCAGTGCTGTGTGGCTGCTGTGTCCTGCGAGAGATGGAAAACCTTGGGCCTGCTTGGAATGGGATTCTGTGCAAGCCCTGCTTCATTCCTGCTTGGGATCAAAGCAGGTCGCTGGACTGGGAATCTCAGGCTGGTTTCTAATGCTGGTCTGGCATTCCCATGCCATGGGATCTGGCGAGCCTTGGTTTCCCTCCAGCATCTCCAGTCTGTAAGTCAGGCCTTTGCTGGAGTTGGTGTCTCTTGCCATTATCTCATATGGAGCAGACACTAGTCTTGGCAGAGACCCACTGGCTTTGCAGCAATAAAACAGTTAAAAATACTAAATTACTAATTTTTCTCCTACCCTGAAGTCTCTTGGCATAACTTCACCATATCTGTCCCTTTGTCAGCAGAAGCCTAAAGTACAGGGAGGTGCAAACAAGCAGAGAATGTCACTGAGCCACCAATATTTGGGATGAAGTATAACAATGAAGGTAAGCTTCCAAAGTGGTCTTATTCCACAATTACTTGCAAGGCAAGCTGTAAATCCTCGACAAGACTGGCACCATTCATACTGTGGAGACACTTTTGCAGTGTGAGCACACAAAGTAGTGCTTTTAAGGCTGTGGACATGAAATTAATAACAACACAAGAAAAATGCTGGGTTTTTTGACCTTTGTGGGATGCTTTGTCCTGAGCTTACACAGAAACTTCTTTTTCTTTTAAGCTTATATAAGTAATGTTGTTAGATCATGTTTTTAAAAACTTTTCCACATGATATTTTCAGTGGACCCACTTGTGACATTTGCTGTTCATATGACCCCTGTGAACTCACTGCAGTGCCCTCAGGGAGTCATGAATATGAAAGTGTTTCCTTTTTTGGCTTCGTTTTTCACTGTTTTTGCTGGCTGGTTGGTTGTGTGCAGTGCAGAGCAGCTGTCCTGAATGTTATTATTCTGTCCTCCTTACAAGGGGCACAAAGGAAAAGCCTTCTGGAGAAAACAGCTTTGTTTCCCCTCAAGAACTTTAGCATGAGAAAAATGACAGAAAAAGAGGACTTAATGAAAGAATTTGAACTATTATAAGAGGGATCAAAATATTTTTTTAATGAGATAGGTTATAAAAAGAGAAGTCATGTAATAATGATTTTGGAGATTTAATCAGAAGAGTTGATTCATATTCCAAAAACGATCTTTGTGCCGGGGCTGCATCTTCATTAAGGGCCTGCATTTTAATGGTCCACCAATCAAACTAAAGATCTCTTTGTGGATGTACGATGGTGACAGTCCTATTTTAATATTGTGATGCCTTTTAATTGCCTTCCCTGCACAGTCTGTGCCCAAACCCCACTACATCTTTCCATGGAGCTCTCTGTTAAACTGGCAGGTGAGACGGAGGAACAGGAGGGATGGTGTCACTGGGTAAATCAGTGTATTGGCACAAGTGTCCATCCACTGACAGAAAATAAAGTATCAAATGTCTGTTTCAAAGGAAAAAAATCCCCAGCAGAAACTGTGCTTCAGGAGAAGTGACACTGTGAGTAAGAAGCTGTGTTTGCAACTGAGCCTTGTTTGCCAGTGCAGAGAGAGGCAGAGTGAGAGGGTGACAGTGTTGGGGATGGGGTGGAACAACCACACAGCAGCTGCATCAAGTGCAGCAGTGCCCCACTCAAATTTCTCCATTAAATAAGGAAAATAGTATTCAGCCCATATAACCAGCAGCAGAAATCCCTCCTTAGGCTGATAAATGCTTCCAACTGCTGAATAATAATTTTATATTTTGACTAAGCGATGCTGCAGAATATTCAGGACAGCAGTTTTGATTTAGGGTCTGAGCACTGGGAGATGCAGTGCTGTCCTGCTACATGCCACTGAGTTCAACAGTGTTGCCATGTGATTGAAATGAATCTCCTGTGTGTGACTGAGCCAGTTTTCCATTCCCTGATGTGCTGGTGTAAGTGTTACACTTCCCAAAAGTGATATAATGCCCCTAAATATTTGGTTGATTTATTTTACTTCCTGTATTTATTTACATTTTAATTGCTACAGATGGAATAAATTCTCTACTTTGAAGTTTTATTACATTAACGAAGCTGGCACAGTGTAGCCTAACTTACTTTGGAAACTCTCTTCAGTTTTTCCAGTTCTGTGAAAGAGAATTTCAAGTAAAACACAATGAGGCCTAAGTTGTCCAACACATGGTACCCTGATATCCTTAGAGGTACAGAGGGGAAGAAAAAGATGTGTATCAAATTTCATAGTCAGCAAGGACATCAGCCCTTAATAAAATTGAACGTGGTGTTTCGGGAATTTTTTAAGGAACAAGATTTATAATTAATTACACTTACTTTTTTTTTCTTTCAATTTTTTAAATTTTTTTTTTACATTTTCTCCTGTGATATCTTCCCTCTTCCTGGAAATAAGCACCGTGGTGTATCCTGACAGACAGATAGCAGCACATATTTTTGGGAACCGTGTGTCTGTACTGGACCCTGACAGAGTTGTCTTCAGGTATGTCATGGCCCTGTAGGTTTGCACCCATTTTCAGATACATTTTCCTGTTGTGTTAAACCTCCAACAAGAACTAATGAAATGAAGACCTGGTGAGAAGTGGCAGGGAGTGCAGGACCCCCTTGGGATCTGTGCACAGATGACCTGACTCTGAATGTCAGCCCCGTGGAGGGGACACAGCCCTCACCTGGCACTCTCCTGGTGGCAGCTGAGTGTCAGGAGAATCAGTTTCTGTTCAGCCATCCTTGATGTTGTGTCCTTTCATACCTGTGAGAGGAACTATGCAGGTGCTGCTGCAGAAATACATCAGTTGGGCTGTGAACAATGAACTACATTCTTTCTTCTAACACTAAATTCAGATCTTGTTAAAAAAAAAAGTTTAAATAGGACAGGTTGCACAGGGAACGAGAACTTTCAGTTCAGGCAGTGCCAGGGTAGGTAGTAAGTGCTGGGTTTGAAAGGCCTTGTCAGATGTTCTGTTCAGCTGGGGTGTGCAGTGTTTTAAGGAGCAGGAGTGTGTGTTTGGCACAGGCAGGTACCAAGGATGCCTCCTCTCACTTCTGTTTCAGCCTGAGAAACTTTGAAAATCAGTCTCCCCAGTGTGGATATCTTATCTGTTGAGTGTACCATGTACAAGACATTTTAAAATCCTTGTATTTTCCCACATGACTTCTTTTGGAGTAAAGTGCAGCTGCAAATGGATTTCCACTCTCTAATTTCCTTCCCTTGCTATGTGGCAACTTGAAGCTTGGCAAATGCACTTTTTATAACCTATGACAAATGTGCTCACAGCCTTGTGCTCTAACATCAGCCACTCACTATTCTTGCCTTAATCTGAAAAGCTTGATAATAAACATTCAGGCAGGAAGAACTATGGAGACTATTGAGTGACTGTTGTAACAACTCTGATTCAGTACCTTGAAGGATTAAAATGAAATTGAACCTGATAACAGCAGTTTTGTGCAACCTGTCTTTTTTTACCAGCTTTTAATCATTTTTAATAACAACTCTGCATTAACACCCCATTCTGGAAATGCAGTCCTCTGTTGTTTTCTGGTATTACACACTCCTTTTTTTGCTTTTCTAAGTCATATTTCTCACACTCATTCATCTGTGCTCCCTACACATCACCAGGTAGATTTGATGGATTTCTCATCCTGAAAACCATCTGCTCAGTTATGTTAGATAACATAAACTCATCCACCAGAACGCAGGTTGATAGAAATTCCTGCTAAACCAAAGCAGGAATTATGAAGGATTATGATCCTTCTTTCCAACACTTGCCCTCTGACCAGGCCTTCTGAGCTGAAACCTTTCAGACAGTGCTGGGACTCAAGACACATCTTTGAAGTTGTCCAGCATGGTAAGAGTGGGACCTGCTTGGGGAGGCTGGCCTGAGTGCAGGGAGAGATGGATGACCTGTCCTAAAAGGGAAGGTGTCATATACTCCTGTAGTAGGTTATTGTGCCCAAAACAGGAGATGGATGAAACTGGGAGGGCAGAATTCAGAGAAAGTAGGGTAGACAATGTGTACTGGGAGCCTGGGGGGTTGGTGACCCTAAAGAAGAGCAGCAGCAGGGTAAGAGGCTCCTTTCTGATCCAGGGAAGTTCAACTCCTGCTCTTCTGGCACAAACACTTGTGCAGACCATCAGAGAACTGGGGATGAGGGTAAAGGGCTTCACAGAGGAAATGTAAACGCAATAAACTATTTATTTCTTTTAAGCAGGCCTTTCCCTGCCCTTTTTTGCTGTGCACTTGCAAGATGGAGAGCTGCTAGTGCAAAGGGCCCTGTCTGGGGCTGTGACCCATCCTCTGGGCTGTTGGATGGAAAATTCACCTGCCATCAAGACCTCCAGCTGTGGTAAAAGCCTGAAGGGCCCTGAGACATTCAATCAGGTTTGTAAGAGCAATGTAGTGGATCTGCCATGCTCATGACTGCACAGTTGTATTTCTACCATGTTTTGACTGAAGAGATTTTCTGTTTGACCTGCCCATGTACAGAAGCACTCTGGCATGAACCAGATGGGCTGGACTCAGGCTAAAAAGGAAGTATATTTTACTTTTCCTCAGATATTTCTTCCAGTTAGGGTTGCTGAGGTCACTGGTCAGCAGCACAGGGGATGTGCCAAGCAGTGGGTCAGGCAGGGGAGGTTTTTGGTCAGGCCTGTGGGTGTCACCCTCAGGTGTCCATGGGGGAGGCACAGCCATGAGCAGCAGGTGCCCAGTTTTTCTCATCCTGAAAAGACACTGTGGCATTATACAGAGCCCAACTGCTGCTGACTGCATCCAGCTGCATGAAGAAGTGTCTGCAGAGTTTGTGGCTTCTCAGGCATGCAAGTCGTGGTATGTGCAATCTTCACCACTTCCCACAATGGGAGAGGTGGGATTTCTCACTCTGAGGGATGCATGTTGTACTGATTCTGTAGACTGAATTTGTGCCTCCAAGTGGAATTTCACAGCCTGGCCCTCCTCCTCAGAGCTCACAGGGCTTCTGGTTTCCTTTGGCAGGAGGTATGCCGTGGAAAAAGTTACTCCTGGAGGGACTGAGTAATTCTTGGGCTAATTACCTTGCATTGTTTGCAATCTTTGAAGCATCTAAGTTGATATGCTGAGTGCAAGGAGGGGAAAGTGGCTAGAACCTGTAATGTAGCTTAATGAAAACTAATGCAAGTTTAAATAAAAAGAAGCAAACAAGTCCCTAGTGAGATGCCTGAGCCACAGTTCCACAAAATTTAATTAATCTTTCCTTTGTATTAAACATTATGATGCAGGGAAGAATCTGTGCTGAGGACAGCAGTGACTAATTTCACAGCAAGGAGTAAACTTTGGTGTGTGATTTTGCCTCACCACATGCCTGGAAGTAAGTACAAAGCACTAACAACTGAGGATCTCAGGTGCAGAGACAGCTGCTGGATGGGCCAGGTCATGAGCTGACATCATCAGGTAAATATAGGCAGGAGGTGTTTGGTTTTTTTCAATCAAGAAGTAAAGGGAAATATTTTTAGGGCATGTTTGAAACAACTCTGCGTGCTACAGATGGTGTGTCATTGTCTGGGCTCTGATCTCAGCCTCTGGTGAAGTTGGGTTCGACACAGCACTGGCCACAGGCTGGCAACCCTTTGGCCAAATGCCCCAGGAACCCCAGGTATACCGAGTTAAAGCTTTATATCTCACATGCTAAGCACATAAACCTTTCCAGAGGTTTAACAACCATTTACAGGACAAGAATATTTAGTGTGTCCTCACAACTGTCACAAGTTCCTCCTGAGCAGCCCCTACCCACAGCTGTTTCCTTCCATGCTGCAGATATATATAAACAATTACTAGAGAGGTAAATATTTGTTTGCTCAGGAGATCCATGCCCATATCTAGGAGCTGGGTGAAGGTCTGCATTTCCCTTAGCCAGGATCCTGTTTACTGCCCCACTTTCAGATCTCCTGCCATAGCCTTAGAGAGAGTAAAAATGTCTGACATTCACTGAAGTCTGCTTTTTGTGTTGCTCTGCCTCTGGAATCAGCTTCCTGTGCTGGCAGGAGCACCTTCACAGCAGGAGGCAGCTCCTCAGTCCTGAGGAGAAGGACTTTGGTCTGAGAGCAGCCAGGGGATGCTGCAGCTGCACCAGCTGCTGCTGCAGGTTTGCTCTGTGTGATTTCCTTCTGGCAGCACTCAATGCTGTCTTTTAGCTACAAAAAAAAGAAAAATCCCCCTCCCACTGCTACATGAATGGATCCCCTGTCCTGGAAAAAGAAAGTAGACCAAGACAATGAGTCCTACCCCTAGTGCAGGCATTTTAGAGGGGGCTGAAAGGCTGGAAGGTGATGCCTTGGCCATGGCCCCACCTTGGTCAGGTCACTGCCTGGTATGGGGCAGCCCCAACAAGCAGGGAGGGAGGGCTCCTGCCTCCCAGAGTTGCTGGGTTTGAAGGGCACCATCTCACACACTTTGACAGTGCTGGGAAACAAGCAGTTTACAGACTGACTTTCCCTCTGACACCTCACCTGCCCTTTCTAACCTTAACCACTTCTGGTTATACCAGTAGTGTTTCTCCCCCTGAATATGTTCCACAAATCCCTAGAATCACTAAATATCCAGCTGGTGATGGAGACTGTGTCTCCCAGAGCTGGTGGTGAGCCAGAAGAGCTGGATTTGCTGTGGGGAGACAATATTTGTAGAGCTAAAGACCCAAAATAAGAATGAAGAAATATTGTGGCAGATTTCATGAGAGAAATGTCTGAACCTCTCTGATGAGTTTACTTTGCCACTCTCTGATGAGGTCTAACCTGACAAAAAGCAGGTGGCTGATGAAGTGTCAGAGTCAGCTCTGTGACACTGGTGATCCCAGGGAGGACATTCTGACAGGTAAAAGGAGCTGTGTTTCATCCTCTGCATGCCTTGCATGTAATTTGTTGCACGGGCTGATGGCACTGTGGGAGATGAGCAGCTCATCACTCCTCGGGTCTCTCCCTTGCCTTTCCCATCAGACATTTAATGTACAGTGTGTATTCCTGACTGCTACACTGCCAGGATTTCCTCTTGCCATAGAATTTTGATTGAGTTTAGGGTTTTTTGCATGTTTTGTTGAAAACACGATTTCACAAGAAACACAGCATTGCTGCAGATCTTTCGTTAACCTCTTGGTGCACAAGAAGAAGTTAGAATACTTACAGAAAAACCTGAAAATATTAACATAGGAATATTAGCAAGTATATTTATGGGTTAATCCAGAGAAAAACACTTGTGGTGGTGTGTTGGTTTTCTCAATGGGGATGGAAAAGCAGAAGAGCTGTCAATATTATTTTATGCTAAATAAGTAATGATAACAAGCTCAGTCTTTTGTAGCACCCTCTTTCCCCTGTTTGACTTATACTTGACTTATTGAAGCCAAAGACCTGCATTATTTCATAAATGCATTGGGCACAAATGCATTGTAAATGCCCTGATGGGGGAGAAGTTAATTAGGATGAAGAGGGAGGCTGCGTTCCAGGTGCAGCAGCCATTAGTATTCTTCTGCTCTAGTTCCCTGAACTGCTGCATTTATTAACCTTTAGCCAGATCAGAGCTGATTTCTCCTGTTTCTTACATAATGTTGGAATTATAATTGACAGCACTGATGAAAGGGAAAAGCCTCTCTGCAACTCAAATTTTTCTTGCTTTCATGTAGAGCGTTTTAGAACAAGAGTCTTATCAGCTGTGAATAATTGCATCTCATTAGCTGTGTGCTGGAGTTCTATGTATGTGCATATTGGAGTCGTGTATATATTTGGCTGGGAAATGTTATGGCTTGCTTCAAGTGGCACTGGGGATGCAAAATTCAGTGTGCATGGCATGTTTATGTAACTGAGTGACACTGTTATAGAGGCAGGAGATGATGGTTGCACATTTGGGTGTTTGCAATGGTTTTCTCCAGTACCTCAATAGGTTTTGCTCCTCTAGGAAAATTTAATTCCATGCCGATCTTGTAAATCCAGATTCACAGAAAGTTTTGGAGTCTCTAATAGACAGAGAAAGCTGCCAAAAAAGTAATTTATATGAGAATGGTGAGTTGTCTTAGCCTTCAAATCCTTTAGAACATTAGGAAAATCAAATAATCCATTTACAGTCTTTTGATTGCACCCTTTGAGAGGTTTTTTTTCCATATGGCTAGAAGACAGTTCTTTTTAATAAAAGTAGGGGGTTTATTTCCAAGAGGGCAGGTCTCTTCTCCTTAAAGGGACTGAGCAGTTACCCAGAGATGATTTCCCATCGTGCAGAGGCTGCAGCTGCCACGTGGCTCTGTGATAGGGGCTCCCAGCCCTGGGAATAACCTGGCTGCAGAGCAAGCATTAATTGCTTTCTGGCACAAGGACTATCTTGTTACTGCTTGTGGTTCAGAGACAATTCAACTCACACACGCATATATTGGCATGAAGAAAATGCCAACTGCTCTTATTTCCAGCAAAACAGTGACATAATTGTCAAGCCGATGGAAAACAAAAGCTTCCTCCTAATTTATTTGTTATTAAACAAAGGAAAAAGATCTGCTGTTTAACTAAGGAACACTTTCCACACTTTGCAGGGAAAACAGCTAAAATTTAATGCTGGGACAATTCATGATGAAGTCGTTGAAATATGAATGTCATATAAATCCTCATGAATCCTTTCTTTCCAAAATGAAAACTGCTGATTTCTTCTTGATCCTGTTGGATTGCAGATATTTAACCTAAGCAGAGCTTTCATGTAGGATTCATTTTGTATTATTGTTTTGCCAATTACAGGTCCCTTTATATACAGCATAACATCAAATTACGGGAATTTTTCTTACTTTAGGCTACTTTATGCTTTCTCTTAAAGAAGAAAATAAAATATCTTTTTTTTTTCTTATGGTAGCTTATGTATGACAGCTTTATCTTTGATTTGACCTGAGGATTTGAGTGCCTGACCAGAAAATTCTGAGAATCAAACTCACAGTGCTGCCCAGTGTAGTGCACAGCAAGGAGATGAAGAGACCAGAATTCACACTTCAGCTTGTGTCAAGATGAACATTTGAAGGACAGGGCAGCTGCTGACTGCACATAGTGGAGCCTGCAGGCCTTTTTCCAGAAACAAATTGAAGTATGTTCAGCAATATATTAATTAGCAGCTGGAAAAGAATATTGGGAGGGTTGTGGTAGTGATTAATTGTTTAGCTTATTAAATTATTTTCCTAGCATATGATTTCTCCACAGAAATAAATTACTTTGAGCATTATAGCTCATGCTTATGTGAGGAAAGAAGGTATTTTTCTAAGATAGCAGAAGGATGTTCTCCTGTATTTCTAAGGAAAGTAATAGTGAAGATCCATCAATGCTTGAGAGTTGCCTGGAAGAAAATAGATAATTATAGACTTCATTATGCTTTCAAACAGGCAAGCAAAATTTTAAATCAGATCTTTAAAACCACATGAGTGTGCGAATGCAGGGAAAACTTTTGTGAGGAGCACCAATTTTGTAATCAATCAACACTTGCAATGAAAAACCAGGATTATGTTCTTAGAGGCTTAGTGAATATTTTCCCATCAAACTCAGGATTTTAATAAAGCAGAGATGGAATTCCATGCATGAACCCTTCCAAACCAAAAGTCAAAACCAAACTCCAGGCTGGACATCAAACTGAGGAGTCACATAAAACTGAGGCATGAAGGGAAGTGAAGAAGTGAAACCAGACTGCATAAAACTGCAATTAACCCTAAGACTGGCTTCCAAACAATGTAAGCCCCTTTCCCCCAGGCTGTTTCTGGCATGGGGCAGCCTCTCCAAAGGAGTCAGTTCCTCAGAAGGTCACAGCATTCACACGTGCAAGGGGATATTCTGTTCCTTGGAGTTTTCTTCTAATGTTTGGTACACACTTCATTACATATTAAAGTTCCATCTTGCCTGTGGAAACCAATGCAATTAATGCTTTCTCAGTAATGAGGACATAAAGACTCTCCTGGTGAAGCAGGTGATATTATGAGCATTTAGCTTTTCATTAGGGAGATTTCAGTGCAGCCTGTCCTTTTCAACTTTCTGATTTAGCAGTAGGACTAGACGAGCTGGAACAACTTGCCACCTTCAGCTGTTATCACCTTCAAACTTCCAAATACGTTCCTACCACGGGGGACCTGCAGCTTTGCAAAGCCCACATTACTGATTATTTTTATCTTTCTGAACTGGGTAATGTGGTTAGAGTAATTGGGGAGCTGCCTCTCCTTGACCCAGGTGCAAGGATGGGTCCTGCTCATGGAGTTGGCTCTTTAATCCCCTGCAGCTGCGTTTTCCCTTCATTCCGTGTTGAGGAAGAGTGACCCTCTTTTCAGGATGTGCTAGGAAATAATCATAACTTGGCTGAAGAGCACCATAAAAAGCAATAATGTTTGGGCTTGCTGAGCTGGGCAGAAGAGCTCTGCACTACTGCAGCTTCATTTTGGCTCCCAAGGCACCCAGAGGGATTGAGAGGGATGAGTCAGTGCCTGTGCTGGGTGTTAGAGCCTTACAGAATGCTGAGCAAGTAACTCCTGCTCAGATGGAGGACACAGGAAACACAACTGGGTTGGTTCAATGTTAGCTACAACACACGACATCTCTGTGGCAGGATACACTTTTTAAACACCCTTTTATAATCCTGCTGAGGCCGGGTATTGGCAACATCAGTCCATGCTTGCACTCTTCTACTGTTGCTGTACTGAAAGGTGGAATATTACCTTTAAGCTTCAATGAGGATAGAAAATTAGGCTAACTCTTATGATGGGAACCCTCCACCTGCTCAGGTGTCCATGGGTGAAGCACCAGAGAAGCCCATTCTTCCTCCAATGATATCATTTTGTGCAAGATAAGCCAAGCAGAAAAGCATCTAAAATGTGTTCACACAGGTGGTGATACTGGTGTAATTTTACCAGTTACTTTCATGTCCATGTAGACAAACTTAGAAGAATAGGCCTTAATCAACGATGAACTTAGATGACAATTTAAGTGATGAGATTCATGCCTTTTTAAAATATGTGTCTAAAACAGATATGTTGTTTCTGTTTTGGTCCTCTTTAGTGCTGTCTATAATCATGCCCCTATTAAAATGATACTTTTAGGGACTATTTATTTGATAGACTCTCAAGTATTCATTATCTTAATTACCCACTATAAATTACCCACGATACTCTATCCTTCTTTGGCACAAAAATAATGACTTGTTATCATTCAGGTGCTAATCACCAAATCTTAATCCTTTGCTAGTTTATTACGGATTTTCATAGGAGAAATTAAAGGAGGATCTTAAATATGTCTGTTCACTAACTTGTCTTTTAACAGCAGTGCATCCATTGTGCCTCTGGAGAGCTTCAGCAGATGGTGCCAGGCTGCAGAGCCAGGGAGCTGTCTGCCTGTGGTGCTGGGAGGTGACAGGCTGGGTGTCCCCCTTGCTGTGGGATGTGATGGGCTCCAGCTCTTTGAGAGCTGTGCATCAGCACTGCTTGGTGTGTTCTGATGGGATTTCTTGTTGGCACTTTCTGTACAATTGTTTGTCATTCTGCAGTGGTGTCAAGGCTTGCCACAGCAAATGAAGCCACTGCTGATGGTGATGCCCTGCCCTTGGCTCAGAGCAAGGCCCCGAGCTGGGCTGGCTTCTCACCCTCCTCTGGCACACTGTGACTGGTGCAGTGCTGGGTGTTACTGGTACAGGGGGGTGGAGCTGCGACTGGAGTTGTCCCTGTGCTTTCTGTCGAGGTATGAAATGAAATCTGTGAGGATGAGGTGTGCTGAGATGCCCAGGTTTGCTCTGTGGGGATAAGGGCGTATCCCGGAGTGACTCTGGCTCTCTCTGCAGAGAAGGTGGCACTGAGGGAGAGGTGTTGTCCATCTCCAGTGGTGGATGAGGATTAGCCTGTGGCAGGTAACCTTTTACAGGCCTGCCTGGGGAGTGGGGTCTGCAGCCAGGGCAGGGCTGCAGGGCAAGTGTTTGGAGCAGGAGCCTTGCAAGGCCCTGACTCTGAAAGGTCTGCATGCAGGAAAGTGAACACTCTGAAGCCAAAACTTTTCTTCAGGATATTTTCCATGTGCTCTCAGAATATGAGAATGTGTGGGGTTAGAGTAGAATAACTGTACATTCATAAATTGGAAGAGTACCTTATTCTTGCTTAGATTTTTCTGTGGAGACCCTGCAAGCATGGGACAACAAAGACTGTTCTCAGTCTGTCCCAGCCAGGTCACACTTTGTCCTAGCTCTAAAAGCCTGTCCATTGCTGATGCCATGTGTCCCTCACAATGGCAATCTTTGAGCCCTTCTTAGCCAGTCCATCTCAACTCAAAGTCATTTATAACAGAGGTAGTATGAGAGTCCCTCTTGTTGCAAATGACTGCAAAGTATTTTCTTAAGGTCACCTATCAAATGCATCAAAGAGCAGAAATGAGACCAACATTTAAGTTCTGGTCCTATGCTGCAGTCACTAGGCTGCAGTGCTTCATTTGTGCACAAAACCATACAATTCATCATCTTCTAAAGATATGGTGAAGACAAACAGCATAAAAATATGGAGAAACTCTAGCTTGTTAGAATAGTGGAGGTTGTAGTGCCTATAGATGATTCACTGTAATCTAACAGCTTGCCACATGCCAAAAGAAGCCCACTGTATTTTATTTCAGCAGTGTTATCACTGGAATTATTTATTAATGTTCCAGTCTTACTCTAGTGGAAGAGTATCTATTTATTAAATCAGATTTAAGATATTTTTATCAGTGCTATTTCCAGCTGACATGATTTTTCATGGCAATTGGGTGAGCAAACAATTACACAGTATGATGCTGAGAGTCTGAAAAATTTCATATATGCCGTGTTGTCTATAATGCTCAAAATAATCCTGATCCAAAGATGGTGTGAATTGTGTGGGAATTAATATTATCATACAAATGTATTTAAGCAGTAATTCTCTTCGATGTGACCATGGAGAAAAGCCTTAGGAATCAGTGAAGATTAGGGGAAAACTGACTATTTCTGGTTACTTGCTCATAATAATACAGACAGATTGTCTGTGCTAAATTGTTAAATCACTTTACCAGGCTTTTCAGTGTCTTTTTTTTTCCTTTCTTTTTTTTTCAAACTTGATTTTATTCATATTTGCTTATCAAGATGTTGGGAGGAAGGAGGAAGAGAAAGTCTTCAAGGGAAATACATTTTATTATTATTATATGTAAACAGCACCTGATGTTGCACTCAGATTTGAATTTCCTTCTTCCAGGAATGTTAAAGAATTTTTATAGCCAGTGGGTGAAGGGAAGGAAAGCTCTGCATTAGATTTCATTGGTCTTTTTACCTGTAGAAGTCTCAAACTCTTGACTTCTACATGCCTGACACCTCCAAGGAACCCCTGCATGTGTAGGTCTTTGTTTCTGACTTCTAAAAACCTTCTGGCTGAAAGAGACAATTGCCCATTTCATACCTGTCAGTAAGGCTTGGCATTGAGTCTGCTGTAAACTGACTAATAAATGTTTGGTTTTATGCCATTCTATATGCTTTGGAAGAAATTAGTTTGAAGTATTCCCAGTTTGTCACTGGAAAAAAAAATATGGGACTAATTTCAAGATAAAACTGAAATATATGATGATAAAACCCTGATAATTCTAAATGCTGGTTGAACACTTGATTAACATAATAACCTGATTTTTATGGCCCCTGGCCAAATGTGAATGTAAATGATGATGGTACAGACAGACTTTTGTCTGAATTTCATTGTTTGGCACATGTGGCAGGACAAAGCTGAAATACTAGTGAAGAAGGAAAGTAACTTGTTGCTCTATTGCTTACATTTGCCTTTTGATGATATATGCAAATATTCACGGATCAACTCTTGATTCCATGAGTTGTATCTGTTTGTTTCCTTCCCTTATGAACCTCTCATGAAATAGGGGTTTGCACTTCCAAACCTTCCCACTCTTTTTAGTTGAAACTTTAGTTTTTTATACTATGAGAACCCTTTCAAACCAGTGCACCTGTTCTTAATGCTACAGTCTTCACTTCCTTGCAGTAGTCAGTCATTTTACTGATATTTGTTGCTATGTGCCTTCAAAATTAGTAGTGCTACTGTTTAAATATGAATACTACTAAAATTACATATTAACTAGCAAGCTGTTGGAATCTTTGCTACCAAAAACTGCCAGGAAAAATAATTTCACACTATAAACTTAATTTGGAATTCACTATGGGCCAAGAATTACTTATATCTGTCAGGGTTTCCCAACAGAAGACTCAGGAATAAAATAAGTATTGTTTAAAAGTTAAACTTTCTTTGAATAAGTTTCTAGACTGATGTCTTGTATGTTTCCTGTCTGGCAAGAAATAAAATTTTTATGCATGAAACCACTGAAAACTGAAATTGCTAATGATTACTGCATGGTGCATTGGGCTGTGATGGAAGATCTGGATAGCAAGGTCCTCCTGGATTTGGGCTCCATCCATATAATAAATTTCCTTTATTCTAGGAAGAGAAATTTCTCATAGATAGTCCTTATTTCTTGCAAATTAAATTAAATGGAATGGGTTTCTTTGGCAGCAGCTCTCCCTGAGGGCTGCAGGAAGAGCAGAGCCCTGCTCCACACCTGAGCTGTTTGTGCTGGGCTCTTGCACACCAAGGCCTGAGAGAGAGTGAACGTGAGTGACACTGATGGATGTGCTGCCAACTGCTGCACATTTGTGCTTTATAAAGCATCCCCCTTCCTGTGGTCAGGCCCAGAAAATTGAATTCTTATAAACTGTCTAAAATGTCATGGCTTTATTGAAATAAATACCAGACATTGTGAAGGAAGCACTTGAAGCTGCAAGTGCATTGAGGGCTGTTTGTGGCCACTGCTGAAGGCAGGAGACCGAGTTAAATTGGCTCTCAGTCTGAAAAAGAGCAACATCCTTATATGTTTCTTAATTTCCAGCTGTGTATCTTGCTCAAGTGACTTAGAGTTATTCAGTTAGGGGATCTTTTCACTTTTTGCTGCATTTCTGTGAGCCTGAAAAAGGCTTCAGTGTGTGGAGCACATGCAGTGAGATTTGGCTACTGATGGCATTGCCTTCTGGTTGTATCAATGATTATAGGGGACCAGAAAAAATTGGAAAGATCGATAATTTTGGTTAGTGTAATTATGTAAAAATATGACACTGAATCATGAGTAGACACAGCAGGTTCTGTTCACATTTCCAGTCATTCCTACAGTGCTTTTATATGTGCCCACTTGTAAGGTTGTATATTGTGTGTGGGTACTGTGTGCAGGGCCTTAGATGAGTCTCTTACCGGTAGCAAATGCTGAGACATTATTTTACCAGGGAAAAAGAGTTTTTTCTCATTTTCTAAGTGTTTTTGTGACGTTTCTTTTTTTAATTTTCAAAATAAAAGAGAAAAGCAGTGAAACTCTCTGTGTTGTACTCTCAGAGGAGGGAAAAGAAAAATGACATTAGATATGCACAGGTAATTTTTTTATCAGTATTCCCATATTATCTGAGCAGCACACAACTTAGCACCATTTCTTTTGCAAATTTTATGCAGTGTAGAAACGAAAGCTTCTAAAAAGAATCTGCTAGCCCCAGATGCAAGGCCAGTGAGAGGAGGGTACACTTGGGGCCACTCAGCTAAGATTGAAAGTTTAGCTTGCTAAAAGAAGTGTTAGAAAATTTGAAGGCCAATTCTGAGGCTGCTTAGTCCCAGATTCTGGCCCTGTTTCCCAAGTACTCTTGTGAATTCATCACTGGATAATGTGTATTGTCACTACACTTGCAGCTGTCAACATTTCTCTAGTTTCAAACATGAAGAAATTCCCTTAGATGACCTATTCATGTCTTCTCAGTTTTATTCCTTCGGGGCATAATTCCATGGGGTTATTAAAGATTTTTATTATGCTTTCATGAGTGCATAGCATTTGAGTTTTAAAACATGGTCTGGAATGAAATTCTGCTGGAAAGAATAGTTTTTCCTTTGTCCTTTAATTCTGTTGTTGTAGCAAAGCAGAAAATGCTGCAGACAGTGCCATAAAATTTAAATAATTAATGTAAAAGTCTTTTCCCAGCTGTGACAAGGCAATGTCAGGATGTTCTGAATTGCTTATCTGTTTCCTGATGAGAAATAAGGAGTATTCTAGAGATTAATAGATTCCCTAGGGCTAATATGTTTGAGGACCTTGTACTGAAAGTACCTAATGTTTAATAAATATAAACTAGCAATGTTGAATGATTTCAAACAGTTCTTAAAATACTTTTATTCACGAGTTTTGGCGGGATTTTGCCCCAGATTTTCTTTCAATAATGAACACAAATGCATCGCACCTTTGCAGTTCATGTCTGCTCCCATATGCAATTCATGTTCAAATTGAGAGGCCAGTTCCTGTTTGGAAAAGGCTCTTGCACACAGGCAGCGAGGTTCATTGTCCCCTTGTGCCTGCAGAAAGCAAACAGGGAAACATCTGTGCTAAGCTGGAGCTGATTTCAATGGATTGGGTTCAAATGTTGGCAGAAGGCACACGCTCCCAGAGCCGCCGAACAATGGTTAATTGGCTGTGAGCTCTGGAGCCTGACCATTAGCTGGGAGACACAACACTTATTTACAGACAGTTAGGGTACTTATTTCCAAGGCAAGCAGAAAGCTCTGTGTCTGTATGGCTGGGAGGAATGGCAATGGAATGCCACGGGGTAAGTGGCATTGGAATGCTGGTGTCTTCTTTGCAACAAGGGGTAACACAATAATGTTGCTAGCTACAGCCCTTATTTCTTCTCCAGTCAAAAAGAAACAAAAAACCAAAACAAAATTTAAAGAAAAAGAAAAAAGAACAAAGCCCTACAATAATTTTTGTGAGAGAGTTTTCATTTGAAGTTTGCGGCATGAGTCATTGCATTTCGGGAGTAGGGGTTGTGCCAGGTTTACTGAAATTTTACTGCTAAGTGGCTGAATTATCAATTGATCACAGGTGCATGTCTGCCTTAAAGGGGATTCAACTACACTTTAAAGGAAGTTAATAAATAATATTGGCAGCATCTGGCTTTGCTGCTTCTTTAGAGTCCTGTCACACCCCTTCCTGGGAGAGAAGTTAATGCTCCCTTCTTTATTTTTCTCTTGTCCTTGACACAAAACTGACTGAGCATGGAATCCAATGCTTGATGGGGTGACTTACGAGTACAAATTTGTCTTCTCAGTGTGCTAGGACTTGATTGTTTGGCAGTTCCTCCTTTCTTTAGATGGGGCATTCTTGAGCTTCTGTAAAATGTTGTAATAAAAAGGAGGTTAGGAAAGGGAGAGATTTCCACCCCTGCATTTCAGGAGAATACGAGTGCTCAGGCTGGTGTAGATTTTAAAGTGATGTATGAAAATGGAGCAGTGCGTTTTGTAGCTGGAAATAACAGGTGGATTTCAACATTCTGGAGGAGCTTGCCTTTGTTTGGCAAAGAGCAGGGCTTCTGCCTGGATGACTGCTCTGGAAATTGCTTATTGGAAATCAGTCCTGTGCTGTGCTTGAATGAAGGAAAGCCCTGTAGCAGCCACTGCTGTGGCCTTTTCCAGCTCCCACTGCCTCGTGCTGGCACAGTCATGGCTTTGACCCCCTTCCCCAGTGCTGTGCTGGAGCTCAGGTCCCTCAGGGAAGGAGTTCCAGGGCTCTTGCCCTCTCTGCCTAGTGGCCCCTTGTCTCACTGCAAGTTCAGACTTAGGGTGGAGGAGGAAAAATCACCATGGTTGCCTCTAAAGGCATTCAACTGATAGTTCAATGCCTATTAAATTTAATAAAATCCACTTCGATGCCCATCTGTAAGAGCCAGTCTGATACTTTACATAAATCTTAATTTGTTTACCACAGTTGCTTTAAAAACAAACAGACAAACCCCCCACCACATCAGAGCAGACACAGCCCCTGCTAATCAGACCTTAAAGTACATTGAGATAACTTTGGACAGATGTGCCAATGTCTTATTATACCAATTTTTGGCCAACATATTTTTTAATGTGATACAGGCCTACAGGTTTTAGGCTTTTGGTTTACTAGACAGTGGCAATAGGGAGTTGAAAAGGCTTGAATGCAGTGCTTTTTTCACAAGCAAGAAGCAATAAACTCCTGGGACCTGAAGAAACCAGTTCTTCCTTCAGTTTGACAGAATGATATCTGTACTAAACTGATACGTTAATTGAGTCTGGCAGCCTCCATTTAATTGTGACTCATTGCAAATGATCGAGTTAGTCAGCTCCTCAGTTGCAGTTCTGTTTTTGTCATGAGAATAAAAGGAAATAGGTAGCATGCATAGTTTTACTTACTTTTTGTTCCTAAAAAGCTCTGCAGTTTTAAATATTTAAAGATTTGTGGGATTCTTGGGGGGGGTTGTTTTTTTTTTTCCACCCCTCTCTTTGTCAGTCTATTTCACACATTTTTGACCATGATAATTTTAGGCTCTACCTGTGAAATTCCATCTCACAATTTATTAGCTGTTATCACAACCATTCAAAATTTAAATATACATGGGAAACAATCACACAAAACTGAACTTATTTGACACAGTTATGCTATAGCAACAATAATGCCAGTAAATTTCAGCACTGGTTAGTAAAAAGAACAATGCTTGTGACAATGAGTAGCCCCAACATCTGGAACCAGATTCACCTCACGGTGACTCACATGTGGCTGTGGGTGGGTTAGAACAAAAAGAAGGGCTACAGCTTCCTTCAACAAAGACACCACTATGGATCAACCACATGAGAAATATTCATCCTCTAAGCCTTTTTAGTCTCAGGAATAGTGGTAGGAAATAAGGAAATAATGGAGATTACTTGCCTTACCTGCCTGTAGAAAGTAATTGCCTGTTTTTATCTTCTGATTTGTATTATGCTTGCTGTTAAGAAAACTCAAGCTAGGCTGAAGTCTTATTTTGCAAAGAGTCAACACTTAGTTTAATTGTACCCCTATCAAAAAGGCTTTTAGTCCAAAGTAACTGAGCTGAGAAAAGAGAGTGTGGAAGGGAAAAGAGGGACAAATGAATAATGGTGCCTGCAAGGTCTTTGCAGAAATAGAATAATTCTAAATCCATTTGGTTACTACCAATTACTTGCAGACCTAAAGAACTGTTCTCCCAATTTGCCACTATAGTGTGGTTTATAAATGTTAAGCTATACAATGGTTTGATTAAATACTCCAAAGGATTTAACATTTGGAAGATTCTTCCTGACATTTGTAAACTGGAGTCCTAATGCACCTGTACAATTCCGACCAAGGAGTAAAAACTCTGCTATTAACTATGTAATAGTATTCAATACTTTAAAAATTATTTACAATAAGAGGGTGGAATAATTTTTTTTAAAAATTTCAAAAAGGAATGGGGGAGAAATTGGTGTCGGATGCAAGTTCACAGCAATCTACATTGGTGCACTAAACTCTTGAAAGGAAGGGCCTGTTGGAGCCTCTGCTGGTCAGGATTTGATTCCCAGAGCTCTTGATGATGAACAGAATGTTTGGACTTGCTGTTTTCTGTGTGTGTTCATATATTAACATACTATAAAAATGCATAAATAAATAATAATTCAGGATTCAGATAAAAATAACTCGATATCAGAACAGCTTAAAAAGATTACAGTATAATTTGGTATTGATGTGCAATGCTGGTCTATTACAAGTCTGCTACTCCCACATAAATATGAGGGGGGGAAAAGTGAATTATCTTCATCTGTGTAATAGCTCATCTCAGAAATATAGGCTAGTAGAACCTGATTCCTAATCTGAAATTAAAAGTTTAATTCTTCCGTTCTGATATTACATGGAGATGTTAAAGCTTCCCTTTTTCCTGGGGTAAGACATTGCAATCACTAAGACTGTATGTGAGAAGGAACTGTGTATAACTTACACACTTCCAATGATTAATGTTGTAGTTATTTCTATAGTGTTAATTCATAATGCCTCTTGCATTTGCTTTTGTGGGACAAACCTTCATCCATCAGTGGAGTGTTATCTTGCCAGTTTCTCCACTATTTTTATTTAGCTATTTCAACCATTGCATTACTTAAAAGGATCTAATTAATCATTATGTTCGTAATCTTGGCTTTTATTGAGACCACAGTTAATTAAGTTTACAAATTGACATGGCAAAGTTTGATCCAGACAAATTACCTCGGAAGAGGATTTGTATCAATAAAAATCTCTGGACCGATATATTGTTGGCTTTTCCAGCTGGTGACAAAGATCTGCCCTGGCCCAGGGAGGGAGTGCAGTCATGCAGTGATGCTGATGTGCTGAAAATACCTCTGCAAATGACAATTGGAGGTGTCATGAGCTCTTCAAAAACATTCTGTAGTGAGAAGAGGCTGATCTTGCAAGGCCCTCAATACCCACCCCCTGCCTAAGCCAAGGGCTGCTCCGAGTCCAGCATGGCCCTGCTGAGATAATGGGAAGGAGAAGGGGCTTTCCCTGCCCTTCCCTGGGAATTGTCCAGCACTGCCAGGGACAGGCACCTCCATCTGTCAGAGCCATGGCATGGCCTGGGGGTGCTGAGGGCTGAGAATGGGGGGCACAGGCACCTCCATTTATCAGAGCCATGGCATGGCCTGGGGGTGCTGAGGGCTGAGAATGGGGGGCACAGGCACCTCCATTTATCAGAGCCATGGCATGGCCTGGGGGTGCTGAGGGCTGAAGATGGGGGGCACAGGCACCTCCATTTATCAGAGCCATGGCATGGCCTGGGGGTGCTGAGGGCTGAAGATGGGGGGCACAGGCAGGGCCTGGCCTGTGGGGCTGTGCTGGCTGAGGAGCCGGGGGCTGAGGGAGCCAGCAGAGGGGAAACAGGGACTGACAGGGAGTTTGTTCATGGAAACTCTGGGAGGCAGTGCCTGGCTCTTGTGGAAGGCAGTGCCTGGCTCTTGTGGAAGGCAGTGCCTGGCTCTTGTGGAAGGCAGTGCCTGGCTCTTGTGGAAGGCAGCTCCTTCCCCAGGAGCTGCAGAACGGCTCAGTGCCCCAGGTGAGGGGTGAGGGCTGCCTGCAGAGCCCTGGAGCTGCAGCCCAACACCCCCCATGCAGGGAGGGATGGTGGGGCAGGGTCCCCCCAGGGCCCCGACCTGCTCCCCTGGGTGTGCAGGTGCTTCTTTGGGGCCCAGGGTGCTGGGGAGTGGCTGCTGGTCTGGCCTGGGGCTGTTCCCCACTGTTTGTCCCCATGGGTGTCGATGGCAGGGCTGCAGGGGCCTGGGCAGGAGCCCTGGAGGGGCCTCCCCCTGATGGGATCCACCTGGAAATGGTGAGGGCTCCTTTTCCAGGAGCCAGCCCGCTGAGGAGAGATTGGAGCTTGGGAGTGCTGTGAGGGAGGTTACAGGCCACAGGGAATCACAGAATCACTTAGCCTGGAAAAGATCTCTGAGATCATCGAGTCCCCCTTGTGACCGAACACCACCTTGTCAGCCAGACCATGGCACAACAGCCAGTCCCTCCTTAAAAACCTCCGGGGACAGTGGCTCCCCCTCCTTCCCGGACAGCCCTTTGCAGAGTCTAATCACTGTCTCTGTGAAGAAATTCTTCCTAACGTCCAACCTAAACCTCCCCTAGCACAGTTCGAGACTACGACCTCTTGTCCTATTGCTGGGTGCCTGGGAGAAGAGGCTGAGCCCCAAAATGAGATAGTGGTGGACAGGACTGAAAGGATGTGGTGACAGGGACAGGGGAAACCTCAGGAATGACAAGACAGGGTACAGAGGTGCCCATTGTGTGCTCCTGCACAAACATGAGAAGCATCTTTGGACCAACAGAGACCTGCCTGGCCAGCTCAAGTGCCTGGAGTGCTGCTGTGGAAAAGCAGGCAGGGAAGGGGAGGAGGAGCAGGAGACACGAAGGAGCAGGTTGAATGTACATGGAGCTGAGCAGTTGTCTTTGAGAGACTGGGGGGCAAGGCTGGAGGAGAGGCCTGTGGGGTTGAGGTTTGTTACTCTGGTCCCCAAACAGTTCAGTCCTGGTGTTTCCAGAGTCAGAGGTCAAAGGAATATTTTGGACATTTTGTGTGTGAGGTGATTGGGAATACATTAGTAATAAAGTTAGAAACACTTTAAGACTGCTGGGCATTTTTTATGGAAAAATAAAGCCATGTGGAAAAGTCGTAATTTACTGGATGTCTTATTTTTTTCCCCAGTACAATCAATGATGAATACATTTAGAAGTCTGCACTATCTGCAGGCTGTGCCAATTAGATACAACAACTCATTTAAAGTCTATTTGCTTTTGCAGAGGCTGGATGAAGCACTGCAGGGGATTTGTGTATTTATTATGATGCTGTTTGTTTCATTCCCATTGTTATCCTGAAGCTTTTATTCGAATTCATTCTCCACCTTGCTGTCTGCTCTTGTGAGCTCAGCACATGGCTCTGACCACTCCTTTACGGGCACTAAGGGTCCTCAGGCAGCTTTAAACCCCACTGCTGTTCCTGTGGCTGCAGAATAAATGGATATGGCATAGATGGAGAGCTCTGCTCCTGTTCAGTGTGCTGCTAAATGGTCTTGGATGCCATGAGAGCAAAGCTGTAAAGGGCAGGATGTTTGATGTATTCTGAGCCAGAAATGCATCTTTTGGGCACGTTTGAACGTTTTAGTACAGAATGGCTGAAGGAAGGCCTGAGTAGTTTGCTGAATGACAGCACAATGGTTCCAAAGAAATCGATGAGGTGGTTCCTTTGAAAGGCAGACAAGTGGGTGAATGAAGAAATTCAGGCAATGCTCACTGAAATGTTCTGCTGTTTTCCTGATCCTTAGAAGTATTTAAGAAAGGGTGGGGGAAAAGTAAGAAAACTGCAGTGGTTTATGCTTTAAAGAATCTTAAAAGATTACTATATTGATTTTCCTTTTAATGATAGAAGTCTCCTAAGTATTTTGATTCTTAGCTTTTATATCTTTTGGTCCCCATCCTTAATTAAATGTTGAAAGAACTTAATAGGAAGTAACTTACTGTTTTATTCTGTGTCAAGTGCTGTTTGAATCAGGGTGATCTAAAATAAATTGGCTTTGTATTTTATTGTTTTCTAGCTGTCCAGCAAACTAAAATATTGCTGATTCACCCAGCTTTTCTTTTCAACTCTGTGCAGGAAGTATTTATACATGTAAGTACTTGCAAAAATCCTTAAACATTAAATATTTTTGCACTTATTATGAAAATGGTTTTGAGAAAAAAACTCCTGAATTTAGATATATTGTTATCTTTTGCTAATTTTGACAAGAATAATAGATTTAAAAAAAAGTTTGCTCTTGTAACATTAGTTATTGTAATATTTCAGTAAAGAAAACACCTCTGGGTATATTTTTCAGAGTAATGTGACATTACTGGAACTAAATTATTCATATGAAAAGGATGATTGATCAAACATAAGCTACTATAGCGAGGGCTAGAACAAGGTCAAACATTTTACAGGTATACAGATAGTAAAATCAACAATTTGGACATGCAGACAGATATTTGAATCTATGAATATAATTGTTCTCGTTATATTTTACAGCCTGTTTTTTCCCCCTAACTTTCTCATAGACTGCAATGTACATTTATTCATCCTGCCCTGTAAGCCCTTTATAAAATCCTATTTAATGGCAATTTTAAACCCCCATCCTCAGTTAGATATACACTCCTGTATCACAGAAGAATTGATATAAACTCCTTGCAGTGTCTTGACATGTAAAGTAAAGATCACACTGGTTCACTGATCTCTCTCCCAAGTCCAGCACTCTGTCTTCAGAGGTAGGTAATTCACAAAAAATATTAGAGCCAACAGAATAATAATCATGAATAGTTTATCTAGTGAATTTCCCATTCAGTTGTGAGACAAATAATTTATGTATGAATTTCAACATTGCATGCATTACTGTTCCTAAGCAGTGATTGTATCTTATGGGAGACTCTCTGGACTCCAACTGGCTAATAAAGCAAGTACAATCTAGGACAGGTCAGACAGAAGCTTTGTGAACTATGATCACCATGAGAGAACAGGGGGCACAGCATCTCCCCCCTGGTGCCCTGTTCTCTGCCAAGAGATTGCAGACCCAGCCTACAAACTGTGATGGAGAAAGAGGCAGGGGAAAAACAGTAAGTTCAATGTCAACAAATGTCAACAAAGCCAGGTGTCCATCCCTGGGGAGGATAGAATGCTGATTTATCTCCTTAACTGCCACTATTTTAGGAATCAAGCTAATACAGTAAATACTATGGACAATAAACCCAGTAAATATGACAGTAAATATTATGGAGAATAAATAATATGGACAGTATAGAGGGGTGGCTCTTGGTGGAGCCTAGACTGGTATTAGCTTAGCAAGGAGTTGCAAACAACCACAGACCATTAGCTTTCAGGTGAAGGGAATCTTCTTTTAGTAAAGACAACTTCTTAGCCTGGCCTCAGTCATAAATATGAGTAGTTTTAGCACCACAGTCTGAATCTCAATCACACATACAACAGGCCAAAAACCCAATGAAACAATTAAGTGCTGTAAAAAGTGGATTGAAACAATATCATGCAGCTTCCCTGACCACTCACACAGGCTGCACTGCTTGAGTAATTAGATGAAGAATTTAATTATCTATTCTAAAATCAACAGCAAAGAAGAGCAAAGATGAGAAATATGCTTGTATCTGAGTCCTCCTGTGAGTTCATCCTCGAAACCATGGGTCAGGCCTGTGTGTCATTTACTTCTTATTTCTGCTTTTTGCTGGGACCTCTGCAACACATGGTTTATCAGTTGCTTGCAATTGCAAATCAATAACATTGTTCAGGCATGTAGAAGTTCTGGGATTTCTTTCTATTGTCTAAACTCAGAAAAATAGAAGAGTATTTTGAGAGAACAGGTCAGATCAGCTGTGGGCTTTGTTCAGAAGCTGTCTAGAAGCAACCAAGAAGTGATTTATTTAGTTTTATTGCAGTAAAGATCTATGAATTTTCCATGCTCCTCATATTAAACTGAGGTGATTGCATCTTCTCTATTTATTTATTCTTTGATTATAGGCTGTTATATTACTGCTGCTACAGCATGGGGCTGGTATTCCTCCTGTTGATTGATTTTTTTCGAATCTTAAAAAATCTTAAGAAAATTTTTACTTCAGATTTCAAACTTGTTGAAAACCTGTCTCTAGTCAGCTGCAGCTACAGTTTGTATTTTACCAGGACTTTTAAAAAAATAATTGATTGCTGTAACAACTGTGTTGAAGTCTGTTTATTGTCCATTATCTAAGACATGGTTGAGAATCTTTATTGTTTTACTTTTTTTTTCTTTTATGTGAATACTTTTATCTATCTCCCATGATTTTAGTTACATAATAGGTCACCTACATTATTAAGAATTTAAATTAAAGTTTTCATTGTACATTTTAAGCTCTGCATTTCTCATCTCCTTATTTCACTTATTTTTAGATCTTTTCATCAATGGGCAGGAGCCTGCTACAGTTTCTTATGCTTACTGTCAAATAATATGATTAAAAATTAAGGGAATTTGTACAGCAAATGAATTCACGACATGATTATTGAACTAAATGAAGGATAACAAATTATGAATATTTACAAAACTGAATTATGTTTTCTATTATGCATTTCTAAAACAAATAGGAATGACTGTGACTTAAAAATTCAGTCTATTCGGTGTTCACTAATCTAGTGAAGCCTCATGGATATGATTAGTTTATGGCAGTCTCCAGTACTGGATGTTGGGGAAAGAATTCACATCCAAAAAATTAAGGTGCAATAACCAATGCAATGCCAGTTGTGCTATTTTAAGATCTAAATTATCTGTAAAAAATGAATATATCATCCTACAATGGCACTATTTGGGCATCACCAAGCTTCACATTATCAAGTTTAAGACACTATTTTACCCTGTTTCACTTTGAATAGCAGTTGGATATTCTGAACACCTCTGTGAGTGAAATAATGACATGAAAATTGTTTTGTTTGCAACACAGGTACTTTCTCTGAGTGATATCGTCTCACAAATCCAGAAAGCAGCTGGATCAGGATTGTTTCCTTGGAGTGAGTGAATAAGGCTCCTGTGGCCATGTTCAATATTTCATGGTTTGAGACCCAGCTAAAATATACTCCATCACATAGTTTCACTGCTCACATTTTTTGTGTATTTAAATAGAACTGAACAGGATGTTTTAGAAGAACATGCTTCATCTAGAAATGCCAATTTGTCAAAACCGGAATTGTGTGGGAAAGGGCTGATTTGAACCTTTTTTTTTGGGGGGGTAGAAAAAGCTTTGAGAAACAGATTAACAGATTTCAACTGCTGAGAGCATCTCGTTTCAACATTTTCAACATGCAAGTGGCAGTTTTCTTGGCTTGGAGAAATATTTAAACTATAATTAAATGCTATAAGAATAAAAAATGCAGAGAATTTTAAGGGAATGAAGGAATTCTGTTAAAGTAAATCAGTCTTTAAGCACTTAAGACTTTAATTAGACTTTATGGCTCTGCATCCGCACTGTTTTCAGTACCCCTGTGCTTAGATGCAGCCAGCTCTTATTTCTTGATTTTGCATGATGTAGCCTTGGCCTGATGCTGCTTCCATTCATGCTGAAAGGAAAACTCTCAGGGATGAGGAGGGTTGGACATGTGAGAAGCCAATCTTGGCTCCTCTGGTGATTTGCCCCATCCAGGAGTTGGGTTCTGACTTGAGAGCTGCACTGCCCTGAGCTGCCAATCCTGTAACAACCCCAAAACTAAAACTACTGCTTAAATGGCATCCTCATTGGGAAGGTTGGAATGCACAACAACATAATTGTGTGATCTTCTGGTGATGCGTGAGAATGTTTGAATTACCATACGATAAATACAAAATTTTGTGCACCATTACTTATGAGAAGAGTTGGTGTTAAAAAAACCTGCTTACTATCCCTTGGAATCACATCACAAGGGTTAAACCCAACAGGTTTCAGCAGAAACAACTCTGAAATCAGCAAGTTATTGGGAATTACTTTGATTTTCAAATGGCAGAGAGAATATTCTGCACATTAAAAAATCGCCCCAAAACCAACCTAACCTTTGTAATTATTGAGTGCCACTATATTATTATATATCCTCTTTTTTTTTTTTGTGCAGTATTTACAGCAATTAGATCAAACTATTGCAAAGTCACTGCCTTAGTTAAATTATAGAGTGTTTAAAGGCTTGAGAATGTTAATTAAAGATCATTGGTATAATTTGGTTAAAAGAGAGCTCAGGGAATATAAGATTTTATTTTTTCATGCCATGATTGACTGGAATGATTTTCTTTTTGGCCAGCTGAGTATTGTTAGAATTGATGTTGTCATGTAAAACACTGCTTTGCTAGACTTTAAAGGCTCCTCTGTGGACCTATAGAGAAGATGGCTGTGGAAGGTTATTTGTTCTTGTATGCCACGATCAATCCTTTCCTTATTCCACAGCAACTGTGAGAAGGAAAGAGTTATTGAAGACAATCAGTGGCCTCACTGTCATTAACTGAATTACAGGAGTTCTTTTAATGTAAACCTCACAATACTGAGTCACTGGTTCTAGAGCCTTGGGCTAAATGTAAATGTAGTGCATGGTAGGAAAATAATAAGGCATCAATGCCCACATAAGGATGAGCTGTACACACAGAGAGATTTTGACATATGGGTAATTCTGTGAATTATTTTCCAGGTGTTACAGGCTGTCCTGTACTTGTTGGTTATTGGCACTGTAAAACTATGAGGTGTCTCTCTGCTCTGTATTAAGTGGAAGATTTTCTTTCCTCTCATTTGTGCTGTCATCTGTTAGAACTTGGCTCTGAAGCCTATTTGCTGTGGAGGACAGGATCATGCAGCTTAACTACTCACTTGGATGGGAAGTGCAGTTTGGAAATAACATCTGTGCAGCTGCTGGGACATTCACAGCACTGCCAGGCCTTCCCTGTGAGGATTGCATGTCCTCTCCTGGCTTCCTGCTCTCAAATTTGAGAGGGGAGATTCTGGATCCTCCCAGTAATAAAGATCCTTTCTTATTTGATTTGAGTTTGACTTGAGCCTTTGAGGGATTAGGAGTATTACAAGGGTTGAAGATACCCATGGGGGAGGAGTGCTGTGTGTTGGTGATTCCTCTGTGATGCAGAGAGCTGCAGCTCCTGTCTGGGGAGCAGAGGGGTCACAGTGATGCCAGGCTTTGGATGGGGAGCTGGTTATAAAATGTTAACCAGTACAGGGAGCAAGAGTGATTACACTGCCCCAGAGCAAGCTGAAAACCATCTATTTAGCTCTAAATACAGGTTTCAGAATTTGGGGTTCCTGGTGCTTTCCAGGGTGTCATGTGCTTGGTTTTATAAGGCCTGCTGAAATTAATGTCATAAAAGACTTGCAAGCTTAGAAAGGCTTTCATATATGTGTAACATAACAAAATGTAGGAAGATGCACTTGGAACTTTATGGATTTATCTCTCCATTGAAAAAGAAAAAAAGCTGTTTTGCACAAGGAATGATTTTTAAAATGTTTAGGATGTTCTCTCTGACCAGTTTATGGGGAAGGGAAATGCGTTGGGACAGAAACCTAAATGGAGACAAAAAACTGGACTTTTTTGAAACAAAATTCTCCTTTGTCAATTAGAGGTGGGAAGCCTTGCAATTAGATAAATTAAAACCATGTTTGCTTGAAGGGCTTTTGGCAAGGAAAGGATCTTTCTATGGCCAGGCCTAAGCAGTCTTTGAGGCTTGCAGAGCTGTTGGCCCAGGCTCAGTCTGTGAGCCCTGTGCCCAAAGACATACCTAGGTTTCAATACAAAGAGTCAGACTCAATTTGTAATCTGATCACAAATAAAAAGAAAGTGCATGTTGGAAAAACAAACTCTTAATCTGGTCTTGAATAGCAATTATGATGCATTTAGCATAAAATAATAGTTACGGGAAAAATAGGTTTTGTTTTCCATTTGCAGCAATGTGGTTCCCTGTGAGATTTAATTAATGGCTCTCATTTATTCTTATTTCTCCCTATTCTGTGAGTGCTGTGTATAAAAGAACACATTTAATTTGGCTTCTAGGCAGCAAACAAGTTCATTTAATGTTGATATAGAAGCATCTCTGGATTTTAGAGGGAAAAGAGAGGAAGGGCCATGGAGGGGAAATGTGATTAGTACCATTGATATCATAGACAGCTTGAACGGCTTTAGCAATCAGGGGGAATTTTTCTGAAAACCAAGTTTATATTACTGCACAACAATTCAGAGAATGGGGAATTATCTCCCATGGCACATTAGATAAATGGAGCCTGGAAGTTATAACCCACTTAATCTGGATGCAACGTTTTGTCTTTTGGGGGATGTAGAAGATGCTAGAGACACACACCTATGCTCTCTTTTATCTTTTTCAATTAAGAAAAGAAAATTTCCTTTGGATAGTGTTATCTTGGGGAATATATTTCAAGTTAAGAAAATCCTTCTATTGGGTAAGACAGGCTACACTACACATTTAAATGTGATATTGAAAGGGTCAGAGTGGCCAATCTCCAAAGTTCCTCCCACAGGTGTAGAAACCAGGGTGTGGGGTAGGTTTTGATTAATGGTTTGAGCAAGTCAGCTAGAGGAGAACTGTATTCCTTAAACTGAGGGAAGCTTTGCTACCAACTTGCATTTATTTCAAGATCAAGGCTTCAGGCTTTCATTCCTACCAAGCTTGGCTGCAAAGCCACTGGGATCCAGAACAGAAACCCAGAGCTATAAACTCACACCTGATTCTTTTACAAGAAAAAGGCTGCTCCTTAAAGGCAGATTAATTTCTGAGGAGTGTGTGGTTTGCAGGAGAGGCTGGAACTGAAAGGAGCAGCCTACTATTTCACCTGGAAATAATTTCATGCTTACATTTGGTTCATAGGGTCTAGAAAGATGATCAGTGGGAAAAAGTTTTGTTCCTATCTTGTGACAGCAAAAGAGAGAATTAAAACAATAATATACTCATGGAAGCATAGTTTAGGGGTAAAAATTTCTCAGGATCCTTTGCAAAGGGCATCAGGAGGCAAGAGTGAATGCTGAGGAGAACATGGTACCTAAAAGCAGAAAAAGCAGTAACATTTCAGTTGCCTGACTGTACATTATGTGAAGTGTGAATCCTGCTCAGGTGTGTCTAACATCATCTGCTCTTGGTGCAGATCAGCCAGGATGGAAGCCCAAGTATCTCTGCTTCTGATGACATGGCTAATTTGTTAAAAAGGTTTGGAATGGGAAGTAGGGATTTTTATTTTTTCTGCTGTAGTTGTGTCGTTCATCAACTGCTTTTTTGTCTTTGGCAATGAACATATTGTCCTCTGGCACAGTGCTCATTTTAGTTCATTTGGACTCTCTTAGTTTAATGGGGATTTTTTTCATATTTGTTACAACTTAAAGACATGGAACTCAGGCAATTTATGCACGCCATAGGCTTGGGCTGTTTATCCCCTCTCCTCCCTGTTCCCTTTTTAAAAATCTTTTTTATTATGTTTTCTGATGGAGTTATAAAACCCAACAGTATTGGCAGGAGTGGCTGGCAGAGCTGAGTAGCCGAGGGCCTTTTGGCCTTTATGCAGATCTCTCTGCCCTGTGATGCTGTGCAATGTTCACCACTCATTCTTCTCACCAAATGTCCTCCCTGGTCTGTCTCTCACCCTGGGAAATGCTCGATAGCAGCACATTTGCTCACCAGATGTTCTCCTGTCTGGTCTTAGGAATAGCTGATAATATTTGACTCCTATAGCACCAATGATTTGTCATTTCCTACCACCTTGGGCCTTGAGTGTTCTTTGTGCTGGTAGGAGTAATCCAGAGTATGAAGGAAATTGGAGGGGTTTTCAGGCAATTTTTGAAAGAGTTTGGGATGTGGAATAGGACATGGTTTGGCCTGCACCCTGTGAGGTGAAAGGCAATGACTGCTGCTATTGACTCCTGAGTGGATATGCAGATTTACAAATCAAATGGTTAAAGAAAGCAACGTTCTGGGCCTCAACATTCAGCGTGCTCAGTTCTGTTATATGACGAAAGTTAAAAAAAAAATTAGGGTGAGAATTAACAGCTCCCTGCATGCATTTGTGTGCTAGATTCATGAGGCACCTAGCTTTGAAAGCACTTTGGATAGAACACTGCAGATGTGCTTTATTCACTGTGTTTTACAAACTGCATTTGGAGAGTATTATTCAGGATCAGAGAAGTTCTTTTTATTTTATTCCCTGACATAGTTCTCAGTTTTATTCCCAATTGGTTGAGTTATCTGACCTGGTACGTTTTTGTTTTTTTTTTTTCCAAGAGAAAAACCACGGGGTTGCTGTGATTTGCATTGGCTTTCAGATTCATTTGGCTTGCTGGAAAGTGCCTAATACAAAATCAAAGCAACAGATGCTCCTGGCTGGCTTGCTCTACGCTCACACACCTGCAAGTGCTTGCCATAAACTTGCTATAGGGGCTGCTCTTGGCCATCCTCCTGTTTTTTTAATGTCACTGTCCTTTGGCAATACATAGATCTTAGTGAAACAAGATGTTGTTTTTTCTCTCCAAGCTGTGTGCATGTTTTACCCGCAGTCTGCTCTGCGTCTTAGGCAGGCTGTGAGCTAATGGTAAGATTGCTAAGGTGAATTCCCAGATCACCACGTCGTCTGCCAGAGATGAAAGGCCATGTAAATATGATTTCCTGGCTCCTTTCTCAGCTATAATTTCCCTGTTCTCTCTTTTTCCTCTGCACTCCACTGGCAATATGGAATTGTAATAGCTCTCTTTGCCTGCATGACCTCCTGCACATTGTTACCAGGGTGTAATTATTAATTGAGCATTACATATTTTCCCCAAATTCCAATTTATAGTTAAAACTTTGCTTCAATTTGTGTTTATATTTAAATTTGTGTGAAATACTTAAAAATGTTGTAATAAAATCAGTTTCCAAAAGTGTTAAATAATGTCTCTTCCAGAAGTAAAATATCTGTTTTGAAAGGATTGAGTCAGATGCTTTAGAATTTGCTATATCCTCAACACAGCAAGGGCAGCCAAACTAACCTTACAAACAGGGAAAAGTACTGAGAGCTCTATTTTGAGCTGGGGTTTCCAAGACTGCCAAGGCTCCTGTTCTGCAACTGGAAACTGAGAAACTTAGGACAGAAATAATTTTATACTGAATGTCTGCAGTTCCATGCTGGAGCTGCTCTGTGGGACCTGGTGCCTTTAGGGAATTCCTGATCATCTGTCCCATAAACCCTAGATGTGTCAGGAATTTTACCACCTTACAGAGTACAAGTGCCCAGCAAGTAAAATATATCTTAGCCTGCTTTGTTGGTGATAGAAGTCTTGAATTTAAACAATTTCCTCGTTGAATAGGAATATTTAATTAGTCACGTAGGGCATGTAGGCAGAAGAAAGAGGATGCTTGTTCATACATTAGTTTTAAGGAACAATACAATTCCTTGGCATTCAACTGTAAATGCAAGTTTATGCAGCACACATCCAAAGGCAAAACTGAGGTCCGTTTGAAAATTTGAATCTAGTTAAATTTTCTTCTGCAAACTTTTTTGTTGGGGTCAAGTTGTAGAAAGAACAGTTTAACTCTTCTTGATCCATATGCAGTAAATCATGTTAATGATGTTCCTATTATTTTGGCAAGCAATCAGAGTATGTGTGACATGCATAGAACTGTGGCACTGCCTCACGGTAGGTCCTCAGGCACTGAAAGAGATGATGACATTGTATAAAATGCAGTTATGTAAAGCATTGCTGGAGGCAAGACTGTGAAGTTAAAGCTTTTATGTTTCCAGGGCAGAAAAAAGTTCTAATGTGTTTATCTAGACTCAATTGTTATCAAAACTAGCCTGGGCTTATTAGTTACAGTTAACAGGACTCTTCAGTTCAGCAACAACTGCAGGTATGTCTTAATTAGTGGAACAGGAATGCAGAATTATTCTTCATATTTAAAGTTGGTTATACTCATTCATAGCCTATTGAACTAATTAGAATCCCCAGACAACCTCTTATTTTTATCTAAAAGAATAATGTTCCACATCTCATCACTGATTTAATATTTCTTTTAAAGGGAACTGCTGTGGAATCTAAATTTAGAAAGGAACTCTGAACAGGGACACTTTTGGCATAGCTTACCAATGAATTACTCATGCATCATCCCACGACAGATTTGGATGAGTAATGTATTTTTGTAATGAGCAGTACATACATCTTTGTCAGTCTTCAGGTTTAATTGGGAATACACTCAACTCTCTCTAGTGCCACATGTAATACAGTTTTTGGGTGCTGTGTGATTAAAATGGGAATTATGGATGTCAGTGACATTACACTGATATTAACACTGTGAGCTGGAAAATAGCAGGTGTAAGCAAGGCAGGAAAGTATCTCCTTGCAATGACACCTACCTGAAGGTGTACTGAATTTCTGCAGCTTGAATCATTCCTGTTTAAATTTGGTAAAGTTAATTGAACTTGATCAATGAAGGGTAGAAGTAGATCTTCTTTTCATTTGTCTTATTGATAACATTTCAAAAGTTTTCTGGTCCTACTGCTTCTGTTGGTAACCCTGTTAGCTATGGCCAAGCAGCTCCTGTGAGTGTAGTGCGTTCACCTGCTCCAGAATTAGGAGTCTAATGGCTGGCCTGCTAAGTTTTGTTAGCCTATTGTTTTTAGGGGAAAACTCTCCATGGCAGGCTGCAGGAAGCCTGGGATTAGGTTTTATTTGCTTGTACTGACATATGGTGAAGTTGATTTGTGTTGACCATTTAGTTTGCAGTGTCTGTGTACCTCAAGGTGTACAAATATTCTTTGAAAGCTATAGTAGATTCGTGCTTGGAAATTGTTACAGCAGTTAATGAGTGAGTAAGACAGACCGGAGAAGAAAATTATGAGCCAAACAAATGGATTGTGACAAGCAGTCTTTGTGTAAATTACTGTACATAACTGCACAGTATTTCCTGCAAATTGTGCTCTACAAGTTGAAGATCTAATTAATGAAGCACTATAACAGATTAGTATTTGAGTCATTTTTCTTATTAGTAATCCCTAATGCCAACTTGGAGAGTTTTATTACCTTGCCTGAGTTTGGAGATTTATTTATGGAAGCTGTGGTCACAGACTAGTAGAGGTTTTGTGGGTGGGGCTTTTTTTGGGTTTTTTTGACACGTCAGTCCAAAGTTATTATTGGTTAGGCTTGGTGTGAAATATCAACTTTTTTTTCTAGGTCATTCCAGTACTTGGAGATTTCTCGGCTTGAAGTAACATCTGCAGACACACACGAACACAAACATACATACACACACACATCTACCAGACATTTAATTTCCAGGAGAAACCCCTTGAAAAAACAAACTGGGAAATGGCTACTGGCACATAAAGACAACCATGTTTCACACTGGGTACAGCAACCTTGTATTGATCTGGATGAAGAAGTCAGAGACAGATCAATGACACAGTGCTTGGGAAGCTTTCTGCACACGTCTGCCTGCAGTCATGAACTGGTTCATGCAGCAGAACTCCAGAACATGATTTTCCAAGCCAAAAGGTTCAATTTAGATACATAAAAGTATGTGAATATATCCTTTGGCTTCTACTATTCCTTAAATTCTATTCCAACACCCATGAAATGGAGCAGTCTGCTGCAGTGTGGGTTTTGTGCTGGATCTCTCAAACATGCTACAAACCAGTGGGGTACAATAGCAGTGCTGCAGCTGAGCATGGATTGATTGTAACAGGACCTGGTGATTTATTGCATCAGGTGGAACAGCAGGGTACAAGGTAGCACGCTATGATTAGATTTAAGCAACATAACTCAATGTGATGGCTGAAATGTCTAGAGGGGAAAGCATTCATTTTTCTGGTCAGCCAGTATTAATTCCCCTACCTGATGTCCAGCATAATTTTTTCAAAGAATCAGAAGAATGGGGGAAAGTTTACAAGGAGAGATATATGTAGTTTTTGTGAACGAGGAACATCATGAACAGAATGATTTATAATAGATGGATAGCAATCTAAGTTTATATCTGGCTGTTTTAGCTGTAACTAGCAGTTAGATGGAATCCTTCAAGACCAAATCATCCCAGTTCAGAGCTTCTGTTCTTACAGCCCATCTGTTCACATGACAAATTTGTCAAATTTCAGAAGACTGTTGCTCTGTAATTTTACCATACCCCAAAGTGCTGCTGCATAAATAAATCAAAGTGAAAACTGAAGAACTTTGGCTTGGGATAAAATATTTTGCCCATTATATCTTCAGAATTCTTTTTTTTTAAATTCTCAACTATTTAATGATAATATATATTCTCAGATATATTTATTTTTGTCTCTGGAATGGAAGACTCATTAATTTACTAAATTTTTTCTCACCAAAACCTTTTGTTCAAAACCATACTTTTGAGATTTTGCTAGCTTGTACCTCCAACCCTAAAAGGTGAGACACCTGAATCAACCCAGAAAAAAAATCAAGGAATTGCTCAGATAAGAGATTATGCCCACTAAGCTAGTTCATTAGGGCAGAATTGTATTTAATTTATTTGGTTTTATTGATATTTTTTGCCATGACAGAGGTTCTGGTACCAGGAAAAATGCCAGCAGAATTGCAAGGATTTTTCGTGTAGTAGACAGGTGAGGCTGGGCTGTGCACCCAGAGCTGCTGTGCAGCCCAGCATCAACGTGGGTTTTGCAGCTTCATGTGGAAGTGGGAGCATGGGGATGCATTTCATGCCTCCTGCACCTTCCCTGCAGTGCTGCTGGTGGAGATAGGGTAGAGCTGGAGATGGTTCTGCACCTGAATGGCATCTCTGCATTCCTCCATGGCATCCTTTGGCACAGCCTCAAAGGCTACACATTTACCTGAATTCATGCTGAAACCTCCTTGTTTTCAACCTACCACACAAACACTTGGAGAAGGACTATGGTAGGCTCTGCCTTTCAATGGCAGGGGTAGAATTTCCCTTCCTGCACAGTCGTGCTCATGTCTCATGTCCTTAAATTCAATCCAGGGTTAAAAAATTATCCAGGTTCAGCAATTCCTCACTCATAGGAATGAGCTCAATTCCAGCTGCCTGGCTGTAACTTTCTCCTACATGGGATTTCTGGGGAAGGACGTCTTAGACCTTCCCACCTTCTTGAGGCACAGGAGAGCTTCCACCATGTGGAAATGTGTAAAGGCTAATGCAAAAGTTCTCTTAATGAGAATCTGAGGGAAGAACTTGCACAGCATGGCAGAGATGAAGCTTATTACTGAAGAAACAAAATATCTCATTAATGATTATTTTCTTAATATTCTCCCTTGAGCAATTTCTGAATTATTTCTGGGTTTTGTTCTTTGTTTTTCCCTCTGGCCAAACAAGGGCTAAGAAGAGTAAGAGCCCTTTAAAAATACTGATAACAAAGTAAGTAATTTGTTTTGTGGCTGAATAAAATACTGCATTGTCCTGAAGCTTGTGGGGCTATCAATATCTTAGAAGGCATTTTAGGAATTGTCAATTAAAGCACTTTCAGGGTTTTTTTTCCAGGAAAGAACGTTGGTAACAAAGAGAATAAGTAGGTGAGGGAAGTTGGTGTGATGTAGCTGCAAACCTCTGAAGGGTTATTTTGATGGGTCTCATGAGATTCATCTCAATTTTCTTTTTTGCCATAGTGCTTGTTCTGCCATTTTGTGCAAAGAAGGTTTTAAAGATGAAGGAAGCTTAATCACTGGGATAAGTCATGTGTTTTAGTCTCCCTTTTTAAGGCCACCAGAATTTAATATATAAGTGAGATGAAATTAATAATGTGTGGTTGGTCATTTAGAATAGGATTTTCTCATCTGGTCATTGCAGCTTATTTGTTTTACTGAGGAAAAGGTTCTCCATGGAATGAGAACCTGGCTGCCTTTGAAAAGAGAGGTAATGAGGTGGTACATGGAAGTGTATTCCTGAGGTGTCCATCATGCCCACTGACGCCTGCACACTTTTTCTGGGTGCTGTCTTGATCAACTGAGCTTGTGAAAATTCCCTGCACCATTTCAAAAGTAAATGGCTGTACATAGGTCATTTGTCCATGCCACTGGAATTGTGTTCTCAGTAATGGATTAGTGTGTCAGGGTGCATCACACAGAAATGATTCTTAGAGTGAGAAATCCTCATTTAGAGTGTATCAAGCACCAGGCTGTATGAGGAGTATCAGAACAGGTTCTTTTATGGTCACAGAAGATTCAGTGTTTGAGTACAGAGTTCAGGGAAGGAATTGCATCAGTGTGTTTGTGCTGCTTTGCATGTCAGGGATGAGAATGTGCTCTCTGTTTTGAAGATCTTGCCCAGACACACCTGTCAGCCAGCTCTAGATCTGTGGCTCCCATTCAGCACCAGTCCCTTGAAATGCACAGTTCTACTCAAGCAATTTTTGGCTTATTTTGTGCAGTGGTCTGCAATCTGAAGTGACTCCTTGCTCTGTGTGCTAAAAATACCCATGGCCTCAGGGTGTGCAGGTGTTCCAGGTGCTGTTTGCAGTGTCTCTCTGGTGGCTGGTGGGATGCTGAAACAGCAGGTGGCTTATGCCATAATCCACACCCTGTGTTCCACCTGCCCAGAGGGCTGAGGGATCTCTGGCATTGCCAGCAACCAGCTGGGCTTTCTCCCAGCAGAGCTTGATCTTTACATCTTAATGCGGCAACACGATCTTAATTCCTGCTCCATGATTGAATTTGTAAAAAATCTTGAGTCTGTTCTTCTTATGCCCCTTTCTCCCCGTCCTGCTGATATCTGTTTCTATTTCTATTTTCCTACTCCCTTAAAAGAAGTTCTAATGCATAATGTTGGTACGAAGGAAACATCCAAGAGCTATTTCTCTGACAACCAGTGAAAAGCAGAAGCAGTGTGTGTTAATTGGCTATTGTTTGTTGGAAAAAAAACCCAATTAACTTCTAAAAGTTTAGCTCCAAAAGAGATTTAACCTTTGTGTCTTAAGATGACTACACCAGCTAAACCTTGTGACAAAATCTTAGAATTGGCATAATTTCTACTCTTACCATGATGAGATACAATTTTCAGAGAGCAGAATGGGGTACAGGGTTTGCCACAGACTTTTTTCTGACTCTGCAACTGAACTGTCTGTTGATAAACTTTGGCATATTAATTAATCACAGTGATTTGATGGCACTTTTGTTGGACTTTATAGATTTTAGAATGATTTTAGAATATCATTCACTAAGCCATTGTTATTTGAATATTTTCTTTTTCACATCTTGACTGGCTGCCTGGATCAATGAAAATATTTAATGATTGCTCATTTGCTGTTTAAATAAAGCACAGGTTTGCATAAAGCCACACCTGCAGCAGCTTTTAGCTGGCAAAGTGATACTGTTCAGAGGTGTCATGTTATGCCATTTTGTCAAGAGATGTTCTCAAAAAGGACACAATTGCAGTGGCAGAAATGTGTTCTTGTAGATAAATTCTTCTGTTTGTGTGTAGTTCACTGGAACACCAGCATGAAACTGAACTTTAATAACACAAATATCTATCAGTATTTCATTGTTACAGCAAATCATTGGAGAAAATAGTTGGGTTTTTTTTGCTTGGTTTTTTTTTTTTCCTTCTAGAAACTGTGGCTAAATCATTCTGAATGGGTTTATGACTCATTTTTCTTCTGTGGGCATTCTTGTGGCAGCAATATGGTCTCAGCACAGTGTTAAAATGCCCATATTGAAAGGAGGAGAAATAAAAACACCACTTGCAAAAGCAGATTCATGTGAAAGAAATGAAGAATAATCCTAACTTCTAAGGGGATTGAAGCTCAAAACTTCACAACTTTTTTTTTTTTTTTTAAATAAGCACAGATCTCCCACTGTTTTTCCTTCTCATTTCCTTATTCTTGAGCTTCCTTTTCAGGGGCTAATTTAGGCCAAGGAAGAGAGAGGTATTAAGAGAACAAGCTTCTAAATTATCCATCCTTTTTATAATCTCTTTAATTAACATGACTGTTTATACATTTTAGCTGAAAACTGCACCAAGTAACTTGGCTTTTTCATCACTCTGGCTGATATTGACTGTTCATGCAGTAGCTTGAAGAACTTTATGGCAAAGGACAGTCATTAACTTGTCAGTGAGGAATGGCCTCATGTATAAATGTGGATGTATAAACACACCTTCAGCTCCAATTTCAAATGCTCTACTGGAATAATGTCTGAAAAACTAACAAAACTGTTCAGCTATGAATAAATTCTGATGTATGGATCTTCTATCAGCCTGCTTGTGCCTTTCTGAAATGAAGCAATTATATAAAAAAATGGTACTAGGTGCACCGATTCTTTTATTTAGGAATGTCTTATTGATTTTGCTAAGGCTTTCTGTCATCTGGAAGAAACTGGGGCTCTTCATTTGGCAAATATGAACACATTATTAAAGCAAAAGAAACCACTCCACTAATGTGGGTGCACTTCCAGTCATCTGCCAACACTGACAAGTTGAGCCAATATTATCAAAAATAGCACTTCTCTCTCTCTCTTTTTTCCCCCAGATGCTCCAAAGCAATTACTGTGAAAGCTCTTCTTGGTAATGAGCATTATCCCTGTTTCAGAAATGGAGAAATCAAAGTTACAGTAAAATCTAACCAAGGGCAGAAATTAAATATCAAAAATTAGAGAAAAACCCCTGTGGTTATTGAAGATTTTTGGTTCTCTTACCAGAGCAGTGCATGTTCTTTGATCGCATGGTCTGGATGTCCTTGAATAAAATTAAACAAGTCTTTAATGAATACTGTAGTAGTGTCAGCCTCTGCTCTTATACTGATCTCCCACCCCAAACAGACTGGGGATGTGAGAGATCTGTGTCCTCTTTGCCAGTGTTAAATTAGGGCTTGATTGGAAGATGTACACAGAATTTCTTAGGGAAGACTGCATGTTTGCAAGTTCCACAGAGATTACTGAAGTGTGTTTAAGTATTAAACTGTTGGTGCCTTGATTCCCACCTTCACCTTCTGCCTTAAGCACTTTGATAGGGTTGTGGAAGCCAAAGGTTTCAATGTGAGCATCTTGGGAGGATTTCTTCAGGGATTTGGATTCATGTTTGGATTGTTCCTGACCACCAGGGTGATGTCAGTTTTCAGACAGAAGCTTATCCAGGCATTACTTCTGCAAAGCAGGAATGAACCAATCATTGAGAGACTGTAAATCATTATGGGGACTGTGATGACAATTCACAGCTAGAGAGGGGTTTCTCCATCCCTTGAAATTGTAATTGTTAGGTACTACATGTTTCAGGGGTTTCTCCTTACTTGTAAGCATATTCCAGATCTCCCCAAACAGAGAAACCTGGCATTCACCTGGGTCCCTGAATTGGAAATGGCTTTAGCATGGGCCAGTTGCTCATTGTTCTTCACAAAGTTCTTAGTTCAGTACACCTGTGCTGTGCCTCACAGAAGAGATGAGCTGTGTCCCAAACACAGAATAGAAAGACAGACTATGCTCCCAGGAGACTATTCTGTGTAGAAATCAAGGGAAAATAGGACTGGATTCTGGGTAGAAATCAAGGGAAAATGGGGAAGGAAGCACACAGGAGCAAAGGAATTAACATTGGTCAGACTGAGAGGGAGTGGTATTGGCAGTGGCTGAACAGTTGTTGTCTTTATTTGTGTATTAAGCTTAAAATGAAAAAACGTTTTGGAAAAGAAAGAGGGATTATTAATGCTGTCTGGCCTTTGTTTTCCCTTATCTCAGTGCAAATATTTTCAAAAATATTTTTAGTAAACAGAAAAACCCTTTGGAGCAGATTGCTGCAGATGGTTTTGCTTAACAAGCTGCATCTGCCTGAAGATTACTAGTACTATTAAGTTGCCCTTTATTCAGCTGATCTTTTTAGATGGAAGCCCATGTGCGATAATATTGACATATGCTGATATTAATAACTTATCATCAATATAAATAGTCAGAAAAGAAGCAGCACATTTCAGCAGCTGACACAAGGCAGGGCTGTTAGCCAAGGTCCAGTGGAGTCAGTGCAGTGGGTCAGTGTGATCCCTTTCCCCAGGAGCTGGGGTCAGTGTGATCCCTTTCCCCAGGAGCTGGGGTCAGTGTGATCCCTTGCCCCAGGAGCTGGGGTCAGAGTGACCCCTTGCCCCAGGAGCTGGGGTGAGAGTGATCCCTTGCCCCAGGAGCTGGGGTGAGAGTGATCCCTTGCCCCAGGAGCTGGGGTCAGAGTGATCCCTTTCCCCAGGAGCTGGGGTCAGTGTGATCCCTTGCCCCAGGAGCTGGGGTCAGAGTGATCCCTTGCCCCAGGAGCTGGGGTCAGAGTGATCCCTTGCCCCAGGAGCTGGGGTCAGAGTGATCCCTTGCCCCAGGAGCTGGGGTCAGAGTGATCCCTTGCCCCAGGAGCTGTCTGCCCCCACACCCTCAGCAAATGTCACTCCAGCAGCAGGGACAGTTCCCAGTGTGGCTGACAGCCAGGCCTTGTCCAGGACAGGCCATGTCCCTGCCCCTGCTGTCACTGAGCTGCTGAGGGAATTCCTGACCTCCTCCACACTCTGGTTAATGGGGGTCTGCCCTGTGGAGGTGTTCAGTCCCTTTTTCTGCTTTGTTTTCTTGTTTTCTCCATCACTCTGAGTCTCACAACACTGCTGATACAGCTGCAATGGAGCTATTATTTCTGTCAATATAGCACAGTGCTTTTATAACAGCTTTTAGTGACTAAGACACCAAAAATCTGACAGAATAAAAGAAAAAATGATGTCTTTTTTCCTCAGTAAACTTCTTTAAAGATTTTAGTATATATCTGAGAAGGTCTCTGGAATACAAACTTAAATTACAGAGGCTTTTTTTATAGGTCAACATTATTATTTTGAGTGTTGCTTGCCTGCTCAAGATTGTGTTTCGTATGTAGTAAAACACAGGGTAAAGGTTCAATGATAGCCACAAAAGGCTGAACATTGTAAAAAATATTTTAGCAGGGAGGGAAATTCACCATTGAACCAATTCATTTAAAGAAATGGTGGGTTTTATCCCACATTGTTTGTAAATTAGTACTATTTAAGAAAAAAAGAAACGCTGTAAGGTTGATGCAGAAATTACTTGTTGAAGTTTTACAGTCTGTTCCTTGTAAGTTATCAGAATAGATTCTGATAATGATCACTCCTGAGTTTAAAATTAGCAATTTTATCTGTGCATCAGAGTGGTATACTTTTGCAAATTTAGTTTCAAAGATGGATTGTTGAGACTTGTTGAGGGCTATTGAAAATCTGTATGCCTTCTGGCATTACCCTTGGGCAGATCTATTTCATAAAGACTCTTTAGCCTGTTGACTTATTTCAAAATCAGAGACATAGAAAGGGTCAAGAGAAATAGAAGAAATAGCCCCTTAACTGAGTTAGTTGGGTTTATATAATAAAGGTGAAACTGAAAAGCCTTTCCAGGGAAGTTGAGCCAGCAGACAGACTCCTAAGGGGTCTGAAATCCTGCAGGTTGCTGATCTCCTGGCAGTGTCTGGTGTTGAGGCAGTTACTGTCACTGCACAAACTAAACAACCACACTCCTGTTAAGGCAGCCTAGAGGCCCAATAGTTCTGGTGTTACAGCAGCTTTTCACAGGGGATGACTCAGAGGATTCAAGTAATCCACATTTGTATTCCACTCACAGACTGAGGGGCATTATCAGATGCACAAACCAGTTCTCTTTCAGTGAATTAAAATCCTGCTTCAGAAGCAATGACTGGGCCATGCTAACCTGCTTGGTTAAGGACATGTGCTGTGAGTAACTGAATCACAGCTGCTGGTGGGTCCTGCTGCGTGCAGGAACGGTTAAGAAAGCCAAAAAGACTACTTGATGTTTCCTTGAGTCACCCTGCCCTGCTGGAATGTTCTGAAGTCTCCTGAACAGGGTTGTCTGGAGGTAATAGAAAGCTCTAGAAAGGTGCAAACAGTAGGACNATTTAAATATATACCCCACAAAGAATGTGTGGCTTTGCTGGCTGCAATGAAGCACACAGAGCTCATCAACCAAGTACTGTTTGGTAGCAAAGCCATTCACACCCAGAAGAGTGGAGCAGTACCTTTAGAGTCTGTGAAGAGAGGGTATGACAGGGAGATGTATTTAAAAATACCTGGTGCTCAGCATTGATAGTCTAGTGCAGGTATTTTTGGTGAAAAACCTTTAATTCATGGAGGCTTAAGTGGAAATCCTGATCATATGTTTTTCAAATTAGGACTGTTTTTAAATTTTGAAACAAAAAAGGGAACAAAACTCCACCAAAAAGTTCAAAATAAATTATTCCCATTTAAAACTGCTACTGCTGTCTTCAGATTCTGGCTGATTTTTAATGCAAGGAATGTGTAGCATTTTCAAAAGGGTGAGTGCTTTGCAGATGATATCACTGTCGATGGTTTTTGAGGTGCTGCATATCCTCTATAGTCCCTGGGAAGATTTCAGAAGACATAGATCCTTTTTATGGTTTATGAGTGCTGGTATTCTTAATATTCAGGAAACAAGCAGCTGAGAGAGAATCTTTGTCCACTCTACAATTGGTTCTTATCATCTGTTCTCATGCTGAACATTACAACATCAATCAAATGAAAAATAAAAGTAGTTTTTTCCCTGAGCTGTTAACAAGTGCCATGAAGATGGATGTACAGATACAGATTTGAACACGACTGGCATGGAANGAGAAATAGAAGAAATAGCCCCTTAACTGAGTTAGTTGGGTTTATATAATAAAGGTGAAACTGAAAAGCCTTTCCAGGGAAGTTGAGCCAGCGGACAGACTCCTAAGGGGTCTGAAATCCTGCAGGTTGCTGATCTCCTGGCAGTGTCTGGTGTTGAGGCAGTTACTGTCACTGCACAAACTAAACAACCACACTCCTGTTAAGGCAGCCTAGAGGCCCAATAGCTCTGGTGTTACAGCAGCTTTTCACAGGGGATGACTCAGAGGATTCAAGTAATCCACATTTGTATTCCACTCACAGACTGAGGGGCATTATCAGATGCACAAACCAGTTCTCTTTCAGTGAATTAAAATCCTGCTTCAGAAGCAATGACTGGGCCATGCTAACCTGCTTGGTTAAGGACATGTGCTGTGAGTAACTGAATCACAGCTGCTGGTGGGTCCTGCTGCGTGCAGGAACGGTTAAGAAAGCCAAAAAGACTACTTGATGTTTCCTTGAGTCACCCTGCCCTGCTGGAATGTTCTGAAGTCTCCTGAACAGGGTTGTCTGGAGGTAATAGAAAGCTCTAGAAAGGTGCAAACAGTAGGACTGCAATGTCAGAGCTTTGTTGTGGATCATTGTGGGACTTGGCCACGGAGGTGCCTCCATCTCAGCCCACCCCTCTGCAAAGAACTACTCATTCACCACCACAAACTTCTAGGAGATCATCATACTGAAGAAAGAAAAACTAAATATTTGTTTCTCACTTTGAGCTCAGGTAAGAGGGAGTATATTGCTTCTTTCATGATGGACATCTGGAATTGTAGATTATTGGGTGGTATTAGAAAGGATTAATTTTTTCAACTCTAGTCTCAGCTTTGCAAAACAGTTCTTTAAGTAGATATTTTAAACCAGTAAAGAAAAAAAGAGTTTGATTTATTGATTATATTTAATATATTNTCATGCTGAACATTACAACATCAATCAAATGAAAAATAAAAGTCGTTTTTTCCCTGAGCTGTTAACAAGTGCCATGAAGATGGATGTACAGATACAGATTTGAACACGACTGGCATGGAAATCTTCAGGGGGAAGCATCACGGGTCAGAGGACTGGCAATGACAGGAGCAGCCTCAGTTCAGAAATGAGGAAGGCCTATATTCTGCTTTTAAAAAGGAAAAAAATATGTAGTGAGAGCAAATAATGACTGAATCGAGGAAGCTTTTTCTGTGGTGCGGCAAAAATCTTATTCCCCATTTCTGCTAAGCAAATATTTGTGGTGTATCCAGCACAGGATGTGGATACACCATGTGGAAATATCAGATTTTTAGGAGAACATTTTCTGTTTTATCCTGACTTTTACATTATTTTTTAAGACTAAGGGAGCAGTCAGGTCCTATTGAAAGTGTGTTTGAGCCTGAACCGAGCAAGAATAAATCAGGTTCATGTAGCTCTAGACTGACTGTTCAGTCTTTGACTGACTGGAAAGCTTTGCATCAACTTTGCTGGAGCATATTCCATGATATGCATTGCTTGAATGGCTGTCAGCTTTTTCATGGCCCTTTCGTGTCAGTCATTATCAACTGCATTGCCAAAAATGGACTTTAATTTTAGTATCACTGCGATGACGGTGGGAAAAATATTAATGTATCATAGTAATTAATGCTTGGCATCATTTATCTGTAGTCAAGAGCTGAATAGTTTATCCATGGAAATAGTTTGGATCTACACTTTTCTAGTGGCATCACGTATCACTTGTCCTTTGCTGACAGATTCCTGTGGTTTCATCTGGGGCTTGACAATGGTGGGAGTTTTGGTCCAAGAGTTTGAAGCAGATGATACAATTCTCACAGGTGAATTTTAGAACTCGTGTTTGTTGGAGGAGGAATTATCTTAAATAGGAATTATTTGGCTCATCCTCATGAGATTTTTTTTATTATGAAATCTATAAAAGAAAACCTGGTGTAGCTCTTCACATTACCAGCATCTAATATTACTAATGTAATGTATTTGTCATTTCAGAGCTAGAAGTTTCTGAAAGGACTCTCTGAAACTTAGCTTGGCTTCAGATTTAGTATCATTTGATGTTTCATATCTAAAAATTTAGGTTTTTTTGCTTTAGCAATTACAGGCACTCTGCTGTCATCTTGGATAGTTGTCTGTACCTGATATAGGAACAAGATTTCAGTACCTAAAAGATTATTTCAGGAGTTATTTTGTATTCACTTCAGAGTAACTGAGAAGGAATTTGGTTTGTGAATGTTAAAATTAGGGGAAGGAAAAGGACCAAAGGTCCAATCAGAAACTTCAGATTCTATTCAGAAGCCTCTTCACAACCTATGTATATACAATAATTATCATCACAACATTTTAACTAATCACCATTTTAAGAAATTTGTTTGTACAATGACCCTATAATTAAGGAAGTTTTTTTCATGTAAACCTGAAATTAAATTTTGTGTGAGCAGACAGGTCACTGTTCTTTGGAGACACCAAAATCTCTAATTTATACTGAATTCAAAAGGCTCTTGATTGAGATCATGCACTGAGTCTGTAGAAGGGTAGATAAATTCCAGTTCCAACTCCTGCACTGTCCATATTCATGTGCTTGTAGAGAATGGGATATTTCTGAATTCTGTTTCAAATGCATATGCAAACTGAAATGAAATGGAATCAGCTTTTAGAATCTGAAATTCTTAAACTGATTGGTCAGAAAAACACAGGTATTCATCTGGATCTTAGAAACTGCTTCTAAAATTAAAGTTATTGAATAATCTTATATAATCTTTGACATTTGGTGATAAAGAGGTTGTGGCAATTCTTAATAATTTCAAGGGTACATCTGAATTTGCATTTATTCTAGGTCTTTTCAGCTCATGGCCCCTTTCTGTGGAGCCACCTCACCTTAAAAGACACCTTTTCAAGGTGACCAAAGCAAATTTAGCAGCAGAGTATTTTAATCAGCTGATCTTTCTTGTTTTCTTCTGTATTTTCCCCCTTATTTTTCTTCACACTATTTCTCTTGTGATATTTGTGGCCAGTACTTATCTTGTCATTTTCAGCACAAACACTTTTGGCTTTCTGGACATTTTTGTTTAAATTTGCACTTCTCTCCTGTGCCTGTAAATTGATACATCATAAATAAATCAGGCTGTGATGTGAGTATGAATAAGATTCAAGTTGAATATAGAGTCAATGTCATTGCAAATGGTAAAGGAAACAACCTGTAATCATATTCTGAATATGGGTTCTTAAAGCATTGGTAAATGCTAATAAATAAACCAAAGACAGTTTCTTTTATATACCTTTGTTATTGATATATACACCCATATTACTAAAATATTTATGCAATGAAATGGGAAAATGTATTTGCTACTCATCTTTCATCAAGAAGAAACTATCAATAAAAGAAAACACAAAGAAATTAAGAAAGTGTATAAAAATAAAACAGTTTGGAGCAATTTTGTCCCTGATAGATAATTCATCAGGTAGGCTGAGTAGAGTTTTGTCCCAAGTTTGAATCATTCAAAATTTTCCTGTTTAGTGGGAGGGAGTTTCTCAGTGTGTGCCTGATCTGCTCATGTTCCTATATAAGAGAATCAGAGCAGAACTGAGAGGGTTAAAAAGCTTTGTGGTGAGGTGTGTGTGCCCCAGGGGCTGTGCCAGGGCTGTGCCAGCCAGGCACCCTGCAGCACCACTGCTCACCCCTGCCCTGGGCTGGGAGTTCCGCAGAACTTCCTCCTAAATCAGCTTTTCTTCCTGCCCCAGGAGCAGATTGAACTGATTTATTGTAGAGAAACCTGCTCCTCATCCCTCTGGCTGAGCTGTGTGATCAGCACTGAGGGCTGCCCTGGGGACACTCCTGCAATTGAAAGGGTTGAGATGGTTCAGAGCTCAGCTCCTGCTGCTCCCCAAAGCTGCCTCACATCACTGCAAAGCTCCTGTGCTGGCAGGAAGAATGACACAGGCTGCAAGCAGGAAGGTGGCCTGGCATTGTGTGAGGGCAGGTGGGCAAGGGGAGTGTTGTAGTGAATGGAGAGGAAAAGGATGATGTTTCTGTGTGAAATGAACCATAGTTAATACTGGGAAACTGTTGCAGTGGTTTGAAGACCATGTATTGCTCCTGAAGTCTTTGAAATTGGCTGTGTGATGTAGCCAACAGGCATCTTGGTGTCCTTTACATGGCATGGCCCATGAGAAGGGAATTGGTGGCTTACTAGACCTAAATCAAAGCTGTAGAAAGAATTAGTCTGGAAGGTGGCACACATAGTGTGGGACTTGGCTGCTGCTGTGATTGGCAGAAACAGATGTTTTATCATTCCATGATTCCTTCTAGGAATCTGTTGATATAAAGCAAGTGCAAAAATAAAAAGTCATTCTGGAATATGGGTACCTTGGGTTAAATATAATGGTTTTCTCCTGAAACAAAGAACAGCCAACTGACAAAACAAGTTGGTGTCTAGCACAGAAATGTACTTTCTGAATTTTCTTTGAGGCGTTTCACTCATTGCCTCTGTCAATTGAGGGGAAAGATGAAGAAGGTTCACACAGTATGTGCTACATATTCATATCCTGGAATCCAGTGTGTCCCAGCCAAGTGGGCAAGGCAATGTCCTGAAAGTCACACTCAAACTCTTCAGACAGAAGTTCAGTGCTGAAAGAAGGCATCTGTGAGTCTGGGAAGGTTGAGCAGAAATCACCAGCTGAACCAAGCGCATCTTATCTCAGCAGATTGTCTGTGATAACATACCACAGAATTGACACAGCAAGCTCTGGTTTTGTGCCTTTCACTGAGAAAAAGAGCTGAACTTTTTCTTCTGGTCCTTGTAGGTTACTGTTTCTCAACAGACCCTGGTGGAGTTATTTGATTTCTAGTAATTTGTTTCTTCATGGGATGTAGATAGGAACTGAAATTCTAATAACATGGACCATGTTATCACCACAGTAATGATACGTCTTGTCTCAACTTGTGAGTTTTTGTTTATCATTAAGAATTTCATTGCTTTACAGGGAACAGCAGGTGAATTTGCTTGTCTAGCTAAAGAGAAAACGAGGGCTGTTTTTTACATAACCTGCTACAGATGTTATCTGGAATTTGCCTCACAATACATTAATATGGCTTTTGTAAGCAGTCTTATAATTGGCAATATGTTTCAAATGCCTTGGATGTTTAACTTAGGCAGGAGAGGAAAAGCGACAGCACCATTTGCAGAAGTTGCTTTGCAAATTCAGTCTGAGGTCAAACTTTGCATGCCCATAACTTTCAGGAAAAATAAATTAGAAAGTGCAGTCCATCACTCTTCTGTGAAGGATGATATGAGGCAGTTCAGGAAAATCACTGCATTAAATGCAGCAAGGCTTGAGATCAAGAGAGGACAGAGGGAGTAAGGCTTTGGTGCTTCAGGGAAATCTTGTTTTCTGCCAGGCCCCTTTGGAAAAAGGGATACATGCAGGAGCTGATGGGTGGCTTTGGGTGTGATGAACCAATCTGTTTTCAAGATGGACACAGTTATAAATGGGAGAGGGTGGTAAAGCCATGACAAGTCCCAGCTGAATGAGACAAGGAGCCCTCTGATTACCCTGACACCCTGTACTGCACACTGTGGAACCCCCCTGGTGATTCATGCTAAAATCAGTGTCTCATCTAGAAAGATCCTCAGTATTGAGTGAAAAACTTCTATAATTGTGGAAGTACTTTAACAGGTAGGGTAAGGGTAGCACAGCAGAAGAAGGTGGAAGTGACCTAAATTGAACTGTTGTGTTTAGGAATCAAAATAATTCTGAACAGGAAAACTGAAGGAAAAAACCCCAAACAACAAGAACCAAAAATACAATTATTCATAGATATTATTTTTTAAAGTCCCTGTGTTTACTATCAGTGTGCTGTGTGTCTGAATTTGATGTATTAATTCCCAAGAGATGAAATTCTGAGACAGTAACTGTTCATAGTGGGGTATGACCAACAGAATTAAGCTCTGCTGCTGGAAGAATCTGCAATTTAAAGGAAGAACTAACACAAGTGGTGTTAGAAGGAAGTAGTGATCATATTTGTGAGGGATAATCTTTCAAAAAATATCCATGAAATTATAAAATGAATCAGTAACTGTCCAATGACAGTTGGACAGATTATGAAGATCTGCAAAAAGGAGATTTAATATACATTAAACAATTTCTAGCAGGTTAAAGGCTGCATGAAAACCTTTTAATTATTAGAAATAATCTAGGCAAGCAACACCTCCTCCTCCCCATTTGTAGCACTGCTTAAGTGCCTACACAGTCCTATTCTTTTCTAACCATTATGGACGTATTAGGTAAAGGTACACTTCAGAAATAGGAAGCTATATTTAAGGAATCGTGTCTCATTCCCAGCTCTCTGTAGGTTTTCAAAGACAGCATTGCTTATATTTAGTAGCAGTATCACTGAGAGAAGAGAAATACTTCTTTGAAGAGAGGCTGCCTTTTCAAAATGTTTTCCAAAATAATTTTCAGTCTTTGAGAAGAATCCACGGCAGTGCCCTTGCAAAGGAGTAAAGGATGGCTGGAAGAGGCCAAAGGCTAAGGCAGGTCAGGGAGTGAATTTGTTACAAAGTTTGCTTCTGTATTTAAAGTGGAGATGACCTGATTGAAGTGATTGCAGCAGCTCCTTGGCTGGTATGAATTTGTACTGTTGTACTGAGCATTAAGAGGCTACTGGTGTCTGTGCACAGGCTGGCAGGTTTTCTCTAGGGATGCCCTCTAGGGAGGCAGCCCAAATATTATATAAGCTGCTTGTGTCTCTCCCACAGCAAGAACTGCAGGCAGAAAGCAGGAGATGATGGTCTAATTATTTGGCTCTGGATTGAATCCTGTGTGACACCAGCATGAACAGGAGGGTCCATCTGGTTCCCTAAGAGAAGCCCTGGCTGATGGCAGCACCGACCTTTGAGTGCCCCCCAAGAACAGGAGAGAAGGGTGATGGAGATGCTCAGGGACTGGAGGACTTGCAGTGAGCTGAGGGCCCAAATATGAAGCAGAAAGAAAATAAAGTAAAAATGCTGAGGGCTCTGTGCAGCTGATGGAGACACAGGCACAAACTCACTGCTGTTTGTTTTTGGTTGCATACAAACAGCACAGTGATTTGGAACTGTGGGCAGAGCTGCTTTTAAGAAAAACATAGAAATCCATTTTCTGGTTGTTATTTGTGGTGTTATTTAATGTTGCTGAGTTTATTTATTTCCTAACTTGAGCAATCCACCAAAGGCCATTTTACAAATACTATTTTAAGAAGTTCTTTGCGAGAATTGCCTATTACAACATTTTGCCTTTCACTTACAAAAAATGAGGAAGGAAAGGACTTGGAACACTTAGAATTCCTTATATAATCAATAGTGAGCCTTTGGGTATACAGTAAATATATTTATATAGTGAGCCTGAAATAGATATACAGACATCACCATGGCCAGATATTCTATCTGTGAAACACTCATATTTGAAGTCTTCACATAAGCTGCACTTGAGATTTCATTAACACAAGGCAAGCAGTATTAATATAAAATAATATTATATTCCAGGGGTGAATGTAATGAAATTAACTCTCAACATTATAACTTGGGATTGTAGTTCCTTCCCGAGGCTGCCAATGAAGTGATCCATCTTTTTGTTATAGCTGCAAGACAGAAACATTATCAGCTTTACCTAGGATAGTTAACACCTGGTGTGGAGGAATGCACAAGTCCTGAATTCTGATCATGTGAGAAAGTGATGATATTGGTATTCAGGAATATTCTCTGGAGTGGGTTTTTGTTACAGGCAGATTTTCATGTTGCAGTATTTAATCATTTATAGTATATGATTTCTTACACCATTGTTCTTTTCTTTTTAAGCTATGAAGGATAATTGTATCTCAAAGAAGGGATTTATCTTTCTTTATCTAGTCCTCTTTACTCTTCAAGCAAAATTATAATGTGGATTTCTGATGGCTGGTTTCAGGCAATAGATTATTTTAAATCCCAAATAGAGAAAGAGATTTTAATTTCATTGCAAGAGCAGTCAGGATAAATTAGTTGGGAGGGGAGAACCTTGAGAAATTACTTTTTTTTTCCAAGGGTAATTGTCTTTGAGAATATCCAGGATAAGCAAAGACTTATTGACTGAGCAGAATGTTATTGCTCTTGGGTTTTATTTTAACTTTTTTTTGTATAAAAATATTTCTAAATTGGATATCTGTGAACATCTTTAAGAAAGATATCTATTCCTGTTAACAGAGTAATAATTTAAACTGTCTTTCACTCTGCCCTAGAATTGCCCCTGAAGCAGCTCTATCTTTCACAGGACAGAACCCCAAGCAGCCCCCTCCCTGCTGCCTGGCTGGGGGAAGCTGTGCAAGCTGACAGCAAGCGCCCACCACTGCACCCTGCACCTCCTCATCCCTCCACAAACCCCCCACGGAACAGAAGAGAGAATCCTAAAATGACAGCAGGGACAGTTGTCTGGGTGCCATAGAAACTGCCACTGCAAGGGAGAGCTTTCCCTTCCTTGACTTTGCCATTCGAATATTGAGAATGCAGAGATTTATAGAGAAAAATAAAGGTGCCTGTGTGTTTTTTCCATGTCAGGTGATTGTCCATTTGCTGCAGTTTTCGTTTGCTTCTTGTGTGGGATCAGCTTTGTGCACTTAACTCTAATGTCCAACATTACACTTGTGTCTCTGTTCTCTCTTTTGTGTGGTGAAATTTCCTACCAGAACCTCTCCCAGTGAGTTCCTTCCCCGTGTTGGCTGCAGGCATGGGATGCCTTGACCTTCATGGCTTTTCTAGAGCAGAGAGGCAGTGAGAGCTGCCTTCCTGCGAGCCTGCAGTGCCCGTGGGCTCTGTGCCCTCCTCCTCTCTCCTGGGCCGTGGTGGTTCCTGCACCAGCAGGGCTGGGCAGCTCTCAGAGGATGTGACACCAACCCAGGGTCCTGGGCCAGGCAGTGCCTTCAGCAGAAAGGTCTGGAGGAGGTGGGATGGCCAGCAAAGCCTCTCAACACCCTGGGAGCTGTAACCCCAGCAGGAATCTCTCTGCAGGGAGGGCAGGAATGGCTCCAGGCTGCTGGAGCAGTTGTGTGCAGGGAGTGTGATTATTATGGGAAGGATTCCCAGGCCAGACAGTTCCAGCTGCCCACAGTGTGCTCCCACAGCTATGCTGAGCAGGACACGGTGGGATCCAGGACACACTTCAACATGACAAATAGCTTCCCAAAAAGAAACCACAGGCTTTTGCTTCAGGTCAGCAAGCTCATGCTCGGGTGGGGAGATCTTTAATTTGCTCTAGAACTGCCATATAAATGACAGGCCTGTTGGACTTTGCCTTGCCTCTGCCTGATTTCTCAGGGCTATTTGAATTAACCTGCTCAATGTTGGATGAGGGGTCACCAAGGAATGCTTTTTGCTGCAGTTGGTGGCTTTCCAGCGAACAGCCTCCAGCAGTGGAGTTAATATGCAGTTGGTATATCAGGATAGTGGGGGGAGATGGACTGATCAACTCGAGAAACAGCTCAGATCTTGTTCTTCCAATGGCTTGTTGTAATTTCCACAATATGCAGAATTTTTTTAACTGAATATCCTAAGCTAATTTTGAAAGGAAAATTCTGCCTTTCTAGATTTCCTCCCACATTTCATTTCAATAAGTTATTCTTCACCTTTTGTTCCAGGCTGCTGTGCTCTGTTAAATGCTACTTCAGAAATGACTGCCTTTTACTGATGGGTGAAATAATCTCTGTGCAAAGTCTGGAAATTATTTGCAGTCAGGGAGGTATTTTGAGCTGCTTTGAAGTGAGAAGTGCAGGATAAGGGGGATAGGCAGTGTGTGGGACTATGAAGTGTGTATTATGAGTTTATTGGCTTCTGATATTTTGTGCTTCATGGGGTATTGAGAATGTCACTTACTTTCTTATTATTGCCTGTTTTTTCCAAAAAGGTGTCACATTGTTTTGCCACAAAACCTGAAAGAGGTTGAATGGAAAAAATATGGCCATGGAATCACAAACCTATTTTTTTATTAGCTCAGTGGGACAGGCATGGGCTGTTCTCTGTGTGATTTCCTTTGAACACACATCTCCTCAGATAAATCTAACAGGTTAAATTGGAGTAATGAGCAGACTATACCAACATCCCTCTCAGACACCCAGGTGTCTCAGACAGGTGGATGTGAAAAGCCTGTGCTGCTCGTGGTGGTCAGGCAGTGCCACGTCTTTGAAAATGACTGATACAACCATCTGATTCCCCACATGATGAGTGTCTGTGCTTCTTTTCCCACATTAATCAGACTCTGGGCCTTGCTCTGGTGTGTGATTGATTTTGGTTGCTCCCCTGTGTGACAGTCCCGTGGCTGTGAAGGGATGGGGGTGCCTCTGCCCTGTAGGTCAGAGCTGTCCTGACACCTGCACTCCTGCCAGGCTGGGAATGAGAGCTGCCAGCTGCTCTCCTCTGCTGCTTACACAACCGTGGAGTTCCAGGACTTGCATTAGGAGTGACAGAAACAGCGATTTCCTAGCACTGCTGGCTCCTGCTGTGTCTGCTTGGTGACAATCCTGCCTTGAGGACTGCTCCTGGGGGAATGGGGACAGGGCAGCTGCAATCTGTGACGAGTCCCCAGGGTCTCAGTGAGTGTCACACATGTCTGGGTGTCCTGGGCTTGGGAATTGATCACTCAGCCCCAGTGCCTGGTTCAGGCTGATCCTGATTTTCAGAGATGCAATCATGACCCAGGGATTTACACATCTGTGCTCGTGGAAAGTGGTTCTGCAGTGTGTTTGATTTGCAGCTCTTGTGTTATTAACTCTAATGCTGAGTGAAACACAGTGCAATTCACATGTTCCCATAAAAGCTACACTGTACTTGCTCTGATCATTGTGTTTGTTTCCTTATCTGGCCCAGACACATGCTGAAAGAAACAGCACAAAATTGGTCTCCTTGATAAAGCTGGTTTTCACAAAATCTTAATAAAATTAAAATGTAATCTCAATTTCTCCCTAATGCTCCGGTAACCTGTATGCCTTTAATCATCTGTACTGTTTACTGCCAGTTCAGTTATCAGGTATAATAAGTGCACCTAATGCTTTAATGTTTGTTACCGGCCTACTTTCAAAATCCCTTACACATACAATTTAAATAAGAAATGCTGCATGGAGTCATCACCACTCTTATCTAGAGGAGGGGAATGCCATTCCCTTTATTTAACCCACCAGCCTGTACCCCCTGGGTACAATTCCTGGAGTTAAAACCAATAGTGCTCCAGTTTGTAGATTGCTGTTGCTTGTTAGCTTTGCAGGTATGTCATAAAGCTGGGTCTCCAGTCTTGCTCAGAGTAGTCCTTGCCAGTGTTAGTCTTAGCCAGAATGCATACAAAAAATAATTGGAGATTTGAATGGTGTGTCAGTGTTGTTTTTACAGTACAGTGGACCAGAAGAATAACAGCCTGGCCATTCTTTTTTTCTTTTTCTTCTTAATTTTTTGCCTTTGAATATTGTTACATATTTGTGCTGAAACAGAAGCAACTTCTGTTTGATTCTGCTGCAAACATCTTGCATCTTTTCTTACTCTCCTTTCCTTTCTGTGTCTGTTTTGTTTCAGGGCCTTGATTCTGTGTTTTAAGGTTTGACAACTCCTAACCACGCAGCATGTTGTAATAGCCTGTAGAAAGAGCCTTTTTGATTCATGTGTATCAAAGTGCATGACTAAACCCTCCCTGTATATTTTGCTGGTGTCTGGTATTAAACTTCTTTATGCTTTAGTCACACATTAAGAAGTGATGCATTTATTTTCATAACTGAATTCAACGTTCTGGCTCTGCGCTTTGTAGAAGGGGAGATAACGGAAGAAAGCAAACATCTCTATTGACTGGCTGTGGTGTGTGATCTGCCAGTCAGAAGAATTCAGAGTTTTTTGTTTAGAAGAGGAATGTTCAGAGGGAGGGAAAGAGGACTGCTGAAAGCAGAAATTGCAGCTATTTTCTACTCATTTCAAATCTTTGTCCCGCCTGGCATGAAGCTTAGAGAGAAGATCTTTTGCTCTCCATGCATTAAGTTGATTTAATATGTGGATATGTTATATTATTGTCCTAGTTGTAAGCATCTTATTGTAATTTTAGGGGTTTTATTTTGGTAGAACTCTTGGATGGGTATCAGTTTCCCTGGGTTGTATTATTTCTTGCCTTTTATATTTTTTATTTGCTGCTGTATCACCAAACTTTCGGCTTAGTTTCGGTCAGCGAAAATATAGTAAGAGTGAAAACTACTCCCTTCATCCAGGGCTCTTGGAAATATCCTCTAGAAGTGTAGACAGTATTTTTTTCTCTTTTGAAGTCAGTGAATCATCATTAGTAGCTGAGATGTTGATTAAGATCTACTTGTAAACCTTCTAAATACAGTTTTTGTTTCAGTGTGTAATTTGCTTGAAAGGAGTTCCAGGAAGTTCTGAACCAACATGCAAAGCTGAAGGGATGGGACAGTGCCTTTTACTCAATTTGCCAGGTTTTCTGGACATTCTCTAGGACCATCTCCCTGCATTTGAAAAATCTTTAGCTAAACCTCCTCAGACTCTTCTAGAGAAGAACTCTGACTTTTGCAGAGCAAATGGTAGCTCAGGAGCATCCCAGCTTTGGGGTCAGCTGGAATAGGTTCTGTAGCAGTGGGTACTACTGTTGGATACACAAAAAAGTGCCAGCGGGGAAAGCAGGAATGTGAATTGCCATGGAGATGAGCACAAACTCAGCAGAGGCACTTTCAGCAGAACTGTCTCCTTGGCAAATATATCAAAATGAAAACTTTTTGTGGAAACATATCAGTTGACAGGAGGAAGATCTTGGAACAGATGCTAGCTCAGAGCCCAGCATATTCAAACGGAGCCGTGGGGGAACCAGATTCGTATTTTTACCCTGAATAACGTCTCCAAACCCTGCTCTTTTTGTCTTTGGCTGCCTTTTCCTCTAAGTAAAAAATGTTGAAAGCTTTTGAAATCTTTACATTTTAGGTGGATTTCATGTTTCCTGATCCAGCTCATCACCTTGGGAATAGTAATAGAAAAACCTCATTTTTTCAGTCTTTAGGTAAAGGAAGCAAGCTGTGTTTTGCCATGTAACATCAGGAAAATAATTTAATGCAGTTTCTTTGATTTGCTTTATTGCTACCAGAATTGTTTTGGTCAGGCTTTTGTGGAGATGGCTAAAAAATCAAATTCTATCTACTTAAAAGTTTTTCCACTAATGCTTCCCTCTGAGGCAGAGCACAGGAAATTGTATTAAACACAAAGAGCAGAGTACTAAGGTTCCTCCTGGAAGTGAATATGAAACTTAGGAGTGGAGGAAGCTGTAGATTTGTCTTTGTTGCATAGCTCAGGTGAAAGAAAACAGATGAGATGGAAAGGGAGTTGTTTTGGAGAAAAAAGTCTTGAAGACTGAGAAGAAAAACTAAACCCCATGGTTTGGGATAATTCTCAAAAAGTTTCCAGTCTTTTGCGTGAGTAGTTGAAATGAATTGATTTTTCAGAGGCTTTTCAGGTTCAACTCAAGCTGTTGAAATGTTGAAGGAAGAGAAGGAAATTTGCTTTCACCCAGGAGGATAACTTTGAAAGGTAGTAGAAAGCTCTTGCATTCATCCATCCTCAGACAGCAACGAGCTGAGCAATCCTGACAGGAATGAACGTGGTAAGGAGCTGCTATAGAAATCCAGGGACAAAAATATTTGCAGTTTTGTGGAGCTGAAGAAGCCTGCAGCCTTAGACAGCTCTGAGTGTCTCATCATCAAGTCCTTTACAGCTCCTAGGAGTGCAGGGCTGCAGGATTTCTGTCCTTGTGCTGTGCTCCAGGAAGGCAGTGAAACAATAGCACTGGGTAGCAGCTAGAGACCCCTTTGGGATGGCAAATGGCTTTTCTGTGTCCTTGCTGAGAGGTGATGTCTTCATGGCACAAGTGGGCAGATGTCCTGCCAAGGGAGCTGGGGAAGTGCAGCTCCAGAAAAAGGCAGAGGGAACTAAACACCACCATTGTGTTCTTTGCCCTCGACTGCTTCTGGAGTATGGGCAGCGTACAGAGAGGAGATATTAACTGAAAATTGAATCTCCTCAGAAAATTTCTTCAATTTGTTCAGCTACATTACTGCACTGTTGGCTTGTTCCATAGAATGCTAAAGAGGAGATGGTTTTGTTCCAAATTTTCTTTTTTTTTAGGAAGAGAAAATGTAGCAATCTGCAGGGCTTTGGACTGAGTGCTCACCAGGGGTAGGTGAACGAAAGTGAGCCTCTCCTCTTCTGAACACATGTCAATTAAATATTTCATTTTGAGAAAGCTGAAATATTCCCCTAGGAAGAGAGTCTTTATTTTAATATCTTTTAAACCTGGGTTTTGATTGTCACTTTGGAAATGGCATTTTTCAGTAAAATATGAATAAATAATGAAAAAAAAAATATAAACTTTTTGTCCCATCCTTCTTCACAACACAAAAACACAACCAGAAATACTTCAGTTTGAAGCCAAACAAACCTTTTTAGTTTAAAGCCAAATAATTCTTTTCTTTTTTCTTTCAAATGAATATTATAGAAAATATTGCTGTATTTTCAACATTTTCCATGTTTTGTTTTCTTGATTTTCTTTTCTTTTTCTTTTTTAAGATGAACTGCCATATAAAATAAATCACATCTCAATCAACTCTCATTCCAAGTTTTAAGGTTAGCTGGGAGACATTTTATTGTCAAGTAAGTCTGTGCTCACTGAGTCCTTTGGAAATAGGCATTGACATTCTCATTGGACTGTGTTACTTCAGATATGCAGCACTGTTTGAAATAAATAATCCCAGATAACTGAAAGGCAGAATTCATTGTATACACGGAAATAAAAAAGAACCTGTAAGATAAAGCATCCAGATTTGATGTGAAGTTTATTTCTTCTCTTTGTAGAAGAAGAGTTGAGCTCTGTTGGTTGCAATGTGTTTCTTAACAGCAAAAAGCAACCCCTGCAAACGCTTTTGAGTTTGCTTTGGAGGTGGAGTTTGTGTGGGGATCCCTCGTGCCCTGGAAAAGCTGCTCATGGCTCAGCATGTGATGCAATGGGGGCTCTCCCCTCCACCCAGCCTTGTGCTTTGCCAGTATTTGTAGAAATTCAGTGCCTTGAGACTTCTGCTGGATTTGGTGCCATGAGCAGCTGGTTTCATATCAAAGGAAGCACACAACTTGTTTAAGAAAACAAGCAGCTACCTCCAAATTGAGGAATATTGATTCTGGAAAGTGGTAAACATAAGTGCATGCTGAATAATGTGGGAGGTGAAAACTGTGCAGTTAAAAGGAAAGGAGCTCCAGGGCTGACCACCTCCAGGTAGGAATCTAAGTCACTGTATTACTTTTAATCATTTTTTCAACAACATTCTTTCTTCCTCTCTGCAAGGTTCCCAGGAAGGCTGTTTCCAGCTTTGACACTTATTGCTAGATGCATTAAATGAAGCAGTGTAAATCCACCCCTGAGAATTCACCATTTGTCAGGCTTTGTGCAGCAGGTGGAGTTTCACTGGGCAGAACTGATGCCAGTTTTTCTTGCAGGACCCTTTTGAAAGGTGTGCCTTTTCATTCAGCAGTGTTCCTATGTTCCCCTTGGCAAGGCATATGTCTCACTAAAGAGCCTGCTTGGTGGCTGTTGGTTGAGACAGATCTTTGCTTTTAGCTTTGTTTTGCTATATACTTACCTGTCCTTTTTGAAAAAGACACAGAAATTCTGGGCTGAAGTCCATGCTTTGCTTCCCTGGCATCCCCATCCAGAAGGAGCTGAGCCTTTCTGGGAGGTGAGCATTGCAGGAGAGGGGATCTCAGCACTGTCAGCACTGCACTGCATTTCTCTGCCTGCTCTCTGCCTAGAGAAGCCCACAGCAGTGTCTCTGTATTTATGTCCATGTGTGCATATGTTTGAGGGAGTGGTAGGAGGAAAAAATTCCCGAAGACTGCTCACATCCCTTCTCCTGGAGAGGAGGGCTGATGGCAGATGTTCCTTATTTGTCCTACTGGAAGGGCTGAGCTAACTGTGGGCACGGAATCTTCTCATTGCCATGGCAATGAATGTCTTCTGGAAAATGTGATTTATATCACAGAGTTGGAAAGTGCCTTTTATTTAGATTTCCTGGAAAGGTTTCACTAAGCAGATTATTTTGACACTTGCTTTTGCTGTGTTACTGTATCAAAGAGCCACTCACCACATTGTCCCCAAGGAAGCAGCAGCACCTTTCATGGCCATGCACAGTTCATAGTAATTGTTTGCAGTGGCTGCTGTTCTCACTGAATTTCAGGGCCTCTTTCTTCAGGATAACATGTTACTGAAGAAGTGCTGAATAATTTACAAGATTCAAACCTAATTATTGTGAGGAAACACCAGGAATGTAAACCCATGGTACTTGCTATTCTTTTGTGTTTCATATTAGTCTGACAAGCACTTGCAGAGCTTTCTCTGCAAGCCTCTCTACTCTTCAATGTTGAAAACATTATCTAAACAACATCCCTCAACTTCATGTATATTTTTCCATGAAAAAAGACTTCAGTTTATATTGTGAAATTTGTAAGCAATCATTAACTGAAGATGGTTTAGATTTTTTTTACTTTTGTGGTGTTTCTCACAGCTCAGATTATGAATGATAGTATAGTTTGCATTACTATCAGATTGGAAATGTCTCCAGCTATTGACTTAATGATCCTACAGTGCAATGGCAGGGACCACTGCCACCTCTGACAGCACATGAAATAAAGTCATTCCTTTTTTTCCCGTTCTCAATCCTTCCTGTTTTGGTAAATCTGTCTAGATCCAAGGTGTAAAAATGACCTTTTGGCATCAGATTGAGATCAAAAGTCACTTCTTGCTTTTGCTACAGTTTCCTTTATGTGACTTAGATTAATCATTTAATCTTAGTAGGCTAACTCTCAATTTGCAGATAACATTGCATAATTTATCTTTTATGGCTTTTTATCTAAAAAAATGGTAAAGTAGTGACTGTCTTATAAATATTTTTGAAAAGTTGAACCCCATGGAAATACAACCTTTGTCTTTTTTTTGTCTTTATCATTGACTTCAAAGCTCCTCTTCTTCCACTTGTGTATACAGACACATTACTGGGATATAACATGTGCTGAAATGTACAATGTACTGTAAAATGTACCTGAAATATGGGTGCAGTGGGTGCACTGGGTCAGGCTTTGATGAAAGGTGTCTCAGTGAAGTGGAAGTGCTCTTTCCCTGGTCACTTCTCACAGCACAGCCAGAGATGATGAGTTTTTGTTCTGATTGCTGTCTTGTAGTTTAATAATGGAGGAAGATAATAAAGGAGTAAAAACTTTAAAAAAACCCACATGGTCCTGTTATTGCTGTCGTTCACAGAGTGCTGGAGGGAATTCAAAAATACTATTGGTGCTGTACAAATAATTGATGTTGTAATCTTCAGGCCAGCCGTCCTTTCATGAAGTAGCAGTTCAGGGAGCACTGTCACTTTGTGTCTTTGGGAACACAGGTTTGTACAAGAGGTGTCAAGAGACACAGAATCACTGTGAGTTTGGATGTGGAGTTGTGAAGTACCACTGGAGCCACTGCTGGCACAAAGGTACTTCATAGCAGGTGGCAAAGAAATGCTCCAGTATTGTTCAGTTTACAGGGGTGGTAGAGAATGACTGTGAAGTGCTGCCCAAGAGGAATAAGAGCAAAAGTCCCTGCAACACTGCTGTGATCTTCATGCACATCATCTGTCTGAAATGCCACTGAGGCTCACAATGATCAATGGGACAGTACAAGACAGATTGCCTTTCCAGAGCTGCACTCCTGAGAGGGCCTTGGCTAAGTAACCTTTGCTTTAAGTTCTGCCTTTAAAGGGCTGGAAACACATTCTGCTTTAATGATACATCACTGAGAGCAGAAAAAATGTAGTAGTGGTAGCAGTTATGGCTCTAACTGTGCTCTGCTAAATTTGAGAGTGATCCATTATCCTTGACTACAGAGAGCTCTTGAAATTCTCAGTTTTAAACTGTGCTGCATCCATGACACAAAGCAATCAAAACCAGAAAATGCAGATAAAATACTCTGTGAAAAAGTGAATGTTGGATTTTCTGAGATAAACAAATAACAGAAAACCAATTCGTAGGAATACAAACACATGGCAGCTTTAGTATTGAAGTTATCCAAATTTTGCCGATATCAAGTGCAGCTGTGCTATTTAGGTTTGGTTAGTTTAAAAGAAAAGGATTTCCTTGAAAACAGAGTTCTGCAGAAATTAGAGTGGTGTAATAAATAAATAAATAAACAAGCCCAGCCAGGGAGCATAGATGCCACTTATTGTGACAGAGTATTAAAGTTTGCAGTTCCTTCTTTTTGACCCTTCCCTGGGGTGCCATGTGTCAGCTTGCCGGAGAAGGAGCTGCAAAGTCGGATTCACCGACGTATTAGATGACATCTGTGCTTGCTGGCTTGGATTAGGGATCCTGAATTGAAGAGAGGTTGATCTGCCTCACCAGCACTAAGCTGGCTCGAGGTTACACAGCTTTATCTGCTGGCTTTTTTATCTGGCTGTGTCGGATGCTGTGAGTCAGCACTCAGTGCTTTTTTAGCCTGGGGATTGCCGCTGTCCTGGGCAGGGTGAGAGGTGTGGGATGGGTTGGCCCAGTCTGTGACCTGCAGGGGAAGGGCTCTGCATTCCACGTGTTCAGCTGAAGGAGAAATGCAGGGGCACCTCACAGGTGGGAAAAGGTGGCAGCTTGTCAGGGCACCAGCTGCTTCATGGGAGGGTTTGAGGGTAAGGAAGCTCCCTGTGAGGTGACCCTGCTGCCCGAGTCCCTCCGGATCGTTCTGTTTTCCAGCACAGTCTGTGTATTAATCAGGAGCCACTGTGCCTGCCCAGCCCTGCTGCCAGCCTGGCATCACCTGGGGCAGCCCTGGCACAGGAGCTGCTGATGGAACAAGCAGCCCAAAGGCTGCTGTCCTCTGCTGCAGGAAAAGGCATTTTGCACAGTAATTAATGTGTAATAATACTGGGGACATGGGCTTGCTGTGGGTTAGTGCCACACTAATGCTCCACGTCCCATTCTCTTTTGTAACTAAAGCCCCCTTTTACTGTATGTTTATTTCAATAATTCTATGAAACATGCTCTGAGATTCCTAAATACCTGGATTCATATTCCTGGGTCCCTGATGACTTCCTGACCTTTCACAGAGGACTACTGAGAGAAAAAATAAAATTATATCAGTTCTTCCATTTCAATTAATTTTAGTGTAAATCATTTCTCAGGCTAGGAAAACAAAAGGAAGAAGTGGTTTTTTTGTTATTTTTAAAAATTGGATGCCACCCGACATTGCTTTCTTTTCCTACATAATTTTAAATCTCACCCAGACACAGGAAAGAAAATTTCTAGCCATCATAAACAATGAAAGGGTATCCACTTTAGTAAATCACTTTGGTTTTCATTGTATTTATTCTAATATTTTTTTTATTCCTCAACATAAAACTTTCTGTAATTAAGATACTAGGAACTAACAGGGAGTAGCCCTACTCAGGTTACCAGGTGCACTGAGGCTGAATGAAGCCTGAATGAACGCTGAATGCAAATGTAAGCTACAGGAGGCTTTTTTTTTTGTTTTTTTTTTTTTTTTTTTTGTTTGGTTTTGGTGTGGTTTTTTTAATTGATCACCTTCATAACTAGTGGCTCATGGTAAATCTTTGGCATATTGTTATAACAGGGAACAAGAGGCTGCCACTGCCTTATGGGCATGGTGACAAATTACAGAGAGAGTCACTATTCTTCCATCACCTAGGGACTTTAACAGGGAAAATAACATCCCCTCAAGGCTTCAGTGTAACATTTCAGGTTTTGCTCGAGATCTTCTAATCAGCAACTTCCCAGCCTTCTTGATAGCTACTCTTCTGTGAAAAGTTTTAAGAGCTTTTTATAATAAAAAATTGCGTTTCCTTTGGCCTATTTTTGCTTTTGAGAAATTTGACAGTAAATGTAGCCTATTCTCATGTGCCTCTGGAATCCATTTATTGGATTAATTTCTTAAATTAAACAGATTAAGAAAATATCTTAAATTAACCTGCACCCAACTCAACACAAAGAAATGGCCATCAGATAGAATACTCCCAGTCCTGTTCAGGCATTCTGGTTTAATGGCCCTCTCTCTGTGCCTGCTTTAGAGTCCAGCTGCTCCTGTGCTGGTTCTATCATTACAAAAACCTGGTATTTCTTCTTTTGAAATTCATTACTAAAGTTTGAGATTTGGGGATAAATGCAAACTGATGTGTTTGTCACATGGACACAGGAGCAGCAAGCTGCCAGACATCCATATTTTTGGCTGAGAGTATTCCACTGATGTGGTAGCTATCAAAATACAATCTGGTGCCCATCCTGACAGATACAGAGCATTTGTGTGACATAGGGAAATGTCAGCTTGGGGTTCACAGCCAAAACACATTTAGCTCATAGGAGCAGAAAGCTTTGTACTCTACCCCTTTGTTCTTCAGCTAGAAATGCACTGGGCTGAGGGGAGAGTGAATTACAGGGAAAGGCAAAGACACACAGATATTGCTGTCATTGAAATCAGCGTGGCAATGTGGGCACCCTGCTCTGCTCAGCTAAAGGAAACAGAGAACCTGCTCCTGGTGATTTGGAAGTCAGGATACAACATCATAGGCTTAACATTCAGCTGTGATGGAAATGGAAATGGATCACGGGAAAGGAGAGTTTTGCTGGGACCAATGTGTTGGTGGGCACTGGGGGACTGACAGAACACGAGCCAGAAAAAGCCTTACTATTATTTACATAAGAAAATAAACCAAGGGATTTAAGGGACTTTCAGGTCACTCGTGTGGCTCTTGCTGCTGTCTTCTTCCAGTCTTGTGGGTTTTGCTTCCTCTTTTAGAAGATTAGGAAGCATAAGGAAAAGCAGAAGCCTCCAAATTAGAAATTTTGGGTTACTACCATATGTCCTTGGAATACAGACTTGCCCTTGAGGACTTCATTGGATGCTGAGTGTGTGAAAAAAGGGTTTGAATCATTGAAATTCTGTGTGAGTAAATGCAGGCATAGCTATTGCCTTGTTTTAAAAGAAAGAGTGAAAGTCTAATTACACCACTGTGTCCTATTAAATTGACTATTATTTTAGAAGAACAATAGCCCTTCATTTTTTTGACAAACAAATCAGATGAAAACAACAGCAAATGGGTATTTAACTCCATGACAGCATCAACAAATCAGGCGTGATACATCTCAGTGCAGTTTCCTCCTGCTCAAAACCTTGTTTGGGTTTCTGCCTACAAAAGATGAGAAGCAGAAAAGTGAAAGCTGTGTGAGCCTTCCCTACAAGAAATGCTCCAGAGGAGGAAGGGAAATGCAGTGATGCACCAGTCCCCAATTTGTGTATTGTTGCCATCTTCATAATTACCTGTGTGGAGGAATCTGGCATGTCTTGGCTGATCTCAGAGCTCTAGACTCATCTGACAGTGCAAATCCTAACAAACAGCAAGAGCAGCAGCTCCCCTGGCCAGGAGCCATCAGGAAGGGACATTAGCCAGGTAACAGGTACTTCCTGACACATTTTTAAGGTTCCTAAATTCAAAACAATTGAAATTTTCAAGGGTAAATCTAGAATTAATACAAACATTCATTTAAACTGGTTTAATAGGATATTCTAGTCCTTTGTATTTTTTCTAATTTTTTTTATACTTGGCATCACAGACAGAAACATTTGTTCCTCTTAGCAACAGAGGCTGAGACTAAAAGCTCTGCATTTCCCCTCACAGGCAGGGCCTGTCTCATTTCCTCTGCTTCTCAGGAAGCTCTTGTTCAAAACATCCAGAGCAGCTGCTATCTCTTAGCACAGAGAACTTGCTTCTTGACTGTAGATGACAGAGGCATAATCAGCTTTTTGTTTTCCTATTTTTTCCTGTGGAATACAAAAGCATGATTCAAAGAATTTTCCATTGCATTGGGAAATGTAGACTCTCTTATTGTGCCACATGTCTCAAAAAAACCCCAAAGCAGCTATTTTTTTAGTGTTTTGTTTTTCTCTGATTATTCCTTGTGCTGTCAGGAGCTAAGAGGTCTGTTTGATACTTCTGCTCCTGCATTTGATCCAGTCTTATAACTTAAAATACAAGCATTTGAGACAGGTCTCAAACTGACCTGGAAATGCAGAAATTCTTTATTATAGCCCACATTGAGCTTTACAAGTCCTGCATGGGCAAGGAAGAGAGAGAGCATTTTGAAGAACTGTGTGTTGGTCCCTTAGCATGTAATTTACATCTACACAAAATTATATTAGAGTATAAATAATTTACCTTGCATCTGTTAAAGCATTTCTGTCCTAGCATTCAGTTGGTGGTTTTGAATTCAAAAGCTTTTGTTTAGGGCCTGAATCTTGAGCTTGAAATACAAGTCCATCATATTGAAGTCATTGAGGTTACCAATAGAGAGTACTCAGTGTGAGTACAAATCTCCCAGTCAGGAGATTTGTCTTGGAAGGAAAATGGACCTAAATTCTCACTCACATCACTCTAAATCAGGAGTGAATTCAGTGACATAATGAGAGTTATATCTGTGAAAATTACCATGAGAGGAGACTGAGATCTGCTTTATTTACTTTTGGAACAACTCAATGTTTGCAATGGGCATTTATGTCTATGTGTGCCTGAATAGGATTTTGAATTGTCAGGATTAGTTAAAATCACTGCTTTTGCTATGCATAGGATGTTTTTAATGGTGCACTTATTTTCTTAGTGCCGTATGTTCCTCCTTGTAGAAAAACAAACAAAGAAAAAATTAACATCATCCAACCAGTTACTACAAAACGTGGCAGCTCCTTATATTTGTTTGCATATAAACATACATTGTGCAAGCCACAGAACAATAACAAGCCTTGGTAATCAGCCTAATATCGAAGTGGTTGTTAATATACCATGAAAATTAGTGTCTCTGTGTCTCAGAATGGAAAGACAGATATTGCAAAATCTCTGGGGAGCAAAGACATATCACTGAAACTATCAAACTGAACTTTACCAGACCCTCTGCTCTTGTTGATAAAGGGTTTTTATTTCTTTCCCACCCAGTCATCATCTGCTTCACCTGCACGAGGCATCCTGCAGGAGGTGAAGAGAGGAATACTTTTGTCAGAACCAACTTATCCTTTCTCTAAAGATGTCACTGACACGGGGATGCATTTTGGGCACCTGGTGGAAGGATGCAGTACCCAGAGAATTTCAGTCAGTATTCCCTGTATTTTCTGGCATGGAAAGACTGGGTTACTCAGATCAAAGAGCAACAGGTGTTTGTGATGAAGGTGTTAGAATTGGGCTGAATTTTACCACAATTTTATGAGAAACATTAACCTACCTCTCCTACCAGTATGAATAAATTGCTGCTCTGTCTGGGGCCAAACTGTGAATTCTTCCTGTACTTGCTTTAAATTTTCTGTATTTTGTACCTGCAAACTGGAGTACCCTGAAGGGGCTGGGAGGTGTCAGCAGTATTTTTGGGAAGCACTGAGGGATTCCTGGGGCCCCAGGGGGTGTTGGCACTGCCATGGCCCCTCCACGGGACACACACCTGGGATCTGCTCTCCACAGAAGAGTTCATGGAGGCAGGAAGGAAAAAGTAGGGCTTTATTCACAGAGAGTCTCTACTCTGTCAGGCAAATCCCAGGGAAGTCAGCAAAAGTTCTAAGGTGCCTTTTGAGGATGTTATTTTATCTTTTTGTGCATTCCACAGCAATGGAACAGATTTTACGTGGATCCACTCAGCTTTTCTATCAAGGTGTGCTCAGATAAAAGCAGGGGGTTAACTCTGGCTGCACTAGAGCAAGTGGTGCTTTAGATACTGGGACAGCAGTAAGAAATATAAATCCCCCTGGGAATGAGGAATATATTACCAACCTGTGAGAAATGTTTTACAGCATTCTTTAAGGTCTGTTTCTGAACTCTGCCCATGGTTTTGGTGACCCTGCTCTGTTGTGATCTGTCATGTCCAGAGGTGGATGTGCTGTCACAGGCGTGAGGAACTGTGGAAGTTGCTTTGGAGACTCATCTTTGTCACATTTTTCTGAACAATGTGCCTCTCGGTCTTCCTGTGTCACGTCCTAAATCTTTAAGGCCTATGGTAGATGTCTAATAGAGATATAGACTGGATTGATGCAGGATATACTCTTTCCCCCTATTCTTTCATTAATAAAGATAATAACCTGTCAGCACAAGGCATTGCACAGTTTTTGTCTCATTTCCTTTAGATTTTCCAAGTCTGTGGTTTCTTCTTTGAAACCATTTTTTAACAATGAGCTACCCAAATTGACATGATTAGCGACATCTGTGCTATAAAGTAAAAAGGCTGCATCTAAAAGGATTAATATCAATTTGATCACTGATTCTGATCCTTTAAATTTATGGTGCAATACTTGGATGAGGATATAATGGATCTGGGGTACTTATTGATAATTACATGTAAAGAGCTGTATGGCCAGATGGTGTTCACTGCAAATCCAGGAGCAAAGATGGTTTTCCCTCATCTCCAGTTGTAGAACACCCCAAACAACAAAACAAAGAATGCAGCCTGAAGGGCAGACTGGCTGTCTGCCCATCAATTGCCCAGTGGCTCCACTGTTGTTTCTCAGAGCTCACCAAAGACTGTCTCTGCTCTCACTTGGTAATAACTGATTTGGCTGGTTTGGATTCTGCTGGGTCATGCCAGCAATTATTTCTCCACAGTGTTTTGAGCGGGGCTAAGTCCAGACACACATGTGTATAGACACACACACACACACACACACACACACACAGAGACACAGTCTTTCATCTCTTTGGCATCTTGAGTTACTCCTCTCTGTACATAAGTTGTGATCTAGGTAAAATTTTTGGTTTTGTTTTTGTTTTGTTAGGTAAAAATTTTCCTTCTTTTTGCTGAGTGGTGGATTCCTCTAACAACCACTTCATGCCAACTCAGAAAAATATAACTTTTCCTGGAAAGCAGTGATGCTGCTGAAACAGACCCTGCAGACTCTGCAGTGGATGCTCATTTCAAAAGAAGTGTGTGATAACATTTACTAATTCGTATTTTTTCATGATTAAGCACTTTCCTGGCCTTGTCAGTGCTGCAAACAGAAAGGAAAAGGAACAATAAAAAAGAGTGATCTCTGCAGTTATGTCGAGTGAACCCCAGGGTGCTAGTTTAGTGGCGGAAGAATATATTGTTTTATTTCCAACAGTTCAAAATCCAGAACTGTACAGGTGACGCAGTATTTTCCTTTATTTCACTTGGCTGTTTTCATTCAATATTGCTTCTAAAATTAACATGGACCTTTAGTGGCTATGGAAACATCAGTGTGCAGAAGATTAAACAAAGAAATAAAAAGGGTGCACAGTAAATAGGTACATCAAGATGTAACTGGTGGATTAACTGTGATGTCCCAGTGAATAAAACTCAGCAGCATTTCCTGCTGGGGGCTGGTTCCTCAGCACTCTGACCTTGCTGCTGGATACAGCAGGTGTAGCTCAGCCTGTGTGTTATCCATCATCCCATGTGCACTTAGGAAAACTTGTCTCAAAAAAAAGACGCTTTAAAATTACTCTTTTTTTTATTTTCCACCTGAGGCTTAAGCTATTCAGTGTATGAGGGTACAGCAAATAAAACGGAGCGGCTGGACAATAAAATGGCAGAGGAAATTCAGTGTGAGCAAATACAAACATGGGAAGGAGCCACTAGCTTTGCTGTAAGGTTCTTCCCTTGACTTCAGGGTGTATCTGCTGGGGCCTCTCCTGTCTGATCCAAACCTGACTGACCCTGCAGGGAGTATTTGCCATCAATGGAAAGGGATTTGCATGTTCACAGAACACTGGAGGTACAGGCTTTTAGGCTGATTTTGAGAGTAATTTTGTTGGTTAGTTGGCAACAGAAGAAACACGCGGGTCACAGAGCAGCAGTGGTTTCACCAGGCAAGACCGAGCAAAAGCCCTGCCCTTCTTTATTTACCTATTTTTATAGGTTTCTAAGGACAGTCAAAGATTGGTGAAAGGGGTCAACACCCCTGAAGGTTTACAGGACAAAGACATGGTCAATCATCTTTCTCCACCCCAGGGAAAGGAATGAAAAACAATTCCACAAGTGCAAAACAATTTTGGTTGGTTAAGGAAAACAAGGACCATGTTTACAGAACAAGCATGGGAAACTACAGCTACAGTGTTACAACTCATGGGGCCCTGTAAAACCAGGGCGACATAATTTCACTGGTTAAAAATAAAAATGTCTTATTGGATATCTGAGGAGACACGAGCAGTGTTTTTAGATCTGCTTTCTTCCATCTATGGGGATTGCACAGAAGTTGAACTGCAGCTCAATGATTCCTCAAGCTAAAATTCAAAAAGGATCTTGCCCCAGTTCTTAATAGTTTAATACAAGATTTGTCAAATGCATACATTTATGGATAAAAATCATGGATTCTGGAGGAAATGCCATTGGCATTACATGGATAAAATTACACTTCACTAAATCTTCATGGACTGTGCTACAATACTGTTTTCTCCCTTGGGTACCTGATAGCAGCTTTCAGTTTCACCATTGGGTGAAATACCCTAAATAATATCAATCTTGGCTCTTCAATGAAAAATAGAGGGTTATATGTACACCACTGGCATCTGAAGTGTGAATCAAAGAAGGACTGAACAAAGAAAACTACAGAGAGCCTTTTTCCAGGAGAATGTGTTTTCAGACTTTCAAAGAACAGAAATTTGAGTCTAAGAAATTCCTAAATGCCTGTGCTCGCTGCTGGATTTTAACTTCCTTTTTGTACCCACTACATCAAAATTGCAGGTATAAAATGTGAATTCTGAATTGCTGTGTGGAAATAATGAGCATTTCACACCTTCCCATGAGTCCTGTGCATGAGGGCTCTGCACACCCACTGAGCCCTCTTGATGACCCAGCCCAGCTTGGGCAGCTCCAAGGCAGAGCCCATGGAGATGCACTTGGAAAAGCTCATGGAAGCTGCCCAAAAATGCAGCATCTTTGGATTCAGCCTGACAGGTGTTCAGATAACAGGAGTGCAGGTAGGACAAATACAGAGCTGTGAAGAAAAATTGCGCAGGCTCACTGTAAAGTTAATTCATGTTCAAATCCAAGTGGATTTTACTTCATTTGTTTAAAAATCTTTTGTTTAGGGGATAGGGATTAGAGGCAGCTATTATTTGAGAAGAGCATTTCTTCATGCTAGCAGAAGAATGATTCCTAATCATTCAGGGAATGAGGATCAAATAAGATAATTGTCAGATGAGGAGCTCTGAATCCATGGAATGTGTTGTTTGGTGGCTCTGCCTGTGATTTGAGCCATGCCCTGATACCTCCACTTGCTTTTTGCTGCATGTCAGGCCCCACTCCATGATAAAGCAGCACATTCTCACTGCTTCTTCTCAAGCACTTGCTGACAGTTGCTAGAATAGTCCAGAGCTGCTCTGAGCAAGGGATGCTTTTCTGAAGAAGTCTCTTTCAGTGGGAAGCTTCAGCAGGAGCTGAAGGCAGAACATCCTTGTGTGGCTGCCCAGGATGAAGGCAGGGATGCTGCTCTGCCAAGCACGCTCAGAAATTCATGCACAAAAACCAGTGCATGGATATTTTTGAAAACGTATGAAAAATATATGTGCAATATGTCGCTTTTCCAGGCATGGTGCCAGCCTACTGAGCTCTTCTGGGCTTTTGTCTTCTGCAGAACACCACAAATCAGAACAGCAAAGGCAAAACAACAGGAAAAAAGTAGAGAAAAAAAATTAAGAGAAGGAAAGAGGAAAAAAGAGAAAACAAGGGAAGAATACGAATTCTGTTATTCTTAAACATGTCTTTAAATGAAAGATCTGACTTCTTTTTTCTCAAGACTGCACTCTGCTCTTCCTTGGTGCAGACCAAGCACTTTGCTAAGGATTCAGCTGTGTGCAGCTGAATTGAATTCCCCTTCATGTTGATTTTAATCCAATTACAGTCATGGTACATGCTAATTGCAAGCTGACTGCTGTGCCAGGTCTTGGCATGCTCTGCATGTGGGGATGTCCAGCTGGAGATGGTTTTCATGGAGTTGATTTTCTGGACCTTTTTGTTGCTCTTCAAGAGCATGGAACTGTCGGTGTGGAATGTGGAAACTTGCTCAGAAATTTTTGGAATGAAGTTAATACATGCACAAAAATCTTGCTGACAGTGGTTGCCCAGCCCTTTTCTAGTAGAGAAGACTTTTAAAAATTTTTAAAAACCATTTCAGATGTCTTTGACTTTCATGGAAGGTGTTTGATATTTAACTGGAAGCCCCCAGGTTTAGAGAAAAGCCACAGTTCTTTCTCCTGTGTATTCCAGTTAACTGGGTTATAAGCTCTTACAAGTTGCTGTTTTTCTTCCACATTCTTGTATTCCCCAAGAAAATTATGGTATCTAGCCTAATTAATATATGAATATGGAGCTCTCTGAAGAGCTAAAACCTAATTTAGCCTAAGTAGCAGCAGTAACCCTGCAATGCTACATAAAACACACAGTGCAGAGCAGCAATCCCAGTGGGAAGGGAGCTGCTGGGCCCCCGTCCCACCCATCCCCTTCCTGCGCCCCCAACAGCTGTGACATCCCCCAGTGGCACTGGGGACAGCTGAACTGAAGGAAATAACTGGGGAAATAAAATTTTAATAGTGGGGGAATAGAATTTTAACAGTCTTATCTGATTGTTTATTAATTTCTCACAGCATTCCAAACTGAGAGCCAACGGATTTGCCATCCTGCCCTCCAAAATTAGAAATGGTGAGATTTAAGGTTGCCCACTGAACCTTAATCCTTCCCCCAGCATTTTTGGTCCAATTTCTAGCTCCTCAGTGGTGTCCTGGGTTTGTGGTGCTGCTTGCAGCAGAGAAGTTGCCCACAGAAATGACAGAGGGAATATTTCTCAGGCCTCTCTAATTCTGGCATGTGCTAACTTTCAATTGGGTGACTTTGCTGCGTCCTTTAATGTAGCTATTTTTGACTGTGTGTATAAATTAAAAATAGCTCTATAGAAATAACTTTAAAACCCTGGAGTATTTAATAGCAAGCAATTCCTTTTTATAAAAGATTTATAACAACTTATAAAATGTAATCAACAGAGAATTGTGCCCCCGCTTTTGAATTCTTTAGGTGGTTTTAAAAATAATACTTTAAGGATGTTGGAAATGGCAGCATGAAGTGTTTCTTTCCTGTTGAATAGCTACTAAAATAAATTATTCCAACTGTATTAAAAATATGAAAAGCCTACCACTGTTACGTATACTTGAGCTGTGTGAAAGCACCTCTGTTTGATGGGATAATTGCTCTGGCATATATAAACATAATTTATTTTACTGAGATTTAAATATTAAACACCAAAGTTCTTCAAAATGAGGTTCTAATGATGTAGTGCTTCACTGTGCCTGCAGTCAGAGGTGCTCATCTCGAGTCAGTTTATGAGAAATGTTAAATATTAGGGTTTTATTTTACCTTTATTTGATGTTCCTTGATATTTTCAGTAAGCAGTAAACACTACAGTAGAGGCCCAGTGCAAAGAAGCCCTAAAAATAAAATTCTAAAACCCAGAATTTAAAAATCTATAAATTTGAAAAGGATGACAAATTGTGGAATGAAGTTTAAAACTCTATTTAGGGAGTGGATAAAACACTAAGTCTGTTGTGTCCAGATAAAACTTGGTTTAAAGAACTTTACATAATCACTGGAGATGGTAAAAATGTCAACGATTTTAATAGTTTTAGGGAGACTAAGTAATTTTCCCCCAACCAATACTTTTCTAGGAAAATTGTGTATGGGGTTTTTTTTGAGATGTCCAAAGTCAAAAGATACTATTTAGTTTTAATTTCTTCACAAGGAAGCATAAAAGCAGTGGCCAGAATGAAAATAATTGTTAAAATATTTGAGCCCCCAAGCAACATTTCAATCCAAGGCAAAATAAAAAATATAAACAAATAAATAAATAAATAAATAATCTCTTTGCTAAAATCTCTCTATTGAGCTCAGTCACACAAGCCTCATCCTTGTCAAACAGAGCAGCTGGGTAGAACAAATCCTGGCATTACACTCCCGAGTCTTTGTGGAGAGCCACAGGGTAAATCTAGCAATGTAACAGCTTCCCACAGCTGGGATGTCTGATTATGTGCTGTGCTGCAGAAATTACAACCACGCTGTGCTTAAACATGGTAACAGGATAAAGCTGGAATAGAAAGGCAAATGTACAGAACCAACACAAACACTCTGCCGTAATAAAAGATTTGATTTCCCTTCACGTGGAAAAATGTCTTGCTTTTAGAACATGCATATTTGTAAATAATGAATTTTAATGATGAATGCTAATGACTGTAGATCAAAACAAGACTCTGGAAGTTTAGAACTATATTCTAAGTAGAGCATGTTGGCTTTAATATAAGGCACATTTTATATAATATTGCTTTTGCAACTAAACTTTGCAGATCTACTGCCCTTCTGCTCCTGCCATCTATTGTCTGCTTAATTCTCTGTGCTCTAAGGATGATTTACATACTGGGGGTATCTGACATGGGTCAGAAAAATATGTTCTGCAGTCTTGACCACTGTAGGGTTCTGAAAAAAATGCCTTACTTGAGGCCATAAAGGAATGTTCAACATCCAGATTTAACAAACTGCCACTTTCTCTTCTTACACTTCTCTCTGGGAAGGGAAACTGTGCTTCAAGACAGTCTTTCCAAAGCCTGCTCTTCTAACTTGCTTTCTATGGATTACAAAAAAAAGCAAAAAAATAAACCCCACAAAAGGTTAAAGAATAATTATGTTTTGTCTAGCATTGCTGTCACTTCAGCATTGCAGAGCACAATTTCCCCTTAAAAACAGTTTCACATTCCTTTTACAGGCTGTTCCAACATGAATATCTTGTGAAGGGGGTCCTGCTAACCTTTTTTGGCTGCAGCACTTCACAGGGAGTCAGAGTGAACACACTGCAGACCAGTCCTGCTCCCAAGGGTGTGGATGAGAGTCTGCCACAGTTCTTAGAAGGAAACTCTCACAAATTCTGTATTTTCCTTAAATTATTCTGTAGTAATGTACCTGTCTGTTTACACTGGTCCTGCCAACTCCCTGCCCCCAAAATATGATAGGATGGGCTTTTCTGTTCTCTTCAGCTTCTGCTGTTTGCTCGTGGGTGCCTCCCTCCATCTCCCATTCCAGACTGGTATCAGTGAGATCAGGAATTGTGCTACAGCTGTCCTTGGCCTTTGTTAACAGGCCAAAAATAACATCAGCACCATGTGGTGGAGCCAAGATTGCAGCAAGCTATAATGACATATGTTTTGTTGAGAAATTGATGCTGTGACTCTGAATAACAATAATAATAGTAATAATAATAGTAATAGTAATAATAGTAATAAAAATTTTAAAAAATAATAATAATAGATGTTTGGCTGGTGCTGGTGGTGATTGCATAGGACAGAAGTGCTGCTCTGAATCCTTCAGAACTCTCTGAGTATAGAATGAGCTTGTCACTGTTGGGATCTTGGTTTGCATTTAGGAATCTCCTTGTGAAATGCAAAACTGGTACCAGTGTTTGTAAATACAATCTAGGCCAGCTCCCAATGGGCATCATCACAGAGCCAAACCATGCTGGAAGAACTGGTACAGATCATAGCCTTTGTCCAAAGCAGGGCTTCCATGTACAGTGGTGGAGCCTGAGAAACCTGGGTTATTTAACAAGAATATATAAATATAAAAAAATTGTTGCAAGTGCTCCATTGCCCTGAAAAGATGTAAGTAGAGAGGATGCATCCAACAAGCTGCACTGATTTAAGTCAGTGGGGACTGGATATTATTTTATTGTGTGTCAGAGGATGTCTGGACTGCTCCTCCAGTACAGTCCAGGGTTCATCCTGTGCAACTGCCTGGTGTGGATGAGCAGGGTTTCTGTTCTGACCTGAGGGAACCCTTGAGCACTGCTTTCTGCTTGGAACACCAGGAAAGTGCTCAGAGAAGTGAATTACTCACTGGACACATTCACTGTGCCTCCTCACTGCACAGAGCAGAGACTCATCAAGCCCTGCTATTTATACAACCAACACCTCTCCAGCAGTGCAGGAAGTTTGTAGTTTGCTGATAATCCTGCAATCCTGCCTGTTAAAAGCTAAGAGAAAAAGGAAAAAAGTGTGAGGTGTTGACATCAGAGTATTTGTAATGAGTAATGTGGCACAGAGCTGGTATATCTTGGCTACCATCCCTCTGCTGCATTATTTTTGTGGCTGTGTCTAGCTGTGACACACTTTTATGGTTTATCATAAAAACAGAAGTGTGTCTATTACCTCTAGCTGGAATCTGGATGATGCATAAAAACCAAAGCAAGGGAGTTCATGTAAGGAATAACACAAAAGCCATTTTTAGTGTGCCATGGCAGGAATTGGCCGTGCAGCAAGGCCTCCTGCAGCCTGTGGCTTCCCAGGCACACAGCCCCAGAGCTGAGCCACCCCTGAGCTTCCCCAGGGAAGAGCAGGCTCTGGGAGGGGTGAGGCAGAAACTGTTTGCAGACTGAGTACTGCAAAAAGTGTGAGTCACTTCTGATAGTGATAGGAACACTCAATCACCCGGCATATAAATAAGCTGTGGATTTATATTCTTTCTTCACTTTGCTACATTCTTTAGTTCTTCCTATTTTCAGAAGCTGTTATAGTCATTGAGAAGAAGAAGGAAAAGTTTTCTTTCTGGCCAAGTAACAAAAATGCCAGCACAATCACTTGTATTTTACAATGAACAAGCTTTCCAAGGAATTTTAAATGCTGAATGAAAAACAAATCTTCAGTTGCTTCTCTTCAGGTTGTGATCAGCTTAAATGGGCTTTTCATACACTGAGACGTAGGAGAATATTAAAAGTAGGGGAAAGATGCTGGCTAAAGCAGGTCAACTCAATTAGAAAGAATCTTTTTGGGTTTCATTTTTTACCTCTGTGTAACTCTTGTGGGAAGTGTATTAATGAAAACCAGGAACTTTCTGGCCTAGCAGAGATGTGATATAGAGAGATAAATATCAAGGAAATCCTCTGGGACTCCATCCTCAGCTGTGGTAAATTGGAATAGCTGTCTCAAAGTTGTTCTAAATTATAACAGCTGAGGCTCTTCTCCTTATCCCTTGCTCACTTGGTGCAGCAAAGTTTTGTCTTTGTTAAGTAATAAGTAAGAAACTTATTAGTAAAATGAAGAATTTTTTATGTGTTTATTTCTCTCCTCTGTAGTCAATGGAATAAAAAAAAGTTATGTCCTAAGTCACAAAATAGAACATGCAAGAAATTTTGAAACTCAGAGAGAAGCAAAATGTCTTGTTAGCAGCTGTTCTCCTTTCCTGTTACTGCAGAAAAGGAAACATTAGAGATGTGATGCTGGTGGGGGCCATAAAACTCCCAGACCAGGATGCTGACCTGAGATGCATCAGGCTTGGTGCTGCATAAATCCTGAAAGAATGCTTGTTGTGGGAAATGGTCCATCTAGACATAATGTTCTAATTTAAAACAAATTGTTGATATAGGAAGAAGTGAACTTGAGGATATTGCACCAGGATTACTATGTCCACAGTCCTACTTCTCAAGCTGCCACATTTTTATTGGGAGCATATCTGAAACACAAGGTACAGAGTTGCTTTGCACTAATTCATGGCTTGCTTCCAAGGCAGATAACTTCTCCCAACATTTGTATCTTTCTTCTCATATAATGTAACAACAAAGCATTAATCGTGCAAATATCAATATTTAATGACTATGTGGTTAATGCCTGCAAAGCACTTTAGAGATAAAAAGTGCTCTATAAATCCAAATGTAGGATATTTACTCCTTGCCTTATCTTAGTTAGATACAGAAGGGCTGAGAACCAGTTAATGTTATCTGGAAAGGCAGGTGCCTGATGCTTCTGATATCAGGAGTAAAATATTTATTCTAAACCTACTGAGCTCTATGACAGTCTTTGCTTTCTCTTCAACCTGCTTCTGAAGTTTGCACTATTAGAAACATTTGTATGGTAATGAGGATACTGCTCAAACCTCAAAATACACTAATTAGGTAAAAAAACAGGACTGGGAACATTTGGCCAGCTAATTTAAATGTCATAATTGGTGCTGCAGAAACCATTGTTACTTCATTCAATTATATAAATAAAGACCTACTGTCTAATGAGGGGCTGAGGGAAGAGGATTGCTGTAGAAAAGTAAGAAGTCAAGCGCAAGCTTTCCCTGCACGTCAGCGTTGCTAAAAGCCCCTCAATCTGGCCCTTTTTAAGTGATGGGTGAGTCACAGTCACCTTCCCTAAAATACCTCCTTTTTATTGAAGAGTTTCTTTTGGAAAGGTTAGCAAAAGTTAAATGGCAACTTACAAACCCAGTGCTGAACGTTCCAGAAGGTTGTGTATGTGAGCATTCTGCTGAGTTTGGTCATGAGCAGTCACTGGATGAGATGAACTCCTCAAAACAAAGATGTTTGTTTATCCCAAGTCTCCCTTCCTCCTTTTACTTTCTGTGTCTGTGTTACAGGCAGTGCTCAGGCTGAAGTGGGAGATGAAACAGCAAAAGTTGTTTCCTTAAGTGTCATTTTTGCCAGCATCATTCTCAGCTGTCTGCTGGCTTAGCACCTTTCTCAGCCATTGAAAAATTTGAGGAGAAAATATCCAGTTAATACATTCTTGGAGAAGGTGTACTTATCTGGATCCTAGATTTTGCAATGTAGAAGAGATCATCTTCTCCCTAAAAGTCTCTTCTTAAAAACCCTTCCCTACCTGCAAACAACTATTGAAACCTGCTATACAAAATACTTAAATGGGTTGACTTTTGAGTTTATGCATAAATCTTCCCAATTCATCTGAAAGTTTTGCTGAAGAGATATGGGTGTGTTTTAAACCAGGCCTGTCCAAGTGATGAAGTCTCTATTAAATTGTATGTGCAGCAGACCTCCACATGAGAAGGCTCAATGAGAAAACTCTGGCCATTTCTGTAGGGGTTTCAGACTCAAAGCTGCCTGGATGGGGGAATGTCTGGAATCCTGACAGAGCACAGTCCAAAATGATAGAAGGGAAGATTACAGATAAGAATAGGATCTGGCAGCTCAAAGTCAAAACTAGCAGGGTGGGGATATCCAGACACTGCAGAACACAGGGGTGAGAAAAAAAATTGTGAAGCAGTTCATTGAGAGAAGAGTAGGGTTGCCTTGGAGGACTGGAGAGGAGTTTGTGTCCTCAGAAGTTGCCAAAAGTGGACTCAAAATGTGGCTTTGCAGAGGAGAGGTCTGTCCTGGGTGGAGACTGATACAAACCACCGCCACCATCAGAGCAAGACTGTGCACATTTGCTGAAAGAAGGGTGACAGCACAAAAGGAGGCTCTTCAGTCAAGGATTCCATGAGTAGAAGCACAGATTTATTTTTAACTTTTTTTTGTCTTCTAAGTGTGATTGGAAAAAAAATATGATTTGATGAAACCATGTTGAGATTAATTTCAACCTGACAAATAAGGGAACATAGCAGAGAAGGCAGGTAAGGTTGAGTTTATTTAAATTGGATTAAAAATAGGGTCTGAAATTCGTTGAGTGACATAATTTCCTCATGGTTTGCAGACACCAGCTGGGAACTAGCTAGGATAGTGGAGAAAACCTGTCAGGCACCTCAGTACAGGCAGCTGAGAGTCCTGCTGAAAGCAATGGGAAGAAAAACACCCAGATCCAAGAGTTCTCTCTCCCTGTTTAACACTCATAGTGTTTTGAAGGTAGGATATTGATTATTGTCTGGTAGGACCCAGGGCTGTTGTCAATTGGTTATAGTTAGCCTCAGGCTCTTCTCCATGCTCAGAACTCAGTGCTCTGGGTGTAGGAAGCTATTTAAATCTATTTACATAATTTTGGTATGGTTTTCTTAAAATATTTCTTTGTGATGGAAGATCTCTTTCCTGGGCTGTCCTTTGCAAGAGCTATATTGGAAATTTTAGTGGAAAGTTAGATTTCAAAGGAAAAGGAAAGGCCCTCCTGTGTGGCACTGGGCTGATGGAGGTTCTCTGGGGGCAGCTGAGGTGGCACAGCCCTTCCCCAAGTGCCAGCCTGAGTGGGAGCAGTGCCAGCCCACATCCCTTTGCATCACTGTCTCCCCAACCAACCTGAGTGTTCCTTGTGCCACAAAATTTTTTTCCCCTTGACCAGGGCAATGTTGAAAATGTCTGATTTCTTAAAAGTCGGGGCCCTGTGGGAAAGAGAGTCTGTCTTTAAGTTCTGTTGAAAAAGAGAGGAAAGGAATCCGGCATTGCTAACAAGGTGTGAGGCACAATGAAACAATGAGCAATTAAAAAAACACACAATAACTTTTGCTTGGATTTTTCCTCAAAATTCTGAGTAAGTTGTCAGATCTTTTAAACAGTAAGGTGCATTAGCATACTGAAAAGAGTGTAATCCCATGTATTTTTGATGCCTGTTGGAGTAAACTGCAGTGTACCGTGTTTAGACACTTTAGACTCGATGACTTTGGTTCATTCAGAGATATTACTTTAAAAGTGGTCTTTGCCATGATTTTTACTATACTATGCTTCTGCACCAGCACTCAGAAAAATGTATGTTTTATAGGGAAAATAGTTTTGTTATAAGCTGACATTGGCTAAAAAGTCAAATTAGGAGAGTTCGAGTGAGAGAGAAGAGTAAAAAGATATATTTTGTTCATCAGGGGATGTGCAGTTATGGGACAAAGGAGGACACATTTGGGATTCAGTTCAGGCTCAGGGTTACAAACGCTCCCTTCTAATCAGAAGCACACAGGTGAGAGACATGCTTTGTGTCTTTTGTGCCTCCCATCAGAACAGATTCAGGTGCATGCATAATGCATGAGGCAAGAACCAGCACTGATGCAGAATAATACATAAAATATGAAGCTGATGTTATGAATAATTAAAGCACAAACACTCTCAGAAACACCTGCATGCAGCTAATGGGATGGGTTGGACTGGGCCTGTAAGAGTGATAGAAATGTAGAATTGAGCTGTCCCTCCTCCCCCTTGGTGTCCCTTGGGCTCTGTGTGGAGCCTGGCACTGGGCACACCTGGGGACCCCTCTGGAGCTTCAGGTCCCTCTTTGGGAAGAGAGGGAACACTGTGGCTTTCCTTGGCTACAGCTGCAGAGAGGCCTGGTACCTGCTTCCTTTAGAGAGAAACTGCCAAAGTGTTTCCTTGTTATAATATTGAAAAGGCTGAACTTTCAGCCTCCTGGTAAGTAAATGCCAGTTTTGTTTAGAGACGGTGCAGAAAGATGAAATATTTAGCTTTTATCAATAATGTACCCTCTAAGTAACAGTGCCTACATCGACACATAATCTGTGACAAACTTTCACAGATCTCCTGATGCATTTGAGGCAAGCTCAGGGGTTTTTTTTAACTTGGAGGAGATGAATAACTTCTGATGTTCCCTGCAGAGAAGGGAAAGAGCAGGGCAAGAAATGAGCTAAGAGTATCAGCAGCAGAGAAGGTCATGTAAATTATTACTGCTTGTATGGCTTGTAGGGATACCCACTCACGTGGTGCTGGTGTTCTTAAAACTTTTATGATCTCAGTGGAGCTCCTGGGTCTGTTAGAAAAGACATTCAGCACAGAGCAGAGCAAAACATCCAGGTCCTAAAGAATTTGTTTTAAACAGAGGCGAAAAATTGTGAGATCTTTTCTGAAGTTAAATGGCTGTATTTTTTTGAATGAGTAAAGCTGGGGAATATATAAAGACACCAAGCAGAGATTGATTGCACTTTTACTTGAAACAGAAAAAAGCTTCTGTTGTCTTAGGCAGCTTCCAAAATATGGTTTAATTTATATTGCTGTAAGAGTGATTTGAATGTAATGGCAAATAATGTCTGGATAGTGGTTTACATTTTATGGCTGTGCACAACGCACACTACAACATATTTTAGTTTTTGTATTTATATTTCTAGGTTTTTATACTGCTACTCTGATGAAGGAGTTCTAGCTGTGTGCACAGCAATCTTACATCGTTGTTATCTAAAATACCTTCTTTGGGCTGATGTGTTGGATCTAAGGAAAGCCCTTCTGTACTTTTATTTCTTGAAGAGAGACTGCGTATTACTGAAAACACAGAGCTTTCAAAGCAACAAAATCACAGTGCTCTGGCTGGATCATGCAGAGTGTGGGCTGAAGGGATATAGAGCTCAAGGGAGGGAGTAGATAGAGTATAGATGAAACCAGAGAAGCTGGACTCATGGGTCTCTGAGTTTGAATCAGCTAAAGAAACAAAGCTCCAAGAGTCCCACAAGCCCAGTCCTTACAGGGACAGTCTGGAAGGTGTTTCTGCCTACAAGAGGAACAATTTTCCTCTGCTTTCAAAACAGTGAATTAATTTCTAGTTCTGCTGTAAGATTCACTGTCTAATGCTGTTGCATCTTTTACATTCCCTGTTCTCAATTGATAGACCTGGAGTGTGTTCCTATTTAAATTAGGCTATAGGCATTAGACAAAAATAAGTAATTTTTCAGTTAATTCTAGAACTAGGACAACAGCCCCTTTGGAAAATGCTGCCTTTATGAAAATAGTACTCAAATGAGCCTGACAAAGCACAAAATGATTATGTGTGATTCTCTATATTGTTTTACCAGCTTAGTTTGCAGAACCAAAAGTTCTGAAATGCTTCGTGGCTGTGGTCTTGCATCAAACATCAAGAAATCACCATTTGTATTTATCTCCTGAGGTTAGGCTAAAGGCTGAAATATTTTAGCATGATTTGCTGCCAGTTTATATCCAATGACTCTTCCCTTGCCTCTAGAAGCCATTAGACTCTGGGATGCCTTGGGTTCTCCACTGACCTCAGTCTTTAATAAGGTAGAACTGCAGAAAGCCTTCAGATACCATCAACTCTCTGCTGTTTAAGGGAAAAACAAAACTCAACAAGCACCCTAAACCCAAACAATCCTGTATATTATTAAGGAGGAAGATGAACTATTTCTGTGTTCCTCCCCTGATTTTTCAGTTGTGTTGTTATCCCTGTGGTAACTCAGTGTTCATATCCATGGCATTCTTCCCTCCCTGCAGAAGAACTGAAGGAGCTGCACTGGCACTGGGACATGGGCAGCACTAATTATGCATCCAGCATCTTTCCCACTGGCAGATTAGGGACTGTCATGCCCTTCACTGTTTTTCAAATTACTTTTCTTAGGGAGCAAGTTTCCTGTTAATTCTGTCCTGTTGACAGGGAGGAACAAATTTTAAAGTATAGGTTCATAGAATAAAGAATGTCTTTATTTTATATCTTTATCTGGGCTTCTAGGAAAGTGTTCCTTTGTCACAAACCACCATAGAGCTTCACAGGCTTCCTGGGAGCTGAGCTGACAGCTCTTCACATAAAGCCTATATTTTCCTTAGCAATTGCTGGGCACTTACGAAGTAAAGGACTGTAAACAAAGTTACAAAATATATTTACTTATTGTCACCCAATCACACCAAATGACTCTATGCAAGTACACATCTTGGCAAGAATAAAGTCTTCTCCTAAAATTTCTTTAGCCTTTTAGTTTGTTTTTAATTATGGTTTTGCATCAAATTCTAAAACTTTTATACTTCAAACCTGCTTTAAAAAGGAGCAATATGTGGCTGCTGAATTCTGCCCATAAGCACTTTAATATTGGAAAGTAATGGCTGTATATTTACAGCAGCTGCTAGAGGTGCAGGTAAAATAGGGATGTCTGTGAATTATTTTTTCTTATTTAGTAAGGAATTGAAAAATGGCACATTTCAGTCCTGTGAACTCTGAGAAAGTATTTGCAAGCAAACCTGTGTCTATTTTAACCTTCACAGCCACACTTCTTGCAAGATCCACACCATCAGACCCTTCATACAGTTGATGAATACTCTAATGATCTTGGTCACATTATGCCAATTATATGGAGTGGCCTCAAAGCCACTGATGATACCTACAATTAACACTTGAGATGTAATAGATGGCTCTCTTGGTGAGTCATTTTGTTTGAAGGACCCACAAACCTGCTGCAGTAGGAATCTTGTACAATGTACACAGGCTGCTCTGCTGCTAATACTGTCCACATGGTTCCAAAATAGACCTTGCCAAATCATTAAATGGATCCTGCAGAGCACTGAATTTTAATTGCTCTGGGGATACTGAGAGAGAACAGAATTGATTGACTAACTTTATGTAAGTTTATTAAGAGTTGTTAATCTAATATCTAATTAAGGGATTTTGTTTTACTTTTAGTACATCTCTGTGATTTTATTAATGATATTTTAAATGTCCCTTTTCTAATAATTTACATGCACCAAAAGGGAATTAAAAGCATTACCTTGAACTGAAATATTTTCCTGTAGGGCCAACTTTTCAAATATGGTAGTTTCAGACAGCTAAATTCAGAGTTAGCTGCAAAGCAAGAGGTGGTGAAATGCAGAAGAGCTGAAAGGTGGGAGGCTGACTGTTCATGGCAAAGGTTACACTGTGAGAAGAGGTAGGGTGATGTGGCATTGGGCAGGATGGGGTTTTTTATAAGCCTTTCCCCATAAAATCCCCTTGCAGATGAAGGTAACCTAATGAAGGGACAAAAAATGGAGTTGAGGTGGTGGGATGCTCTCCTGAGAATGAGATAGAAGTGAAAAAGATGCAAGAAGTACTTTGAAAAGAAAAACTGTGTCCTGCCAAAATGACTTTCTGCCCTGCCGAACCTCCACGTTACAGACTGTGATCCTGTGAAAAAGTGAATTTTAACATGAGTGTCAGTGGGTCAGGATTTGTCATCTCCCCCTGTGTGTATCCCTGTGGCTCCTGATGGGGACAGAGCTGACTAGACAAAACAGGGAGGATTTATTCTTTTTTATCTTGTGTGCTCCAAACCAGAACAGGATTGGTTAGTTTTGAATTTAATTTGCAAGGAGGCTCTGCAGACTAAGAGAATTTGTCTAGCAAGAGAAAGAGCTGATCAGGTAGTTTAACAGAGTATGTCCCCCAGCCCTGGAATTTTCCTACTGAAAAATGTGACATTACTGGATATTCTTGGAATACAAATTACTACTGTGATGCATATGTCATGGTTGGACACCATGTTACACTGAGTCTACCAGCAGTTTTTAATGAAAAGGTATAAAATAAAATAAATTTCAGACCATGTTTCAGGGTGAATATTTTCTCTGTGAGAACTGTCGTAAAGGACATGGAAATGTCAGGGAGAGTGAATTTAAAGAGAAGGTGCAAAGCTACAGAACCACTTTTGGCTCACCTGACTGGGAAAGGCCATATTTTGCATAGCCTATGGCACAAATGAAATGAGGCTAAATCCCATGGGCAAAGTGCTGGAGAGCCATCAATAAATGACCATTTCCATATAACATATGGCATAGCTGGCACAAGGCAAGTAACAAGTGATGAGAAGGTTGAAATATCCAACTTATTTATTAATTGTTATAAGAGAGTGAGCTAAGGGATGTTTTGTACAAGATATATAGCACTAACCTTTGGTTTGAAGGATTTAGTCTGTAAATAAACAAACAAAAAATTCAACAGCTTTGAGTATTGCATTTCAAGTAGAAAATGGTGAGAGCACAGGCAAGCTCAGAATTTGTGTCAGTCATCTCATTGTGTCAGTTGAGACTTCTGTAAATGTACCGAAAACACCCTGACCTGACACCTAATCAGGACACTGATACATGAAAGAAGTGATTGAAAAATAATTTATTATTTGGAGACCAATTATTTAAAATTGATTTGAACTTAGTAAGATGTGTCAGTTGAAATGCAACTACTTTTAAACCCGCTTGAAATAAGAAGCCTGAGGATGGGTATCAAGGGCATCATCCTATGCAAGTCTGGGCAATTAAATATCTATAAGGGAAGCTCTGAGTGCTGTTAGTGCCTGGGAAGGCTTGTCTCGTAGGGAGGTTTATTGAAATTCATGTGGACACTGGCTCCCATCCTCAGGCTGCCTCCAATGTGTGGCATTCAATTCCAAAACCTTTCTAGTTTGTCTCCACTAAGAAATGTCCCTGATGACCAGACATGCCAAGATTTAATAATCAGCCTTGGACAGAAATAAAGGAAATGCATAAATCCCAGAAAGAGCAAAGTGAGTCTTGTGCTTTCTGCCACAAGAGGCTTCCTACGGCAATTTTAAATTGTGTTTGTATGCAGAAGTGTTAGTTATTAGCTTTCCCTCTGATCTTTTAAGTCATCATGGCTTTTTGATCACAGAATTCCAAACACGTTACTAGGCAGAAAATTTGGTCCCTTGCTTAATTAATGAAAGTAGATTAAAGCTTGTGCTGCGAGGATAGTGATAATGTCACAAGAAAAAAAAATGTTATTTACATCATGTTTGCATCCTGGGTAAACAGGCAAAATGTATAAAAACACAAGGATCGTTCCCACCATCTACAATTTTGTGGGAAAAAAGCTGATAATTACCAGAGTGCAGTCTGAGCTGGGTACATCTGTGTGCATTTCTATTAAATGTTCTAAAGGCTATTTCAATGAAATGCTTCAAATGACTATCTATTTTCATGGTACACAAGTCTCAACAAACAGCCAGAAGAGTAAATGAGTTTTTCAAAAGAAAGGTGCCATGCTCACTTAGCATGGATTTAATTTTTGTAGAAAGAGATGAGCTTAGGAGCAGCAATTTCACCTACAGAATTGATAGCACTTAGGAAGTTTTAATTGTAGACCGTAAAATTCCTCTTAGCTCCTGGCTCTGTTACTGTTGGCTGCAGCATTGCAGGGTACAGGGTCTGCTCCAACCACTCCTGCAAGCTGTAATGAGGCAAAATGCATAAAAATGAATCTGCTAGTTTAGCATATATCATGTTTTTCCTGAAGAAAAAAAAAAGAAAGAATCCCCAACACCCCAGGCACTAAAACAGTCATGGCATGAAATCAATTTTGTAAATGTCAAGACATCGGACTGGAATTTTCCAGGGAGTCTAAGCGCATTAACAGCTCAAATCCCATTGAAAACCTACCATATATACTCTGGACAAATTACAGAAACAGCAGATCTGTAAAAACAGCTGCCCTGGCAATGTGGAATATTCCTTGGAGAGGAGCTGTGGAGCTGGGGTCAGCTGCAGAGTGGGGTTGCAGGGAGGGCAGCTCACTCCTTTCCAAAGTGACTGCAAATTTTTTATGTGTCCTTCCCAACAGAGCAGGGTGTTGGAGGGATGCTGCCTTCCCCACAGGGCTGAGTGCAGCTGCAGCCCCAGTTTACCCTTCCAGCAGTTAGGCAGAAGTGGATGTAGAGAGAGACATGATGTGTACCCATTTAAAGTTTCCTGGGCAAATAGTCAGGATAAATATGAAAATATTCTCTAAAAACAACTGCACTGACCCTTCAGCTGGCACTCACCCGTGCTCCTCCAAAGCAGTTAAGTGAGGAGAGGATGGGCATTCACACTGTCTGCCTCTCAGTATTCTATCAGCAGAAATGTTTTTCCCTGGGATACTGCCCATCTTCCCTTCAGCAGAATTTAAAATGTGGTCTGAACAAAACTCCAGGATCCTCTTTTCCTCAAAAATATGTATTTGTGTATATAAAAATACACACACATATATATATATATACAAAGAACGTTTTTTTCCCCCTCCTGCAACTAGTCAGAAAATGATGATGCTGCTGCTTTGAATTTGTGTTTTGCCATGAATTGTAGCTCAAGAGTTTCTAACTGCAGTTGTTCCTTTTAACAAAGTTCTCACCTTTGGCTGCATCTGCTGTGTCTCATGGCACTGGCTGGTACCTGACATCAGAGAGAGCAGGGGCACACTTGAATAGTGTGCTTGCATTTATTCAGATATTGAAAGTGATGCTTCTCTTCCACCTCCCAGGCACCTGGGGATTTCTGAAATGAGCTCATCCACTTTGTAAGCAGCAATATAGCCTTGTTCAAATCCTTCCAGCCTTTAAGTTGCATGGAAACAAAAGCTGATCAGCACTTTACTTTTGCTTAAATCATACCAACATCTCAAGCAGTATTTGGTAGTCTTTGACTATACTTCACTGATTACTGCTGAGAAGGAGTAATTGCAAATGGCAAGGAAATAAAGTTTCAGGCTTGCATTGCAGCTGATTTTAAACATCAGCTTGAGAAGTGCAGTGTTAGCTGTTTGCATGGAGAATACTGCTAAAGGAAATGTTACTTTCTCTGGTTTTATTATTGCCTTAAAATTTTTCTCATTTCTCAGAAAAAGAAGGCATAATTCTGAGTTCAGTGAAATACATCTGCTGTGGTTGATTGTCTGTCAGAGTTATTGTTCACTCAGGTTTCTGTTTAATACTGGATGTGTCCCAAAGAAGCAATCTGTGCAATTTGTTTAGTGCCTTCATGAAGAAATTCTGTTTATGCGGGTTCTTAGTTCATCTCCTGCCTTTAGCATCTGTAGTCTGGACCTTTAGTCCTATTATGATTTGTACCACAAAGAAAAATATATTTGAGAACATTACATATTCTGCCTCCCATTCCTTCAGTGGTGTTATGTTTTACTGGATTTAAAGTGTTATTTAAAAGGATGATAGGATTAATGTTTGCACTATTGGTGTTGTAAGGAGCAAGTGGGTGAGCAGAGTGTGCCTGTGATGCATTGGCAAAAGGGATGTGCAGGCCATATGTGCACACATAATTTAAATACAAGAACTTTGGCACATGATTTTCCATCTAAACCCATAACCAGCTTATCTGATCTCCATTAGCTGCTTTTATATATTTAGGAAACAAATGCCCCTGAAACAGTTAACATGAAGAATAAGTTTGTTCCTGAAGTTTGTATTGCCATGGCTTCCTCTTCATCCCTCTGTTCTGAGGCAGTTTTTTTGGTTCTGCTAGAAGGTAAAATCCTATGTGTGCTGAGTAATGAAGAGGTAATTTGCTGGTTTTGTGTACTGAAAGATTTATAGAAGTTGTTAAATGTAACAAGCAAAGGCAGAATACAGTGGTAGCTGTAGTGTAAAAATATTATCAAATGATATAACTATCAAATTAATTAAATTCAGTGTGATATAAATTAGGCATAGTTGTATGCAAATAGGTGTTCAGGCTCTTAGCTGCTTGGTTGTAACTAGTGTGTCCAACTGATGCCAAGTAACTATTTCAGGATAAAGAGCATCATTTACATTTGTTATAAACTCCATGAGGTTAACAGAGCTGAAATTCTTTTTGTGGAAATTTGGCCTAAGTTGTCAACATAAATTAAAAATACTACCTGCTCTTCATAACAATCCTTTCTATTTGGACCGTGGGCTTGTATAAATTAGTGTAAATCCATGGAAACCAAATATATATTCTAAGGAGAGAGAGCTGGGTGTGAGGAGTGTGGACATGGAGTGTTTTTATTACCAGCTTTGGAGACATTCTTGACACATCTAACTGCTAACAAATCTCTCAAACTCCATCCTAAGCTGGTTTTTCTCCACCTGTCACTATTTCTAAAACTATGCCATTCTGCTGGCTGGAAATCTATTTCAGGTGTCCAATCTAAATTACTGCAGTGCTTTGCTCATCTGACAGTATTTTCCTCTAGCTGCTATCACCTTCCTAGCCTTCACTTTGTCACCTTTGCTCTTCATGTAAGAGAGGGTCTCCTTTCTTCTGGGTGCCACTGGTGCTCTCCTCTGTGGCTGTAACAATTGGATGTCATCTTTCTTAATGCCAAAACCATTGATATTGGTATGATGCTGTATTATCTACTCAGCCTGAATATTGTGATTTGTGCATAATCCCACAGCTCTTTGAAGGGTTGGGCTTCTTAACACTGGACATTCCTGTGGAAGTCATCACCCTGCCTTGTGAACAACATCAGCCCAGTGAAAGAAAGAATGGCACAGGCAATCCTAACACTTTTTTTGCTTTTTGATAGCAAACTCGTTGTGTTTTACTATCGCAAGATTTATGTTAACAGAGCTAGCTACAACCTGTTTTAGCAGCTGACATTTATGTGATTAAAATGAAACAAAATATTTTGGTTTTTTCCTGTTCCTCACTGCTAGAAAATTGTTAATATTCTAGGGGAGACCAAGAGGACTACTGTGTGAAAATAGAGGTATGAATGGAGAGAATAAACAGTAATGACAAGTGGATTCATTATTGATAATGTTGTATTAGAAGTTCAGAGAATTCATCTCTGACTGGAGGAGATTGCTGTTAGACTGCACCTGCAAAGCTTTTCTTTTTGAGGACAGGTATTTCATTACTTTGGAGGGCATGTCAGTTGTATTTTCTAATACACAGCAGAAAAATGAAAGTGGTTCAGTACATAGCCCTGTAGTGACCCCAGATGCTTACAAAATATTTTATTTGAACAGGGGAACATTAACTACTTGAAAAACACAGCAAAGTCACTAAGAACTTGGGTAAAAGTCAACATTAGATATTCCCAGAACAATGGGTCTTCAAACCTGTTTAATTTTCTATACTAACAAGACAGGAGATGTCACATATCTTAAGTTTTTTGATAGTCTCTCCTGTGAGTTCTTGTAAGTAAGACAGAGGAAAACAGCTTGATAATAATAAAGTGAAATGAGGTCAAGACTTATTGTGAAATGAGTCTCAGAGAACAATTATAAATGATTGTCAGGATGGGAAGGCTGTAACATGCAAGAGCCCCAGTGGGCTGCCCAGGTACTACTCAGCATTCTCTTTAGCAGCAAAGGCAGAGTCTGTTCATTAAATCTGCAGGTGATATTAATATGAGAGCCTGTATGAAGAAGATTTAACATTTAGGAAAAGTTTGAAGAGTGGAAGGAATAGTTTACAATTCTGTTAAGGGTAAATAAAAAGAGCTGGACTTGGGTACAGGTCTGTGCACCAGGCTGGGGAAGAGTAGGGTGGGCAGGTGCTCTGGGGAAGGGGATGTGAAGGGCCCTGAGTGAATTGCAGGTCAGAGTCTTATTAAAGCTCATAGTGGGAATTTCAGGTAGCAAATTACATCTATGAAATCATCCTTCCTTCTCCAGCAACTAATAAGGGACCTCATCTGCCAGTCCCTCATCTCAGTCATGAAAAAGGGGGCATTGCTGAAAAAGTACATGCATGCCTATATCTATATTAATTTCATATTAGTCAACTGTTTCTTAAAATGTTTTTGCTAAGATCTAACTTTCAAGAAAGAGAACCCAAGAATTTTAGGCCAAGCTGCATTGAGCATTTCAGATAATAAATCTGAGGGAAAGGTTTCACAAAGACGTAAGGATTATCACATCTCAGTATGACTAAATTTTCTACATCAAAGAGACTTGAGATTTCTGTGTTGCCTATCCCAAAGACTTGAGATTTCTGTGTTGTCTACACCAGACAAACATTAAATATTAAACATTGCCTGGGAGAATCACATGAAGGTGAAAAATCATCCATGACCTTTACCTTAAAGTCACTTCAAAATTCTGAACCTTGCTCATTTTAAACTGATGAGCTCATCATTATTTTTACCTTATTACTTCTTATCAGTGATATTTTCCTCCAAGTGTGGATTTTATTGTTCCTGTTTCTTTGTAGTATCAATTATAAAAGCCTTTACCTAAGGCTTAAATCAGTATTATAACAGATTTTCTTGCACAGAACTATCTTGTTTTCCAAGACAAGTTGTTTAGGCTCACTGATGATGAGGGAATCAAAAGTATGCTCAAGACATATGGGTGTTTTCAAGCTTGTATTCAAGTCCTTGTCGTGCTTGGCCAAAGAGTGGGCACGAGTGTGTTCCTCAAGGATGGCACCAGAGCAGGGTTATCCCGGGTCACAGAGACCTGCAGGGCTTGCTGTGCTCCTTGGTGCTGCAAACCCTGTGCTCACTCCCTGCATCCCTCCTGGATGAATGGTCTGTCTCACAGAGGAGCACCTGCAGCAGCTGCACCAGTGAGAATCCAGAAGCCTTTAGAGGGTCAGCCAGTATTTAAAAAAGCACCCACTTTAAATATAATTAAGCTCATTTAGTTAAGCACCTGTAACCTGCATCTCAAAAGCACAGCCTCCTTGGCAATCCCCGTGTGTGCTGACTAATAATAATGATAATTTCTGAGAGTTTCAGACAGAGGTCAGTCAGTCAAAAGGAACAGTCAGTCAAACATTTCCAGCTGTAGGGAGAGGAGCACAGAGGTGACACAGTTCAGCACACCACGCTGGCCCAGGGGAAACGAGGGCTCAGGGACAGGAGAGAAATTGTGGCCAGTGCTTATCTACAAAAGTTGTAGCATTTGCCAAACATGTATTTCTTTGTATTTCCAGTGGTAATTGGACTGAACTCTTTGGGTTAGAACTGCAAAGATGTTAGGGACAGTAAAGCTGATTGCTGTAATTTCTCATTTTTGGCCCTGCATAGATAAGGCTAATTAGGCCATAGGACAAAATAAGGTTTCCAAGGAAATTCTGTGAGCGTAGGACTTGGATCTAATTTAATGCTATGATTTTATTCACACTCTGTGTGGTATTTGTTACCTGCCATTGATGATTTTGGAAAGTGACAAAGTAGTTTAAGTGCTCCTCCAATATTTGCAGAAGCTGAGTTCTTTGCAGGAGGGAGCTGAGGGCCCTGCTGGAGGCCATGGTAGGAAGATTACGGATTGCAGAGTTTCATCTGTCTCTTTTGAAACATCATGCACCAACTACAGAACCTGCCTACTGCCTTTTTGTTTGTTTGTTTGTTTGTTTTTATGACAGAATTTAAAAAAAATCCAAGAATGCTCTGTAGCATAAGGAATAAGATCACAGAAAAGGTGGTCCTTTTTATATCTTTGCTACTGTCTTGCTGTGCAGCCATGGGTAAATGAGATTTTCTCTCTGTGTTCACTGTTTCCTCCCTTGGCTTTTTAAATGGGCAGGATCCTGGGAGCAGGGACTGTATCCCTGTCCTTCTATGACATGGACCCTTTAAACCTACATCTGAATTTTGCACTGAATTACCATATATGAGAATCATGCACTACCCTACACTTGATTGCAAACTGAAATGTAAGTCAGTAAAGAAACAGCAGTCATTAAACTGAGAAATAAATACAGAAGTAAACATTTCTGCTTCTCAGAGATTAACCAGGTGAAATATATTGTTCCATTTGCAGTTTATGGATTACAATGCAATTGACAGTTGAAAAACATGTAGACTTTTAAATATAGTTAAATATTTCAATAAAACACTCTAAATTAGGGCTGTATAATTTAAATGGGACTTGCTTATCTCTTCTTTCATGGTCTGGTGGCTTCAGAGCCTGACATTTCTTTCAAAGTAGTGGAACTGTGGCAGGAAAAAGCATAGTGCTGCTGTGAATAAAAGTTACTGTTGTTTCCCAACGAGGTTTTGTTGTCAAGAAGCTCTGAAAGAGCTTAGGAAAGGACAGAGGAAGGAAACGATTACAGATGAAAAAAAGACAAAACCTGAGGAGGGTGGTTATCATAAATTATTTCATCCATTAGGAGTACTCAACACTACCACAAGAATTTTCCTGCTTAATAGTTCATTGTTTTATTGTTGTTTTCCAGGATGAATATTGCTGCAAGGTTTGTGGGTGCTAGGAATCCACTGGGGAGTGTGTCCTTGAAGCAGCTCACCATGCTCCTGAGTCAGCCACTGTCCACTAGTGCTGTTTAACTCAAAATCAAGCCCTGTTGGCTGACACTTTGAATAATTTCTCTTTTAGGCTAGTCTGTAAAACACCATTTACCCTGGGCCAACACACACATGCAGCCAGATGTGAATCTGCAAGAGTCAGTAGAAAGGAAAATAATCCTTCTGCCTCTTGAAATCAGGACAAAAACAGTTTAAGAATATTATTATTTAAAAATTTAAGAGCAGTTAGATGATCGGGATTCTGGCTTTGATCAGCAAACACTCCCTTGCCTTGTGCTTCTTTCAGCCTCCTGAAATTTAAACTACAGCCAGAACCCCAGGGGCTCCCCAAGGGCATGATTCAGCCTGGAGCCTTCTGTTTGAGCCCTTGGGAGCTCAGCCTGGGGCTCACCAGGGATCTGTGGTCAGCTGCTGATGCCAGGGGAGGCTGAGGCTGTAATTCAGGTCTCCTCTCTATGTAGGTGGATTTCATTAAAGAAATGGCTAGACAGAAACTGATTGGAACATCTTGATGTGAATGAGCAGGTTTTGTCATATAATGCCCAGCAGAAACTGTAAATTGTTTGTTGTGTGCATTAAGAGATGAATGCTGGCAAATGCCAGCTGTGAATTCATAAGGGAAATAGAAATATCTGCTTTTCTGGCCAGATATCAAATCCCTTTCTTGGATCATGTATAAGCTTTAAAGAGAAGAGGCACTGGTTTTGAATTCAGACCTAATGTCTGGTGAAGAGAGAAGAGACATGGAAGGATGTTTTTAAAGCATTTGAGAATTGCCAGGTGGGTTCTGCTGTGAGCTGTACTCCACTGCAATCAGAATTCTGGACTACTGATTTTATATACCTGGAGTGCCTGAGGGAGGAAATCCAAAAAGGGTTTGAATACATTATCTCTTGCCTACAAGTAAAAAATGCAGGAAAAGGACTCCAAAGAAAAATATTTCCATGCTGATGCTACTTTAGGAAGTGTAAAGGTAAAAGAGATTTCAAAAACAAGGAGCTGGAAAAACCAGCTATAGTCTTTCGAAATGTTGGTACCTGTGGGAACAGCAAGAGGAAGCAGAAAGGCACTAAAACCCTGGGAAAACAGTGCCAGTGTTCAAAAACTTCAGTGTGGTAGACTGGAAACCCCAGCACTGCACCAAGCACTGCGTGTGAATGGGCAGGGACAGGACACCCATCCTTGCAGCAATGTCCCATGGTGGATGGATAATGTCTCCAAAAGACAATCAGTTTAGGAGCAACAAATTTTCCAGCTGGCAGAAGGAAATTCACCCTTGTTCTACACAATCATGCATCCCATCTAAAGGTACATGCCTCAAATGAATGTAGAATTAGTCCCCAGAGCAGATTATTCTCCAAGAGCTGCAATGACCAGGCAGAATGTCCACACTGCAGGTGGAAGAGCAGTGAACTATTAGTGAACTATTCCTTTTACTCAACTGTTTTGTTAAATGTTTTTGCTAAGATCTAACCTTCAAGAAAGAAACCCCAAGAATTTTAAGCCAAGCTTAGAAGTAGAATCACTCCCCAGAGCACAGGTTTTTCTCCAAGAGCTGCCATGACCAGGCAGGGTGTCCTCACTGCAGGTGGAAGTGCAGTGAACCCCATCTCCCTGGGGTTGGGAACGGGCCCTGGGACAGCAGCTACAAATCCCCCCAGCCATCAGTGTGGATGCATGGGATGCACCTGGCTCTGGTCCAGGAGCAGTGAGTTGTAGCACCAGAGAGATCATGGCAGAAATACACGAGATGCCAGAATGTATGGATAGCACCTCACTGAAAACTGGATTTAGGGCCAGAGCTGGTTATGCTGTATTCACTTTCATGATATGTTACATTATTTTATTTTTTGAGTTACAGAGCAGGTTTTAGAGCAAAGGAACTGATTGTCACAGTGAATGTAAGGCTGAAGCACCATCTCTGACAAGAGCTCTTTTCCCACACCTTTACTTGAGATAGCATGTGGGAGACAAGCTGGAATTTTATGGGATTTTTATTTTATCCCTTCTCTTTTCCATTTTTATCATTGGCAATGAGAGTGATTCACAGATTGGGCAGACAGAAGTCAATCGGGGCCATTGCTATTTTAGGTCCTTAAAAATGATCTCACAAAATCAAGAACATAAATTAAATACACATTTTCTCATTTGGAAAGTGTCAAAGGTTCAAAGACATACAAATGTACATCACTTCTCCATGTGGATTTTCTAAGACTGGAGCATATTTTGCTAGTAAAAGGAAAATTTAGGAAAGGAACTGTGTGTTTAACTGATGAATCTGTCTGGGAACTCCATGGGAAGTTGTTTGCATTTAACAGCTTCTATTCATAGGAATTCTAAAAAAAACCCTTGTAAACCTCTAGGTTTGAGTGAATGACTGCGTGGTGCTTAGATGCCAGTTGGGGTTAAACCATGAGGTATTACATTTTTCACCTGGTAGATTTTGATCCTTTTTTATTTTTTTTTCTGACTGAATAGGCATAAATATGCCACAGTTTTGAGAAAATTAGGTTTTTAAATCAAATGTATTCAGGTAATATTGTTTCTGCATAAATTTTTGTATGGAAATCGTAAAAATTCAAACTCTTATCTGATTTTAAAATAGTTGTCATTGACTGAAAAAAGACTTATTCTGAAGACCAAGTTTCAAACTTGGAATAGTTGTCACTGTTTAAAAATTGCGTTGTTGCTTTCATTTCTTTATTGGGTATAACAGCCCTTTTAGGGGAAAATAGTATACATGGAAATGTGAAATCTAGTCTAGGTAATTTTCCACTGATACAACAGCTACATTTCCTTTCCGGAAAAACTGCTGTCAGCATTATTTTATACCTGAATATTGAGATGAGGAATGTAAACAGGCCAAACTTAGGTAAAAACAGAGACTGTTAAATAATGAATAGTTATACACTCCCTGATCTCTTGCCATCAAAAATAAGATTTTTCTTATTTTCACTGCTTGTTTCAGTTCTTGTGATAAGCAGTGGAAGGAATATTCACAGTACTGTCCTCAAGCTGGATGCTGGCTTTGCCTGTGGAACACTTGTTACAGTGGGCTTAGGAACAGCTTCCTGAGGTGCTGAGTGCCGTGCAGTGCTTCAATCCCATTGACTCTTCCTTCTGTGGGATCCGAGCTTTTCCAAGACCTAGGAGTCCCCTGTGTTCATCAGACACCTCTGATCCTTGCACATGAGAAGGGTTATCTGCTAAAGTTGTGTGCCTGGTCTAAAGTCAGAGGAGAGAGGCTGAGTTGCATCATGCTCTGGCTCTGCAGGGACTGGGGGGTGATCCCTGAAAACCATCTGCCATGGGCACCTGGGGATGCTCTCTGTGCTGGGAGTCTCCCACAGGGAAACACAAGGCAGAACAGCTTTTTACCAGTGCCTTCTACTTACATTTAACGATGCATGATGGACCTCAGGAGAGGTGAGAACATGAGGGATTAAGGTGGGACAGTTTTATTAAAATGTTTGATGTTTGCTGCGGAGTCATCACCGTAGGATCCCTCCATCCATTTTGAATCTCACCAAGAGCCATTTTACCTTGCAGAAATGCCAGAATGGATGTACATGTTATGAAGGTGCAGCTAAGGCAGGGATTTAGCTCATACTGTTACCTTGCTGTATTTTGGAAATAGTACAGTAGTGAGCTAGGCCCTTTAGTTTTTATTTGTAATGTTTCAGCCTGAGCTGGCATTTTGTTACAAAAAAAAATATAGCTGAACCAGTCCAAAATCCCCAAAAACCCTTGGCTTGCTGGGAACTGTAAATAGACACCACTTAATGTGGAACACTGCAACTGAAAGTTTGCAGGCATTCACACTCAATTTGTGTTTAATTAATGACATCATAAAAACGACTAAAGGTTCAAAGTTTCTATTTTAAATATATTCTGAGATATAGGAGTGTACATGTGTTGAATACCAGCTATTTGTGCACTGCTTAACAGGCTGTCCTTCTTAATCTGCTAAGGGTTATTGTTTATTATTTCTGTTTCCCCTGTTCAAATGACATCCCCTAATTTTTGGCTATAAACAGGTACCATATGCTCAAAGAGCTGATGGGCTTCACTGTGGTTATCTCTGATGCTAGTGATTCACAGAGCTGTAAAACAGCAACATTTGAAGTAACATGCTGCCCAAACTTTGTGGATTTGAATTTTAGACTCTGGTAGTTCTGGTGTTTTTATTAATTTATTAAACCCTCCCCAAATTCATAAGGACAAAAATCTTTAGTTCTAAAATTCTTTGTAATACTGAAAGGTTTCAATTTGTAAGAACAAAAAAAAAAGGAATGGCAATAAACCAGCCCTAATCTTATTGGGTTCACTTCAAGGTACTCAAACTACATAGTTTGATTAATGAGGCTGTAAATGCCCTTTTTCTCAGTTTCATTTTATTGCTAATGTCCAACTGAAGTCTAAGATCCCTGCTTGTTTTGATTCTCTCCCTCTGTCCATTGCCAGGCTGTCTCGTCCCCCGTGGGCGAGCACAGCACAGGCAGCAGAGCACCTTTCCATCCTTGCAGAGCAGCAGGACAGCTTTGGGCAGGCTGAGGGCAGTGGCACCAGCTCTGCGCAGGCAGGGCAGCCAGGCCAGGCCTGTGCGCCACAGGGCCATGGACTCGTTCTCTGTAAGAGACCAGGACACAATTTTGAGCCTGGCAGTGGTAGGAATCACAAGCATCAGCTTCATTCTCTGCTTCTGGCCTCTTCCTACCCCATTTCCACAGAGGAGCGGTCCCAAGTGGGGCCTGATGCTGCCAGCACCGGGTGTGTGGAACAAGGAATGGTTACCCAGGTCCGGAGCTGCCCTCTCTCGAGAGGCTGCCAACACCTCTGGGGCAGAGGGAGCTGCAGCAGGAGGCTCAAGGAACCCCTCAGTGGGATCAGGATTCCCCCTGTGCCTCCCGTCAGCCCCGGGCAGTGGCTGCAGCCAGCGCTGGCCTGGCCCGGGCGCCGGCCTGGCCCCAGAGCCGGGCCCTGCTCTGGAGGCTGCGCGCTGCCAGCACAGCCATGTGCAGGCCCACATGGGGCGTGAGGCTGGGGAAAGAATCCAAGATAAAAATAAGCCTGATCTGGCTCAGCAGCTCATTCCTGAGCAGGAATCAGAGGCTGAGGGGAGAGATGGCAGCAGCAGCTCGCAGTGGTGACGCTGCAGAAGGGATGGGTGTGGCAGGGTGATGGTTCCCAGCTGCTGGTACATGATGGTTCCCAGCCTGGCACCACGCAGGGAGCTGGGCCCTCCGTGCACATGGGATCCTTGGCAGGGCAGTCACCACGGCACAGGGAATTTCTCTCCTTCAGCTGCAGGGATTGACAATTCTTAACAAATCGTGGTCCCTTACACCATGCACTGAGAACGGCCTGCTTAGAATTTGCAATTTTTTCCTGCCAAAGGAAGGAAAATTGTCCTTCCAAATTGTCCAGACAATTAGACTGGAACCACCTCAGAAGCTGAAGGGTGGAAGCCTTTGGGAACTTCAGTAACTTCGAGATCCTTTGCAAAATACTGCGCACTGAATGCAAGCGCCCTGCTCCCTACAAGAGACTGAGTGTTGTTAGCATGCATAGCAGGTCTACCAGTAGCTGGAGAAAGTAGCAAAAAAAAATTGAACCCTATGAGAATTTTCATTTTCTGATAGCTGAGGTTGCCCCAGCTGAATTAGCATTTCAGAACTTACCCTGGGATAATCCATGCAGCAGATAATTTCAATGTTTTACTGCTATACCAGTGTAAATCCTAGCAAATTAATTTCTATAATGCTTGAGAAGATTTTTTTTTAGACATCCCATTTATCATTCATATTTAATAAACTCTGAAAATCTTCATTAGGACATCAGTGTAAATTTCTTGGTTTTTTTACTTCTGAGCAAAGGCAACTATGGATATTTAAACAGAAGGCTACAAAGAAACTAATGATACTTAGTCAACCATATTCTGTTTAATTGACAGACCTCTTTTCCTTAGGTGGATTTTTTCCAATTCTGTTTTTAAAATACCTACTTTCTCACTTGAGACTGGTGTTCATGGCCAAATGATCTGTCTTGAGGGGCATGTGCTTAAATAATATTTTGATGTAGTGTCTCTGTTTTTTCCTTTTGATTTAACAAATCAGGAACTTTGCAGAGACACAGGTTAGAAGAAACTTTTCTGCTGAGCTCTGTTTATAACTTCTTGCTAAATGTGCTGTCTCGGAGAAGCTGGAGTCTCCACTGGGATGCAGCTGTGATTGCAAGAGGAAAAGAAGGAATTCAAAGATATGCAGCTCATCATCAATCACAGGGATGCCTGTGCACAGCACCGTAAGAGAACCATCCTACTTACACCCTATTGTTCTTAAAAATTTGTCCATGACATGCCTGAAAAAGGAAACAATAATCTAAAATAATTACCTGGTGTAGTTATATCTAATATCTTTCCACACTGATTTTTGATCCTTACATTTCAGTCTCCTAGCTCAGGCAAAGGGCAGAGTTATAATTGTGCATCACACTCACCCTATTCCTGCTCAGACAAAAGCAACATAATGTCAGTGAAATATTTTGGAGGCAGAATGTAAAACTTATAGATGTAAATTACTTAAAAAGAAAATGAAGCAAAGTGGAGGGCCTTAGGATGAATATTTAAAAGTTAAAAAAATGTCTTTCTCCTGCAAAGTCATAAACTCTGCATTTCACATTCATAACTCCATTTATCCAATTATTCTACCTTGAAACTGCTAAAATCTGCAGAGAACCATTAAAACTTCATTTCAGATTCATTCCTGTGCAGTGTTACTAAACACTGACATTCTGAACGTGAGAACTGCTGAACATTTTTCTGCAGAGAATGACCAAACCTCTTGGGATAAAAATATTTTCTACTGGTAAACAAAGCTGCGTGCACCATCTTCACAAGATTTTAGGTCCTATTTTTACTGTTCCTAATGGTGAAAAGTACTGTTAACCACCATTCTACTTGTGTCCTGCCTCAGATTCCCCCTTGAAAAGATGTCTTGGGAGCTGATGCCTCTCCAGGGATGCAGCAGGGAAGAGTTCAGGCATGAAAGAGAAGAAACAGAGAGGGAATATGAGGGCAGGGAGGGGAGCTTTGTGATTGGGAAAGAGGGCATAGAGAGAGGCAAAATCATGAAAAAGATGTTTGCAGCTAGTAGGAACAGGCTGAGAAATGAGGAGCATGGAGTTCACAAGCAGGACTGGGCTGGGTTACTTTACAAAGAAGGAAAAACCAAAATTATTTCAAGGGGTCAAATAGAAAAAATGGGACAATTCTTCTCTGGATATCAGTGGATAAGCCTGCAAGCAGAAAAGATGGATAGCAAGGACTAAGACTTGAGAAATAGGCATTTTTTTCCCCTTCTAGTGGATTCCAACGATTGGGGGATTTATTATGAAAAGTTAATTGGAAAAAATATTGTAAAAAATTAGATGTTATTTATTACATTTCCAAGAAGGGTGAGGGACTAGAGAGTTGATCTAATTTAATAGCAATTATCCAGAGCTATAGAGAATAACACAGTGACATCACCAAGGTCTTAAAGATGTAAGAAATGCTCTACTCAGCATTCTAGCAAGAGAGACTGGAATCTCTGGCTCTCCTCAACCAATTACCCCAATAAAAGTCTATGCAAGAAAAAAGAAAAAGCATGGACAGGCATTTGTGTAGGCTGAATGCTCATGAAGATGGTCTGTACGCTTTCAAATTTATATACTCCCACAGGGCTCACCAGAGGGGACTAATATTCTCTTCAAAGAGTGCTATGATAAAGGACTTTCTGTACATTTTTGTAATGCACCTTTTGAAAGGTGTTGTCAAAAAGAATAATTGTTTGGCAAACCTTCTGAAAAGGTAATACTCTCCAAAATTTCACTCCTTATGGAGAGTTTAATGAAAGTCTTTATTGACCCAATTTAATCAAATTTTGTATTTCCCCCTTTTATAGATTAAATTTTCAATAGAAAACATTACAGCTGGTGATCAGTGGTTGTAATTTAGAAATTAATTCTTCCCAGGCTGCGTAGCTCAGAGGAGTCACTGCCATCCGTACTGTCCCTACAGTGCATGTGGTACTTGGGTATAATGTTGTTAAAAACCAACTAAACTTTGGTTGCTTTGTAAATGGGGAGAAGACTGTCAGGGCCCTGAGGGCTCTAATGTGCTTTCTTTGCCCTTAGCAGCCTCACCTGGATCCTCCACTCCCTGTTCCAGGCCTGGGTGTGATCCAGCTGGGCTCAGGGTTGGGCAGGTTGCTGCCCTGGGGTTTCTGTCTCCAGCCTCATCTCCTGAGAGGCTCTTTGGGATTCCTGGACTGATCCAAGATAGGTTCTTTCTCTTGCTGTGTCTGCTGAGGGCATCCTTGGAGTAGCCCCACTCCTGCTACTCCCCACCAAAGGTGACCTGCCAGAAAAGGGGTCAGCTGGGATGGTTTGAAGGGTATAAAGAAATGGAAATGAGAAGAAGAATCTTATTCCCACCTGAATAGGTAGGATAGCCATAGGCACTAAAAGGAAATGAAAGACACTAAAATGCTCAGCTGCTGGGGAAAAAGAAAATGGAAAGCAGAAACTGATGACCCTAGGGAGGACCTCTCCAAGGACTGAGACAGGGCCCTCAGTGCTTAGAACTTGTGGAAATGGAGATAGGAAGAGGACTGGAAATTCATTCTGAAACAACAGTAACAATGTATTTCTGCACATCAAAAGACTGTGTGAGAACTGATCAGAGCATGATGTGTGGAACGACTCAGGTAATTCCCAGTATGCTTGTGGGGATCAAAATACAAGTCCTGAGGTGAAGGAGGATGATGGAGAAGGTGCTGAGTCCAAAACAATCCTATCCATTTTACTTAGAGCACAATGAAGGTGCTCTGCATGGCTGGACACTGATCTGTACTGATGCTTACATACACAAGATATAAGAAGAGAAAAAGGAGATTAGAAGGAAAATTGAGCATGGGGGAGCAGAGGAATGCAGTAAAAGAATACAACCATTTTTATTTGAGAACAAAAAAAGAAACAGGCAGACTTATAGTTAGTGCAGAGAGAAAGTAGCAACATAAACACCTTCACTAGTGTGACTCGTTTGCTCTTTCTTTGCTGGCAGATTGTGCTTTAATTATGTCTCTCTGAATCAAATAGTGGTGGACTGTGTATATTTGAAATACATAGAAGTAGGTAATTACTAAAGAGGTGCCAGTGTCCTACAGCCACCCCTTTGCATCTGCTTCCCATTGTGGTATTTAGTATAAGTAGAAACACTCTTTGGCTTGGTTGTGGGTGTTGGTGACCAAATGATGAATTTTCCCTGCCAAAGGCCAGGTACTGCACTGGCAGCTCTGCCAAGTCAAACGTCTGTGGCTGATTTCCCAGTGTGTGTGTTTGAGACCACTGGATGTAAGTAGAAAACTCTTCTATTTGCTGAAACATCACATTGAATGATTTATGGCAGACAAGTGAGGCTCTCTAAGTAGGACTGGTGTCAAAGGAAAATATTAAGGGGCAGAGGAAGATTGTGAATTTCTAATTAATTTTGTTTATTTATGCACACAGAGCTTAAAATATTAATAGAGAATGCATAAGTAATTGATGGACTACATATAATTTTTCATTATCTTTATGCTGAGATAGGCAGGAAAGTCGTTTGACAAAAGGCACAGGCACATCACAACCTAAAACTGCTGTAAGATAGGCCTGGAGCTGCCCAGCTGCTGGGAGTGACTGAGCAACCCCAACAGCCCAGTGCCAGGGCTTTCCTTGAGTCTTATGGGTCTTTTCCTCGTCTGGTCAACCTTAATATCAAATGGTCAAATATCAGTCTCCTATTTAAGGCAATGAACTTGAAGGTCTGTTTTTTAAGCAGTTTAAAAGCTGAAATAAAACTAATTCATATCCCAAGGGCAAATAGAAATCTATTAATATAGGGTATTAAAACTCTGATAGATTTTAATGCCTGACTCATGATTTTTGTGAGTGCTGGGATTGCCAGCAGACACTTGTCTGAGCTGTGGAACAGACTCTCAGGAGGGTGCAGGAGGTGGCATGCATTAGCAGCATTGAACAAAGGCTTCTTTTTTCCTAAGCTAAGAATTTTACCTTTTAGAATAGGAAAAATAGATAGAAGGGGAAGAGTTGAAAACATTGAACTGCTAGGAATACCATCTTAGTTCTATCTCTATTTGATTTGAGTGAGTTCTGGAGGGGCAGCCAAGCTCAAGCCCTCTGTGCTGGATGTCCCAGCTTGCTTTCCTCAGGCTGTCTGAGCTCACTGGCACTGAAGGGATCAAGACCCCCTGCACCATAAGCCTCCCACGTGTGCCAGTCTGCAGAGAAGTACCTGTGTTTCCATACTCTCTGTGTTGGGAGAGCAAACTGCTGAACCCCAAGAGTTTCCAGGTCTGGATCTCCATGGACAGTAACAAATCCGTTCATGCTCTCCTGCCTCCTCTTTAGCTGTTTTTCATTACTGGCAGTGCCCATTCTGGCACAGATCAATCCATGTGCCTGTTGTCTTTAGGCCAGATGCCCTTCCTGGTGGATTGGGTCCCAGTGTTCGTATTTCCAGATGAAGGAGAGCAAGAAATACCTTTAATTTTCCTGTAGACTACTGTCCCTGTTGACCTTTTCAGCTTCTGAATCTTTAGCTCTCCCCTATTCTCTGATGTTGGGCATGAATAATTAAAAGTCTGGGGAGGAAGGAATACAGGAAATTCTGTGGTTTTTATTTTAAATACCACTGCTGCATTGATGATAATTTTAAGATTTGCATGTCTCTGGATTTGGCTTGGTTTATTTTTTGTTTCTTAAGCTATCCTATTCAAAGGACAACTAGGACAGTGCACTGGTGGTCAGGATGCTCGTTTCTCTACCAGCACCACATCAGCCTTCCCATAGTCAACACCGCCAGATATTGCCAGGAAAGGCCTTGAGGAGCTATAATATCAGAAATTGTTTCTTTTGATTCTTTTGATTCTGGCTGATCTGAGGCCACAGGTCTGCTGATGCTTTTCCTGGTGTCAGTGCTGATGGTGGCTGCTGGTTTCCTTTTCCAACAAATTGTGCTAGTATGACTTGTAGGGCAATTTATTTAAACTATTTTATTATTATAGCATTTATGATTATGATAATTATAATTATTATTATTGTTGTTACTATTCATAGTATCTGTACTATTTTGGAGTATTTCACTAGTCAGTGGAGTCAGACAAGCATTTTCTGAAGGCAATTCATCCCAATTAATTCCTGATAATGACTCATTTATTTATGTTAAATGCAAAATTTTATGTTGATGTTTAAGCATTTAGATTTGGTTGAAATTTTGTCAGCACAGAGCACTGGCTTGAAATTAAAACACCATGTTAAAGTATTCCCTCTGTCCTTCTTTTCTCTGTTCCATCCTGGATGTCCATGCTCTCACAGGTTTCTGAGTGGACACTACAGCAAATCAAGCAGCCAAAACTCAGACTAATATTTTGCAAGCTGTCTCTTGTAGAAGCCTTATTCAGCCACTTCTGAACGGGGTGTTTTCTCTGTGCTTCCTACCTGGCTTTTGTCAGAAGTGAATTGACTGCAGTGGCTTCACTCCTGCTCCTTCACCCACCTCCTTTGCGTAAGAGAAGACCCCAGCCAGTACAGACATCCCTGCCCACCCTTTTGGGCTACACATTCTTTTATCTCAGGTACCTGCAGACAGAATCTCAGTGAAGTGCACAGTAGCCTGCAACAGAACAGTGAGAGTTTGCTTTGCTGGGTTAAGTTGCCCATCCAAACGTTCATGAAGATTTTTATAAGTGTCTCTTTCCTATAAACTGTATCAAGAATCCTTCCAAATTTGAAGCTCCTATATGTGTTTTTACAGTTTAGGGGTGTTGCCAAATTAGCCCTAAATCTGCATTATTTATTTTGACTGCTTAAGAGCCAACCTTTGGTATCTTGCTTCACTTTTTCCCTGCTTAGAGCTTGGGCTGTCTCCACTGCATGTTGCACTGTAGAGTGAGCCCTGCTCATCCTTGCTGCTTCTCTGGAGCACTCTGCATCCAACAGGAATATTTGCTTACACAGTGTTTAAAAACAGACAAAAATCCTGACCCAGAATGCTTAACAGGTTTGCTGTCCCCTCCAGTGGGCTCAGGATTGTCCCCTTTTATTTCAAAACAAGGTAGATTAGGTGCAAAGCTTTTTTTTTTTTTTTTTTTTTACAATCTGGACTAGTTAGTTTATAAGAACCTCTTTCCCAGGCTGGGCTGACTTAGCAGGCACTTTTGCAATGCTGGGTAAGTACAATGAACCATTCAAGTGGAAAATCATTTTAATAAATAGCATTTTAGTAAAGCCTTTGGTTTGCCCTCTGAATCCTTATTAATGAAAATAAATCTCCATTACCCTCTCACTTGGCCTTACCTTCCTGTTTGGTAGAAATTTATTTTTTTTCAGTAGCAGCATTAAAGATTCATCCATTATTTGGAGTAATTCTTGTGCAATGCAAATCTAATAGACTTGATGCATAGCATTTTCTTTAGGATAAAAGCTAACTGCCTTTATTCAGCTTACACAATCCCTTCTGAAAGAGGCCTTTATACAGCTCATGTCATGTCAGCAGTAATCATGGCCTGAGTGGTGGTGCATGCAAATCAGCAGCTGCTCTTTAGTTGGGCTGGAGTCACATAATGAGTTTGCCAGTAAGTGCAAGGGCAGATCATATTTAACTCTGATGGTCTTTCAGGCAGATCAGTCTGTTATCTTTGCTCTCTTCACCCTGCCTAGCCAGCACCCAGGCTGCCACCTCTGCAGTGCCCACCACCTGCCAAACCCAGACACCAGACATCAGTACCCACTACTGGGAAATAAAAGAAGAGTTTCCAGTTGTCCTGGTGTTGTTTCCCCAAAGTTACAGCACAGGATGGAAGCAAGCCCCTCATCACTGCAGCTGTGTCTCTGGAGTAAGTGGGTACCTTGGCATAACCTCAGAGTTCTGTTACATCAGCAGGACAGTTGGCATGCTAATGCTGATTTAAGCAGTTCTGGTGCTCTGTTTTGATTTTTTCTTCCCCCTCCCCAAGCAGATAGATACTATGGGAAACCAGTTAGAGATGCAAACTAAGGCAGTCGAGCTAACCCAGGAGTCTGAACTGTTCACTAAAGCAGACATTTCAGAAGGATGGATGAGATAGATTAAGTAACATCTTTAGTATGACAAAATTCTGTTGTGATTGTAGATGCAAATCTGGTTTCATGAGTGGATAAAAATCACCATTCCTGATCCACACCATGCAGCCTGATGTCAGTGAGAACTCCATGGATTTCCTTTTGCTGAAAGAAGCAAAGGATGCTAAAAAATGTTTTGTACCTGTATTTTTCTAGCAATAATTTCTAAGCTGTTTGTGTTTGCTTCACATTTACTGGGAGTTTCTCTCATGCCCTTAGAGCACCGATTGTCAAAAGAGGGAGAAGCTATAGGATTCTCACAGAGAGTAAAAAAAGGGAAAATATAAGGTATGCACAGGAATGTTACACACTGCAAACTACCCCATTGCCTTCCTTCTCTTCCAACAGCCTCTTCTCAGACAAAACTTTTGGCTATTACTTTTCATAATAAGCAAAACTATTCCAATATTGTTTTGTTCTTGGATTCCAGCTCTATTGTTTCTCTTGTTATGCACTTATACGAGGTTGTAATTAAATAACCCCCTGGACTGTTAATTCTTGATGCCACAGTACAACAGCAGTGAATTACTGATTGGTAAATAAGACTTTTAGGATCCCAGTGGGTTCTGGTTTGTTGTTCCAGAAGAAAGGGCTGGTGAGGAGGAGAGCACAGGTGCCTTTTGCAGTACAAGTGAAGCATCACTCTGACCTTGTTTAGCTGAATTTTAGTTTGTGTGAGTGATGTCATTTCTTTGGCCATGTCAGATTGCACAACAGGCAAAGCAGTGCTCTGGCTTGGTACATCACATTTCAGTTTTGAGGTGTCTGGAGCTACCTCAAAAACCCCTTCACTAAGATGAAAATTTCCTGCTGTCTTGCAAGACAAATGGGCAGGAAGTAGGAACTGTTTCAGAGGAGATAAATGGTTTTGGTTTGGTTTTGTTTTTAACCTATATATTTAGAAAAAGATAATCTGGAAGTGTATGTAAATCTCCTTGCTCTGCTTCTCCTTTGGATCCTGTTCTCTTTCTTTTTGTGGAAGATTTCCTTGGTGACTGTTAGAGTGAAAATACTTTTCAAACATCAAAGAACAGTAATGTATCAAAAAGAGGAGATTTCACTACTGGAAAATAAACTAAGAGCAGTGTGAATACTACCTGGCTTTTTCAGGTGGTGTCTGCTGCTTTATGCTGCTGTCAGTGCTCATCTAGTCATTGCTTTTTCATCTCTATTCCAAGATTCTGTGAAGAAATGAAGCACGGTTCATCCCCACAAAATGCTTTGGGTTTACAGATTTCTCTCTCTTTACCCCTCACTTCACCCTTTCTGCCCCCTCCCTTCTCCCCCGCAGCCTTCGTGCAGCCTGACAATCCTTTGCTTAATCCCAGAGAACATATTTTTGGTACTGGCACAATAAAGAAAAAAAGAGACAAATTGATTTGCATTTCTTATCTGGGAGATTCACTTGCGAAATCTAGTACAGTTTCACTGACGCAGAGGCAGGAGAGATGATCCTGTAAATCTGACATATCTTTATTGAGGCTGAGAGGAGAGGGAGTGGGAGGATGGTCTGAGCTCACTACAGGAAATCATGCTGTAGGTAGCATTGTTTGTTGTCTCAACACACGTTTCAAAGAGGCCTTCCTGGTGGGTTTGGAGATGCCCTCACAGTGCCATGAGCAGCCAGTCCCAGGTTATCCAGGTGCAGGCAGCTCTTGTTTGCCTCTAGCTTGGCTGGAACTGAACAGGGGGAACAGCCCCCTGTCACATGGGGTGTGCACATGCTCTGCCAGTCCAGCTACATCATCTTTATTTTTACACAGCTGCATGTGCTGAGCCCAGTGAATCAGTCAGCTCCAGTGAGAGTAGAAGTTTGCCCTTCCCCTGCTGCTTCCCTGTGTGTGAGGGCTTGAAAGGCAGAAGTAACCAGAGTAGAAAAACCACCTTATGGAAATGTCTGGGGTTTCCTCCTTCCTACAGCTGCCAGAGCAGCCCCACTATTGCCTGGCTCTGACAGTGGTCTTGTTCAGGTTTCTTCTACATCAGGCTCAAGCTGTGAGCAGTGACTTCCTACCCGTTCTATGGCAACCTGTGCTATCCTGCTGCTGCAGTGCATCTCTGACACCTGAGGAGCAGAGGGATGAAGAGCCAGTCCTGATCATCAGCCAGCAGAATTCCTTCCTTTCTTTAAAATAGATGCTTGGTCAAAGCCCAGCAGCAGTAGTGATGTACGTCCCTTGTTGGACAACCAGGGCGTGCTTCCAACTGGGACACAGAGGGGTTCTTTAAGCACAATTTTGGGCAAAAAGAAATGATAACCTGAGAGGTGGAAAAAGACAAGTATAATTGGCTGGATGAGACAGTAACCTCCTTGGGTATCTCTGCACTCAGCACTTAATGCAGCCTCTCAGAGCTGAACTACTCATGCAGTAGGCAGGAGGTTGCCCACGCCTTAGATCACTGTGTTCTCTGTTCAGGTGACTCCACCGCCTCTCCAGGCATGTCTAGGAACACGGAGTCTGATGGAATGTGGGGTTTTGGGTGCCTGATGCCTGAAACAAGCAGAAATTGCAGATCAGTCATAGATATATTGAAGTGCTGCTCTGGGAGCTGGTTAACCTTTCAGAGCTTGCATCTGCTCTGCTTGTTGCAGCTGCACAGTCACCCTGTGCTCACTGGGGTCACCCTGTTTTACAGCAGTGTGGAGGAAGAAATAGACTATTACTTGTTTAATTTTCATTGCTTGATGCTCTTTTTGTCCCTCTCTTTCTATTCTGCCCTTCTCGGCATCTTCAGAACTGCTTGCTCGAACAATGAAATCACAGGATAACAAAACTTTGAGGCTACTCAGGGCAAGGTCCAGGCAGGTGTTGAGCATCTCCAAGGATGGAGATTCCACAACATCTCTGGGCAACCTGTTCCAGTGTTTGATAACCTTCAGGATGAAAAAGCTTTTTTCTTGTGTTTGACCAACACCTCCTGTGTTTCAGTTTGTGCCCATTCCTTCTTGTCCTCTCACTGGACAGCGCCGAGCAGATTGAGGTTCAGTCCTCTTTGCACTCTGACATCAGCTATTGCACACATTAATGAGACAGTCATGACCTTCACTCCCCAGGCTGAGAGGTCCCAGCTCTCAGATTTTCCTCACATGAGCAATTCTGCACTCCCTCCATTGCCTCAGTGACCCTTGGCTGGACTCACTTGAGTCTCCCTTGTATGGAGAAGCCCACAAATGAGCCCAGCAGTCCAGATGTGCCTCATCAGTGCTGAGCAGAGAGGAAGGATCACTGAATGTCAGAGCTCTAACTCCAAAATCATTGCCAGATGTGCCATTGGTTGTGGCAGTTCTGTAGCCAGGCAATGGAGCAGATTAACTTCAATGAATTTTCTAATTTTACCTTATGCTATATCAGCAGAGCAGTTTGCTATTTGGCCCTGAGTAATCTCTTCTGAATGGCAAAGCAATCCAATCAGTTCCAGCCCCACTGCTGAGTCTGTGATGAAGTGATTTGTGGTGCTGGCCTGATACCTGGGTAACTTTTTGTTCTGATTTTTCATCTTGGCTTTGTTCAACCAACACAGAAACCATGATGCCAAATGTAGACAAATGACATTTCCAAAGTTGTGTTTTAAGCATTTCTAACTTTGTTTTTGTGATATACCTATCTTTGAATTCATATGAAGGCCAGTGAATTGAAAACAATTGTTTCAAACTTATTTTAAAATGTTCACATCATTCATGAAATACATGATGACAAATATTCTATAGTCTTTTCATGAGTGGGCTGGTAGCCTGTGTTATTTAGAGATGTTTTTGAATTGATACACTCAATCAGTTCTTCAACAGTTCTGCAAGGTTCAGGTTTTTTCATTGGATTAATCATTCTGTGAAATCTGTCAAGTAGCCATCACCCTGATGATGCTATTTTTGTCACTTCTATCCTTATGATAGAAGTGACAAAAGAGCTAGATATTTATGATGATAGCACACTTTAATATTCCAATAGGATTTCTATGAGATGTTAGTCATTGTGGAAGGGCATTTTTGTGAAATATATCCTGGGTTGCATATAAAGAAGTGTGACCAGCAGGTTGAGAGAGGTGATTCTCCCCCTCTGCTCCTCTCTCCTGAGACCCCTCCTGCAGAGCTGCCTCCAGCTCTGGGCACCCAACACAAGAAGGACGTGGAGCTGTGGAAGCAAGTCCAGAGGAGGCCATGGAGATGCTCAGAGGGCTGGAGCACCTCTGCTCTGGAGCCAGGCTGAGAGAGCTGGGGGTGCTCAGTCTGAAGCAGAAAAGATTCTGAGGAGACCTTGGACCTCTTCCAGTGCCTGAAGGGGCTCCAAGAGAGCTGGAGAGGGACTTTGGTCAAGGGCCTGGAGTGATAGGACAAGGGGAAATGACTTCACACCACCAAAGGGCAGGGTTAGATGGGATATTAAGAAGAAATTCAGCCCTGGCACAGGGTGCCCAGAAAAGCTGTGGCTGCCTCATCCCTGGAAGGGTCCAAGGCCAGGCTGGACAGGGCTTGGAGCAACTTGGTCCAGTGGAAGGTGTCCCTGCCCATGGCAGGGGATAAAATTGGATGGTCCTTAAGGTGCCTTCCAGCCCAAACCATGCTGTGAATCTGTATCTCCATTTTCTGCAAGTAGAAGATGCTTTTTCTGCTTACAGATCACAGGGCAGAAAGGGCACATTCTTGCCCACTTCCTATTCCAAACCTCATTCCAGTTTAGGAAGGGGTTCTCTGTAGTAGCTCTATTTTTTTATTTCATAGTCTAGTATTTTGTCTCCTTGTACCAAATGTAATAAATACATATACACACCTTATTTTAGATACTTCTGGAGAGGAGATAAATGCAGTGTGCAAAATCTAACTGTGGCTCAGAAGACAGGCCTGTGAGGTGTAAAAATCCAGCAACGTGGAGCCAACCACAGGATCTGACCTCACATTCTCTGATCATAATTTGTATTTCAGTTCTGATCAATTGCTGGTACATAACTTGTTCCAGACTTTTGGAAAGGGCTGCTGACCCAGGAGATACTTCCCAAAGTATAAATCCACTTTTCATTCTACTCTTGTTCCAGGCATGGAGGTGTCAAATTCAGGCACCTTTTCCTTTTGTATTTAGCTTATATGGGTTGGGTGCTCCATCAGCTACACCTCCCACATGAGATGCAAGGTGTCCTTCTGTCCCACCGGTCCCTTCTTTGAACTTTTAGGGACTCTAAAATATCAACTAAGCCTTTTTAAAGGGCTCCAGTAGCTGCTTTATGAGTTTTCCAAACTCCCTGGGAAGTACAATCTGTAAGCACAGTATCTTGACATCCTCATAAAAAAAATTACCTTGGAGCAACCAAGTGAAAGGTTAGAACTGTTGAGTGTTTTAATCAATAATATATGAGTTGGATGAGCAGTATACTGTACTTTGCAGTGCGCAATCAATAATACATTTTTTATGCTCACCTTTTTAATCCTCAGAAAAACTACATCAAAAATTTCACCCTAGACTGCCCATGAGAATCAATAATAGAGAAAGGTTGCCTCTTCCCCTTAGTACAGTTTAATGAGGAGCATAATGAATTTATTTCCTAAATGATGCTACAAATCTATAATACATCTTCTGGAAATACCAAGTGGAAAATAGTGTTTAATATAGTAATAGAGTTATGAATTTTAAAAAACTCAAAATGAAGCATTTAAAGTTGTCATTGTAACTCTTCAGTTTTTAAAGTCTAAAATCAAGGAAAATGGAGTCTATGTAAATCAAGCTGAGTTTATTATTATTGTTATTGATATTATTATTACTATTTACTATTGGTATTCTTATAGCGTGTAAAATCCTAAAGAAAGAGACCATTGCAAAATACAGAGCAAATTATTCTCTCTGGTTTCCATTGATTTTAATGGTTGCACAAATATCTCAGGACTGCTTGTGTGAATGGAAGCCTGGCACTAGCTTGGAATCTATTTGTAATCTAATGTGTATAATTTTCATTAAAATTGACAAAAGTTTTAAGCTGCACTTTTTCTACTGAATCGCACAGCAAAGTTCTGTACTTTTGAAGTTTATGTGCATTTATAGAGAATTTGCCATTATACTAAAAGAGGGATCAAACTTTTTTTTAGTGCCAGCTGACCACATTTCTATTTCAGGCCTGAAGGCATTAAAATTCCTGCTTGCTGAATCACAAAATGTATTGCTTTGTTAGCAGTACTTCAGATCCCTATGGACTTCTGCTGCTGTTTTACTGCATCACCAATTATTTGTGATGTATTATTAATTATATGTGATCTATGCTTACACCATTTCCATGGCTGTAGTGGTAGCTCATTTAAACAAGGAGATTATGTAAAAAATTACTTTTTTTTTTTTTTAAATTTTGTTTTCCATGTGGCAAGTTGCCAGCCGAGTGGTATAGAAAGATTTTTATTCCAGCTGTTATGAAAACTCTATGGTGTGCATGTCCATGCCTAGCAGGAGCAGCCTATAGGACATGCTCACACTATTCTAGACAATGACAGGGGAGAAGGTTGGAAATGTAAAAGAGAGACTTCAATCTCAGTGTTATCTGATTTTTCCTTCTAGAAAAGAAAATACAGTTTTAGGTACTGAACAAAATCATTAGGAAAAGAACCAATTTGATTTTCCTACAGGGATTGTTATTCTTGTGAGCTATGGCCTGTGGAAGTCCAAGAATTGGTCCTGGTAGAGCTGGGATGGGACTACAGTAGGAAAAGTGTTCTTTCTTTGGCAGTCTCATTTTTTCCAGTGCTTCTTTGGAAGGTGCAACATTCAGAGGGGACCTTTTGACTCTACTGAAATCCACGTCATATCACCAACACACCAACACTGTTGTAGTCAGTAAAAATTCTGTTTGTGTAGATATCCATGTGTGTTGGGAATGGCCCTGCTGTTGAAACATAAAAAGATGTTTTCTGTATCCAACAGGATACAAGATGCAACAGCAACAGGAAAAAAAGGGAAAATAGGACAAGTGAATCCTCTCTAGTGTTATCAAAACCCACAGAAACCATGACTCAAGCATCCCTCAGCAGTGTGTCGGACTGCAAATGGGAGGAGATGGGTTTGAGGTTTAGGCTGTCTCTTGGCCAGCTCTGGTGGAAACCTCCCTGTGGAGAGCTGAAAAGCAGAAATCAGCTTCTTCTCAAACGCATCACAACAGTTGTTCCAGTTTCTACCGTGTAGGGATTGGTACCTTTAGATAGAGCTGTATTTCCTTATCACTGCTCACAGCCACCTCGTTTCCCATGTACAATGAGTTTTGCAAAATCCTATACAACAGGCGAGAAAAATTCTAAGAAAACAAATGTAAGTGTTGCTGAAGGTAGGAACTAAAAACAATTAAGATTTTCTCACAAAGCAATTTCCCTCATTTGCAGTCTGCTTAATCGTCTCTGAAACTGCTTCACAGGGATGTAATGAAAATGTCACTTTTTGTGCTGTTTGTCTCTTCGAGAAAGCACCCCCTGGTTGGAACAGACCCATCCAGGGCAAGCTTGTGCTGATATCTCAGACACCACCAGCAGTTAAACCCCAGGAACAGAGTTCAGCCCCTCCCAGCTGCAGGGGGAGTTCATCCCAAGGCTCTGTGGGGCAGCCCATGCCTGTCCTGCCTTGCTGGGGGGATCGCTCAGGGAGTCACTGCCCTGCCAGGCAGGAGTAAATCCCTCGGGTTCCTTTATGTCACTGGGGAGACAAACACCCCCGGAGTGTGACTCAGACTCCAATCTGCTAATTTTCTGGAGGTGTCTGCCTATCTGCATTTACTATTGAGGGAGTACAAAATGACTAGTCTCCTAAATTAGGTATTCTGCCCAGATGTTTCAAGGTGGAAGAATGAATCTGTATCTAAGTCTTGAACACCCTTATGAAGGCTGAACTTCTTGCCATCATTACCCAACTTGGATAAAGGCAGCCTCACAGTGCCTGCGCGTCAGGCTCACTGTAGCATGGGAAATGCCAGCAGTGACAGCTGCATGTCCACTGGCTCTGGCTGGGCACAGGCAGTGGTGATAGCCATGAAAAGGAGCAAAGTTGAGAACAGGTGTATCTGATGTTGAAGCTGGGGCAGGGAGGTGAAAATCTGACATCCTGGTAATTCCCAAAAATGAGATTCTCTCACATGATTACTTTAAACAGTCTATTTCATATATGTTATTTCTGGTTCGTGATTAAATTTTCTGTTTGTGTGGTGCTGGGCATAACCTTGTACTCACCAAGGCAGTGCAAGTTACAGCAGCTGGTGCTTTGCAAGACAAAGACCCTGACAAGGTGCAAGGAATTAGCAGTGATTATTTCAAAAATGGATAAACTTTACTATGTGAGTGCTTGCTCATGGTGCATACAAGACTTTCTCCTCTAGTTTAAAAGCAGAAAGTAAGTACTTACCAATATCATCTCCAAAAAGAAAATTTAAAAGTCCTTGATGTATGCCATTCTGTAGCTAGGGGGAAGTAAAATATGTCTTTAAATATTGCAGTACAAACACTCCTAATCCTGAAGGTTAATCAAATAATTTGGAAGGTTTTGTCAGCCTTGGTTTTGTACCAGTCCTAAAGTCAATGTAGAGAGTAAATCAGTTTGTCAGGCTGGATGGAAACTTGAGAGATGCCTTGCTGCTCTTCAGAGATCGTGGATGACATGGCTGATATGTAAAGCATCACTTGTAAGTAATGGCAAGTCTCTCCCTCTAGTGCCTCTGTTTTCTCCTTTCCCCATCACAGTTGTTTTCCTGGCCACACTCATTATTAGTAATAATTTTTTATTCTAAAAATGCTGACCAAGGAACTCTCCCTTGACTGACATAGCTCTCAAGTGACTCTCCACAGTGATTATCATGAAGTTAATAATTTAACTCCCTCAGGGGGAAGACCCTTGAGCTGACTTTCAACTCAATTGTGTTATCATTATTATTGCATGCCAAAAAATGTATGTGGGGCTGCATGATAGCAGTAGACGTCATCTGAAAGTAGTTTGCAGTGGTGTTGCTTTAGTTTGATTGCTGTAGTGCTGGTTAAAATTCCTCTCAGCAGCACTATTGCCTGATTGCTGGGTGCTGCAAATTCTGGAGAATTAGAGCTGTTTGAGTGTCGTGGATAGACTGTGGTGATTCAGCAGATATTCTGCCTTTGTTCTTTTTGCAGCACCCCCACATGAAAACCTACTTTTCCTACTTTGTCCATGGAGAGACAACCTATTTTATTTCTTTTAACCACCTTCAAATGACATCTCTTGAGACTTCTTTGGGGGGGAAAGAAAGACCTATTGTTAGTTATACCCTGCTCTCTCATGGAGATATTTTATGAAATCAAGGTCTGATAGATGACTTCACTTCTGCCTCACTTTTCAATCCTTGCTTCACATTCTCTAAACAAGGGAGGGGAGGAAAGGTTGAATAATGCTGCCTAAGTACTTGGGGAAGTAGAGAGATGGCAGTGCTAGATCCAGAAACTTCCTGCTGCATTTTAGATGTACATGCAGAACCTTGACCTCTGAGGAGAGTGAGAGGGCTGAGGGCAGTTTGCAACCACACTGTGCTCTCTTGGGAGGGATAGGTGTGTGGTCCCATGTCAGCTACTAACTTGGAGCAGGATTTGCCAGTCAGCTGAAGCCAATCTAAACACACTCTGCTCTGGGAGGGGACAGTGTGCTATAGCTCTGTGCTGATCTGTGCTCCTGTTCTGTCATTGTGTTGCTGTAATGGCCAGATTATTCTGCCTGAGCCAGGGCAGCTCAGTGATCTGTCTGAAAATAAACCTGTGCTTTGGGTTTGTTTTCTGTGCTCACTCACCCCCAAGCTGGGAAAGAGGTGGTGCTCTGCAGGTTCCTCCTGTGTGGTGGAGGAGAGTAGACCTGCCTGCTCACCAGGGTCTTGTATCTGCTGAGACTGCATGAGAAATTGCAAATGTAGGTGTCTGAAGTGGGAATGCTGACTCTAAATAGCCAGTAGGCACAAGGATTCCTTTCAAAGCTTTCCCAGTGTATCTGTCTTCAGCAGCAATCTATTAATAGTCCGCTAATTTAGAGAAGTACCAGTGGCAATTAACACTGTGAAGTGACACCCATTCAAGGGTGGAAATGCTTATTCCTGCAGTGATGATGTTATTGCACTGTGCAGCTTCTGTTCACATTGGTATGTTCATGGAGTACTGGACTTCATTGGGAGCTGTGAAATCTGTATTAAGTGAGGAGTTTTGTTAAAGCATTTGTTTAAAAAGTTCCTTATTTTTAGTGGTTTACTTGTCTGGTGTTCCGCAGTAAAACTGTACGGTGGGGGAGGCTGGGCCGCCACACGTCCCAGGAAAGCTGTCCCCCCACTCCTCCCTGTGGAGTCAGGGGAGCTGGGCAGTAGAGCTCCTTGGAAAGCCCTTTGGGAGAGGCCTCTGTGGTTCAAGGGTCCTGAAGCTGCTCAGAGACAGTGTCAAGGTGCACTGTGTGCTGCTCCCACAGGTTCTCACTCCTTCCAAACACACCCTGATCCTCCCCCTACTCCCACTTGCCTGTGTGACTCAGTGAAGTTGCACACATAGGGAGACCTCAGAGCTGACTGGCAGAGCAGATCCGGATTACAATGCTCTGTGGATTTTGCAGGCCAGATTAAAGTACTTGGAAGGATCAGTCTGGCTCATGGGCTGTATTTTTGACATACTTGTTGTAAAAAAAGTATTAGGAGTTGTAAGAAGGACTAATGTGAGCTTATATTTTACAATTTGGTGTGGTAACTGCTTTGTTAGGGAAAGCAGAATTTGGAGAAGTTATACTATTTTTGTCTGTTGGGTTTTTTGTTGCAGCAAATGCCTGTAACATCTCCTACATTGAAGAGCAAACCTCATTTTCCCCGTTATAACCATTCAATTAGTCTCATCTCAGCTCCCATTTTCCAAGCAACTTAACAAGATGAGAAAAATCCTTCAAATTGCATTTATAATATAAACACTGCCAGTGAGCCTTTAGCAGGCAGGAGAGCCAATGGGACAGTCTCCATTTAGAGAAAGCTGGTTAAGAGCAAATGCATTTCAGCTGACAAATGGCAGGTAAAGGCGTGTGTCTGTATAATATAGTTATCACCTGTAAAATGTTTTCCATGTAGAGATGTTCATGTACCTTGCAAGGAAATGTATCTTTCTACTTCTGAGGCACAAGGAAATTGAAAGACAAGTCTGGAGCAACTTCCCAAGGACATGCTGCCATAACTAGGAGAGTTTTGTGGCTGTCCGTGTCGGGTGTCTTCCATCTTAACCATGGTTGGTGAATCAGTCTTGAACAGGTTTTATGAAATGTTGCTGGTCTTACTGGGTACAATGAGAGGCTTCAGCTCCATGTAGGTTTCAGGAAAAGCCCTGTGGAAAGCTGATTCTCCAGCAGCATGTGACACTGGATTTCTTTCTCAGGCTGAAAACGGGACGTGCTTAGGGACATTGCCTGGCCTGGGGGAGAGACGTTTCATTTGAAGGCACCCTTCATTCCCTCCTCTCTGTCTTCTGTCTGAAAATTACAGCTACGTGGGGGAAAAGGCTCATTTGGTTGAGGTTTTCTTAAACATCTTGGAATATTCTGATAGCTTGGATCACTTTGCAGCTGGTTAATAGGCAAACAAGTACATGCAGCTGGTCAGTGATATATGAACTTGGAATGATCTGTAGGGAATGCAGGAGTGCCTGGCTGGTAGCTGGGGATGTGCTGAGCAGATGGCATAATTGTTGCTAGGGCAAGAACATGAGACAAATAGAAACACTGGAGGACTTTGTAATCAGAAGGGACGGGGCAAACTGTGGTACAAAAATGACAAAAAAAATGGATAGAGGTCAAACCCTGTAGGTAATGTAAATTCATTAGCTCTGCTATTCTCTCATACAGAAGGAAAAGTTTAGAACTGACCTCAATTTTTTGGGTAGAAGAAATGTAAAACCCCGCCCCAAAAAAACCCCACATAAAAACTCAAACCTAAAAAGCTCAGGCTGTAGTCTGAGAATTATCTGTACCACCTGTTCTTGTATTAGTTCTTCCTTAACTTTTATATGTAAATGTATATAGATATTTTGGGCAGATTTTGTAGGCTGGGTTAAGCAGGGTGAATATCATAGACAATGAGAATAAAATAGTGTGAAAGGGAGGTTATCTTGATATTTGCATCACCGTCTTATGTGGAACTTGGCATTGTGCTGGATTTCATCTTTGTCTTCATTGCTTCAGTCATCAAATTTCTACTTTTTAAAAAAAGAAGTTTAGGGAGAATGTGGACATGTAAATTTAGCATTAGAGGTCATACAATAACATTTCTGATGGCTTCACCTATTTACTTTTCTGCTCTCATACTTTCTGTTTAACACCTCTGAGAACGCTTGTTGCCCTATCCTTTGTAGATGCCAAATTTTACAGAGGTTTCAAAACAGAATAGATGGCTCCCTGCTGATTTTTCTTCCTTTAAACACGTCATTTCTGGTCCCAAAAAGCTTATCTGCAGGCTGCTGGACTGTGGATGGCTGTCAAGGGGTTCAATTATGATGCGTTTTCTTGCCATCAGTGTTGGTTGCCAGCACTGGCACCGGTTTTGTCTGTCCCAGTTTCTGATTAAACGCTTCCAGACCATATTTAAATTCACTCATCAAAAATAACTCCCAAGCTGACCAAGAAATTGCTAATCTTCTTCCCCAAGCCTTTCTTCTTCTCTCCCAAACCTTGCTGCCACTCCCTGCTCTCTGTTTAGAGGAACCTCCTCTTCTGCAAGCCAGGTCCCAAATTCAGGAGTTGTTTCTGGGATCCAGGGAAGAGGGACTGTCTGGTGTGATTGTCTCCATTAAATCAGTGGGATTTCAGTGTTGTTTGCATCAGTCTGTAGTTCCCAGGCAATTTAAATTTGCAAACTTTTTTACTCATATATTTTAAACCAAATACTCACTTTGCTGAAAGGAGGCTGAGCTTTGAAAAATAAGATGGAGTAGTCCTTTGGAAAATCCTTACTGAAGTGTGGCACTGCTGTCAGGTCCAGAATTTATTTTCTAAATGCTAATTTGGTAGAGCTGGGGTTGGAAGTGCTGAAATTGCTAAAAACTTGGAGAAGAATGCAACCCTTCAGGAGGGATGTTCTAGTCTGACCGTTTCCTCTCCAACGACTCCCTCCTTTGATGTGTTTGCCATTGCAGAGTTAAGCCTTTGCATTTGCTATCCTCCCATGAATTAGTGGCCATGGATGCATTTTTTTCTGTCTTGCAACTGAACACTAAAAACTTGTCAAGTTCTTAATCTCTTTGCACCAAAAATAGCTTTGATTGTTGCAGGATACAATTCCTACTAAATGTGTGTGATATTAATTTTTTTTTTTTTGATATGTCAATCTTTGCTAGAATTTCCTTGAGCAAAGTGACTGGGACACCAATGAAAGCTAGGAAAGGCAAAATTTCTGTGGATCAGATGAAATGCTTAAAATACCTCTTTAAGAACCTTTTAAAATTTTAAACTGAAGTCCTGTTGATTTGCATCTTCAGTGTAGTACAGGCATTACTGGAATCATCACAGCAAGCCTTGTTGAAGGGCAGTGTTAGACCTTTTATTTACAGAGTGCAATTGGGTCACTTCCCTCCTGTAAATGTTACAGACCAAATGTTTGTTGTCTTGATTTATAAAGAATTATCAGGAATTGAACACAACTCCGTGTAGCTACACACAATTCAGTCTGTACTAGAGGTCTGTCTGCTGCAGAATCAAGGCTAACATATTTTCAAGGCTGGTTTCAAAGGAGATTAAAGAAAATCTACAAAATGGGATTTTCCTAAACTAGGATCCAGGTTGGGGTAAATGACATTTAGGTTACTGCCTCAGGACACAACTTAAGTCTGTGCAGCCACTTAGCAGTTTAAGCCTTTATTGAGGGTTATTCCTTCCAGTAATGAAAGTGAGTTTGTGTTAGCAGAGTGATAAACAATACCCCCCTCAGTGAGCAAAGAGATTAACAATACATGACATTAAACACAAGATGTGCAAAAATGAACAGCACGCTCACTAACTCCTCTGAGCTTTATATTATCTCAAAACATAAATTTGGTTGCCAATGGAACTCTATATAAGAATTAATTAAGGAACTTCACAAGCAGTCAAAACCCTTGCATGCCATTATAAATTTATCATTGCTGAAAGGATCTATTTCTGCTGTCAGACATCATGCTTATGTGGCAGAATATGGAATAAGTAATCTTCTTCCTATATAAAGAGCCCTGGAAAAATGTTTGGAAAACTTGTTTTTAAAAAGCCTAACAGTTTATTTTCTGTAAAGCATTGCTGATGAAACAGGCTAGTATGCTGCCATTCAAATATTCAAACCATTGGTCTCCACAATCAAAGATAACTTGCACAAGGGTGTGTTGGATACTGCAGTGCTTGTGCCTGTCCATAAGTATTTCCCCCAAAAGAAAGGTAGAAGGCAGGCTGGGAGTAAATCCCTAAGTGCTGAGGCAAAGTCCTCCTGGACTGCAGGACCAACTTGCCTTGCCATTCATTTTTATTTGAATTGCATTAACCATAAACAATTGCTCTCTTCAATAGTTTTCTAAGCTTATCTCACTCATGCTGGTGTCATAGTATTAGAGGTGTTGTTATAGTTATATATCTAATACTATCAAGATACCTGGAAAACCCAGTACTTTGCATTCCCAATAATTACATCTAATTAAACATTCTGCGATGCTACATATTTCAGCAACTCAACACTCCACCCCTAGAAAGTGTCAGAATAAGTGCTATAGGGAGGGGAATTATCTATGCTTCTCCTATACTGGCTGACATTCAAGGCCCAGCCAATATGAAAATCTGAATGCCTCAGAAGTGTTTTTCCTGCAGGATATTGTTACTAAAGTGACTTCACTTGCAACTGAGGAAAATTCTTTTTCCCATTCTCTGTGCACTCTTAGATGCCTTGTGTAGCTCAAACACCATCACAGAGAACAAGAGATTGAAATACAGGAGACTGCACAGCACTACTGACACGAGCTCCTGTGGGACACTTGCTGTGCCCACAAGAGCACTGGCTCCTCTATGGTGCCAGGAAATACAGCATGAAGGGCTGCTGAGCAGTGGTGAAAGTGGGAGCAAGAAAAGGTGGTGAAAGAACTGCTGAAGAGCCCAAATGTAACCCTCTGAGGGCTGAACTGGCAGGACTGGGCTGTGTGTGGTACTGCAGAGCCTGGATGTGAGTGCTGGGCTGGGGAAAGAGAGGAGGGTGGAGGAAGGGCTGGGGACCACAAGCAGTGGGAACATGAGGGGCTGCCCGGAGGAGCTCAGGGCACAGCTCTGGGGAGTCTCAGCAGGCACTGTCCCCACCAGGAGAGGGCTGTGCCTGCCTATTCACAGTCATAGAGGCTGTAAATTGAGGGCAGAAACACTTTGGAGAAAGTGATGCTCTAATTTTCTCTTTGGCTCTTGGAGTGGACACTGTGTCATCCTGTTGTTTTAAGCTTTAGGGAGCCTCAGACAGGTAAGGACTTAATGCTGTCAAAGCCCCCAGTCTGAGTCTTTCCTAACTCTTAGGTTGTTTTGCATCAGATGCTCTCATGTCTCTGTTGCATCATTTTACTGACAAACGAGATTTGCCAGAAATTCACACTTCTGCTGCACATCTTTCACACACACACTGTACTGTGGGTGTGATCCTCATCATGCTTTGTCTGCTGTTTTTATCCACACTGTATGTCACCTTAAATGCATGGTATTAGACAAAACTTCTCAGGAGCAATATTTTTTTTAGGTGGCAAATCTGTGTGGTTTAATGTTATCATTTCTAACTGAACATGATATGTTGAGCTGTGTAAAGCTATTGCCCCATAAATACCTGGGAGTGCCTGAGATGTGCTTATTTGTGGTTCAGCTTGCTGCCTGCTGAGCTGGGGCTTTCTCCCACATTCTTCTTGTCATCCTTTCATGTTTCATTTTGTTATGATCCCGTGGTTGGTTGTTAATGCCATGAAGATGAATTTCTTTCTGTGATAAAAAGCCTTAGAGCCATTATCAAAGTGTGACTTTGCTGAAGCTAATCTATCATATCACTCTTACCTGCTTCAAATATTCCCCTTTTATTGTAGTGAGTCCTTAATGTGGGTGTGATGTGTACGAAACAAATCCCTTAGAGGGACATCCTACAGCCTCTTCCTGGGTGCTCCTGTTCCTGTGGACATTGTTACCAAGACACAGTGCATGGCCTCCCTTGCAAGAAATCAAATGCCAGCACTTGTGGGTACACCTGCATTGCTCAGGGTTACCCCTAAAAAATTAGATTAGAAATTTGGGTTAGATAATAAGACTGTCTGTCTTTCAGTGATTACATTGAAACAGTGAAATATTTTCTGGAAGAGAAGAAGAAAGGCAAGACAAATTTCTGTTGGGAATGGCTAGGTAGAGTTGATTTGGATTTGAAAAGGGCCTAGGTATTTTTGGAGGTTGCTTCCGTTCCATAATTCTGCATTCTGTTGTTCATCATTTCACAGTCAGTCTACCAAAATGCAAAAATCCTAATGGATTAGGATTTTAAATATAAATATTAAATATAGGATGTTAAAATATAAATCTGACAGGTTTCTGTGAATTACAAGCCAAACAGAAGATCTCCAGAGAGAGGAGGAAATAACTCTGCAAACCTCGCACTCAAAGATGGGTCTGCACCTGAGAACATGAACACAATCTGAAAGCCTGCAAACATCTGCCATCAAGTGAGATGAGGAACTGTGTGAAACTCTAACTGCAACCTGTTCTGAACATGCAGGAGCAGCTGAAAGTGTGGAGATGTTTAAGAAACTTGAAGTTAAGGGGCAATGAGCAGTGGAAAAAAGATTTCTGTATTTTGATTTATGTATTATATTCTAATGTCTGAGAATTGAAATCTTGAGTGGCTTTTAAAACTCAATAATATTTATGGAATGGGTTAATTGAATTATTCAAATTCCTGAATTTTAAAAATATTTGATTTTAAATTTTGATCATCTTATAGGTAGAAGCTATCCTGGCATGAAGTGGCACTTGGGGGAAGAAGACTGTGAAGGAAATCACATTTTGGTGTTATATTTTAAACATGGTAGCATGAAATGCTTTGACAATCCCTAGCTTTTATTAGTTTAGGTATTCAGTTCTAACAAAAAGCTTAATAATAGACCATGACCAGCTCTGCAGAGAAAACACAGAGGCTGTAAATGTTACAGAAATTGTGTTAATGGGTGAAATTAGAAAATTAATACTTTGTAGGGAACAGGAATAATGTGCACACCCTTCTGCCTATTCATTGAGTAGAAATAACAATGCAGCCCCTCTAGAACAGATAAACACACTGAGACTGGGACCCTCAGTGGAGGGTGCAGGTTCTCACAGGCTTTAGACAGCAAATACATCTCTTTGGGTGCTAGGTAGAAACATGGTGGGCAAACCCAAAGCAATGGAAATTGGAAGAAAGAGTTTTAAGATGCTTGCACATGAGGATGTTCAAAACTGCTGCAAGGGTCATAAGGTGTCATGTTGTTGAGAACCATTTAATTATGTTTGCTGAATTAGGAGGTGTAAAAGAATAAAAAAGCTATGAAATGAGGGAGGAGGTTATGTTAAGGAGGTAATAATGTAGAACGTTGCTATAATGAGGAAGTCAATGAACAATGCTATATGTTTCTTTCTCTAACTCATCTATGATGGCAACAGAAATGCTTATATTAAATTGAATTAAAATGAATAGATCTTCTTATATATCTTAAAGTAAACTGTTTTCCAATTTTCCTTACATAAAGCTCAGTTATTGCATAGATCAGAGGTGATTTCTTCATAGTATTCCATGCTGGCTCTGCCTCAGGCACACTATTGGGCTTGAAGAAGTCTTGATTTCTTTGGGAGCGGTAAATTAGATACTTCCATTGATGTATTTAGACCTGAAGGGAAGATGGGCTTGATGAGTATTTTATACTATATGCCAGTTTAGGACTGAGATATGCACAATTCCTGTTTTACCATCCAGCATCTCATTTGTACCATTAATGCCATCTCCAGAATTTCAAATTTAATGAAGGTTTCAAATGAAAGATGTTTTGATATTTAGAGGGGTTAAACTTTTACTTGGTATCTTTGTCCCAGATTTCCTGTCTCTTAAATATATATCCACTGCTTACTCTCTTTTTTTTTCCTCTGAGGTGGAAAATTAGTTTTAAAAAGTCGTCTAACACTGAGAGCAGAACCAGAATCTGTGTGCAGTGTATTGGTTTAGAGTGAGGTTTCACTGACATCGAAATGGGTGTTCCTTCATGATGGCCAAAAGTGACTGCTAGGAGGATAAAAAGACAAGGCTTCTGTAGTGTGATTCTCCCTGCTGATTTTTAATACATTCATTTTGTTGAGTGATTGAGTTTTTAGGGAAATCACACCATGTACAACTTTTGGTTGGAAACAGAATTTCCCAGCCTTTAAATAGTTATAGACAAAAAAAATTTCTGTTTAATCACTCTTAGCATGATTTTTACTTTGGCTCTCCACAGAGCTGCTTTTAAACATTCCTGGGGTCAGAGTAGGATGAATAGTCTGTGACATTTCTTTTATGCTAAACAGACAAATGTATTATGGTCTGCCATCAGCAGGAGCCCTGTCTGTGGGTTCTGCACGGGCTGTGGTGTCACAGCCTGTGCTGGCTGCTCCTCCCTGCAGAGCCAGGGACAGACCCAACGTTTGGTCCTGCTCACTTGTCCCAAACAATCAATTTATCTCTGCAGCCACACTGATGCTCCAGCTAAACTTGCTGCATTAATTATATCTGCCCTGAGCTTACAAGCTTTTAGAGCTGTTTGGAACATAAATTTTGCAAGCTTGCAAGTCAGCAAGGGGTTTGTCTTCTTCCAAGGTACCCAAGTTGCAATTAAATGAAACTGCCGGGTGCTGGTCATTACCAAAACTCTCCTTCAACCTGTGGATTTAGGATAAAGAATTGATATTTCTAGGTTATTGACTAAGTACCAGGGAGTGGTTAGACTTTAGGACACTTTGTGCTGGAGACTTTCTGTCACTCTCAAAATGGGACTTATTCAAGCATGTTCTTGCCAAGGAATGTGACAGAGACATTTTCTTCAATGTATTCATTTACAAGTTAAAAGCATGGACTGAGATGCATTATACACATTTAAACCCACTGCTGGGTCTAATGTGCACTGTCTTGGTGTTGTGAGTAGCTAATGATGGAGTATTTGGGCTCTGACAGAGCTGTGTAATTTTAAAAAATGCCTACTAATCATATACCACAAGTTCTATTTGAGAATGTAACCGTCCATGTAGTGGTGTCTGAGTGTACTCAAGGAGGTCTCTGCTCCCTCAGGATGAGCTGAAATGTGTAATTTGGGAAATCTGAACAGAGGATTTGTGAAGAGATGGCACAGAGACAGGAGTATCCCTGAGCCCATGTTAGAAGGCATTTCCCTGCACACTGAGTATAATCTGGTGAGATTCTGGATGCTTCCTCCTATGTTTCCTTAAGCTCAATCTGTGGACAGCTTTATCAACATGCCTGAATTTTCATATTAGTAACCACATTTATTCAGACAGTAGTCTTTAACTGGAAAGTTAATGATTACATAGGTGTTCCTGATGAAGTAGGAAGGAGAGCTTTTATCCACCAAGCATTGTTTTGGGTCAATAATTAGTTTGTGGTCCACCAATATAAAAAACCTACTGAATGTCTATTTGATATCTATTTTTGATGAAAGATTTCATGGCTGGTTTAAATTCTGTGGCTTCTGTTTAATCTCTTCCAGTGGTTCAGCTGCTATAGGAGAAGGATGTAAGACATGTTATATTGCTCATTACTTACACACATAAATATTTGAACATTTTAGTATTTCAGTCCCAAAGTAGGGACTTTATTTTGAAAAGTATCTTCTTATATCAAGGCACTGCAGACTTCCTGATTGTTCCTAACATGAGTTCTTTGCAAAATAAATGGCAACAGAGCTATAAACTGAACTGAAGAGAGCTGCTTTTAATAGAAACCTTCAATCTCAAGTTTTCTGCAGAGCACTCTTGGAAGACGAAATTTGGAGAATGACCCAGGCTGGGATGGCCTCAGAAAACGACTGTGCAGGGACCTATAGCTTGAATGCCACCAGTGTCTTCTGTAAAACACCTGACAAAGGAGGGAGCCCCAGCCAAGCCCTTGTGTGCCCCAGTGTAGAGTGGGAGAGTTTCTTTCATAAGGGGTGAGCATTTCTCTCCCTTTATGAAGGGATGTGCTGAGCAGGCACTGTCAGAGAGCCTTGCTCTCACAGAGGGCAGCCTCTGCAGAGTGGGTCATGGAGGCTGCAGGAGTTACTGCAAAGGCAAACCCAGCAATGGCTCCTTTTATCTCTGCTGATTTCTCTCCTTCTCTCACCCCTCACTCCCAATGTAGATCAGATTCCTTAAAGCAGCTGCTTGACTTCCAAAAATGCTCAACCCTCCTGTCTCCTGCTGCGAGGAGGAGACGGTTACTATGGATTCGCTGCACAAGAACAGATGCATTCCAATATGTTGGGCACTAACCACACTGTGAGTGCTTCAGGTTATTTCAGTCCAGAATAGGATTGGCCCATGGATAGCCCAGATAAGGCTGCCCTGGCTCCAAATTCCTTGCACTTAATTTCTGATACTGTAGAGAGTGTCAGTGAGAAATAACAGGAGAGGTCTGAACACTCCTTATACTCTTCCCTTCCTGGTGTTTCACCAGGTTTCAGACTGGTTAGGGGCCCTAAGAGAGGATGATGCATTCAGGTGAGCCAAAGGCTGCATCTGGGACTGATCCTACCCTCAGTACATAAAGGAATAGTCAGTGGACATACATGGATTAAGAAAGTGGGGGTGGGAAGCTATGGCAATTGCAGCAAGAGGGAAGGAGATTTTGGTGATTATGCTATTTACCTGTTAATATACTGCAGGCTATTACAGGGAAGAGAGTGCACCTTGCATATTGGAGTTGAGAGAAACGAATTCTCAGACTTTGGGGAAATTTGAGTGGGGATCTGAGTGGTGTGGTTTGAACCCTCCTCTCTGTGCAAAGTTAGTGAGTGAATCATTAGAAACATTTTGACATTCTACCCATGCAATCCTATTCACTTCAGCTCTTCAGCTCATTTCTAAAACCCGATTCTGTGCTCTGGTGAATTCATTCTGAAAGGAGTCGGGGTGGACTGGGAATAGTTTCTGGATCTTTTCCTCCATCACTAACTTCTATAGGGGCTCGAAATAGAAATGTAGCATACTTTGCAGAAGCACATAAAATGTCAGTTCTACAGTGCTGTCATTCATAAGAACTCAGTGATGTTATGGTAGTCAGTTCCCTAAAATCACACTCCTTTTGGCATTTCTCTTTCTTCATCTTTGCAGAAAATGGTGGCTCTCTGAGAATCAACCTGTCTAATTTGAATGAGACCTTCCATTAAGTGAACAAATAAGCTCTCTGATTGTCTCAGGTCTTGAAAAGTTTTTAAAAGTCTTTTTTTTTGCTAACATCACAAGGCTTTGCAGCTTAGAAAGCCAAGAATTCAAAGCTTCATCTACATTTTTAATCTACAAAAGTAAATCTTCTGCACATCTTAGATTCCTGGTAAGTAGGTCTCTTATTTTATCCTCCATTCTTTCTTTTGATTGGCATTTTACTGCTGTGTTTTCTAAAGTACCACAATTAATTTCTTTCACATATGAAAATGTGCTTAAAGACTTGTCCCTCTGCAAGGTCATTTATTTTGTAGGTATCTTTATAAATCAACCCAAGTACTCTAAACACGATAGCAGGTTAATTTATAAGTGACCTCAGTGGGGATGCAAAAAGATTTGAATAAATCATTAAATTGCTTAAGACTGGAGGTCAGGCAGAAAGAGGCAGAAAGTAGGTCATTGGAGTGATATGTCTGGGGGAAGAATTAACACAGCTGTTTACAAAAAATACAGAAACACCCCAGCCAGTGTGTGGGACAGGTGTGCCCCAAACAGAGTCACCTGCTCAGGAGGCACAAAGAGGACAAGTGCCCAAAACCCAGCCTGAGCCCAGGTTTGGCACTGGGTCCCCTGTGCTGGCAGGATGGGGACAGCTGCCCTGTAGGCTCAGTGCAAGGGACGTGTGTGGCTCAGGCACGTGGTGGCTGCAAGGAAAGGGAATTATTGTTCTTGCTGTTACTGACAGCTACTAAAGAGCCTGTCCTGAGCTGCTCTGGGAGCTTGTGCTGCAGAGAACAGTGTCTAAATACAATATTTCACTAGGCTGGCCCTGAGACAAAGCTCATGAGCCCAGGAGGATGAGCTCTGTGCTCTCTGTGAGTGGCACAGCCAGTGCAGCCTGTGCTGGCTCCCTGTGTGATCCTGGTCCTGTGCCACCTGTAATCTATCCTCATGCTATGCTTCAGAGGTGTGTGTTTGTCTTGGCTAAATTCCTCCTTCTACTTAAACTATATCATCTCTGGAAGGTTGTGGCAGAGCGAGAGTTGGCACCCAAATTTCTTTCTTATTTGGATACCATTTAATTGACTAGTCACTTTTGACTTTTTATACAGCATCCCTTCCATGTGTGACTTTCTTTTCATTCTTGTTCTGACATGAACAGGATGTGATATGCTCAAAACAACATCTGAGGCTATCAAAACACAATGAATAATGTCTGAAAAATAGAAAAGAAAAGGAGAAAATGTTTAAAAGACTTAGTTGCAGTGAAAGAGAATCTCATCTCACCATGATTCTTGGTCTCTGAGGCTTACCTACAGGTGAGCACAGGAATGATCAAAAGTTGCCCTTTCTTTGACAGTCAGGACTTATTTCTGTGTCTGCTAAAGCCCTTTGCACATTAATGCCCTGGCCCTTTGTTGGCCTTCCCTTTTTCTGTGGCTTGGGCAGGACAGCTGTAACAACTTCACTGAGATGTCCAAGAGCAGAATAAAATCAGTCTTGCAAAGAGATGTTAGTTTCTTTATCCTTTTGGGATTGTGTGTATATACAATAAAAGGGAGTTCAATGTGCCTTACTGGTTACTTAGAAGATTACCCTTCCAGCAGCCTCAGTTCACTGAGGCACTTAAGCATGGATTTAATTTTAAGCACAGAATGAAGTCAGAGCCAGTTGTCAGCTCTGTGCTTTTCATCTCCCCAGCTCGAATTATCTTCCTTGCTGCTCTGATCATATCTTCCACTTACATATTCTCACTCCTCTCTGGCTTCCTATCTTGTCACCTGTTTCACATACCTTAATCTCACCTTAAAAATGCCACCCAGTTCTTCCTGTCAGCAGGGATTTGCCTCACACAGAGGCAGCCTCTTAATCCCACTTGACACTGGCAGATTCCCTTGACCTGCAGCACATCCCTTGTCTGAGCACAGGGCTGCTACTCCTCTTCCCTTGTCCCTGTCCCCCATCCCACCAAGGACCTCGCTGGTGGTCCATTGCCACATTTGCCAGCACTTTTCTAAATAATTCTCTGTCCTTATTCCTCTCACTCCTCTCATTGTTCTTTATAATAATTTAATTTGAATGTATGGTACAGCTTAAAAACTCCAGAATAACAGATTTTACAAAGAATTAAATTCTGCAATGACAGGGTTGATATTCTTTGTCAGAGCTGTGTGTACAAATCAAGGTGCAGAGGTCAGGTGTGGATCTGAACTCAGGGTGGTTCATTCCTGGCTATTGCATGGAAAGACAAGGGTGTGATGTTTAAGGAAAGGAAGCCCCACAGAGAGATACCAAAGTACAGAGCTTCTCTCATTTGCATTTTGCTTGCATGTTAATGTGCATGGATACTTTGTGTTAGAGTGGATGGGAAAGACTGATCACATCAGTCTGTTGTTTAAAGAAGGTATTTGCAGAGGACAACAATTATAAAAGCTCTTAAAGCTTCCATACATCCCACTTTTCAAAATTACAAAAAAATTTCACCATTTCAGATTTCTTGGTCTTCACCTTTTTAGTTCTTCCAGTTTTAACATAGTAAAACCTCTGGTGAATGGCCATTAAAACTTTTATTACAACTTTGATGCTCGAGGACAGAATTTGGTCCCTCATGAAGTTGTACTGCTATTCACTACCAGTAATATAGTAAATCAGTTCACTCTTTTATGATAAACTGCAGTTTAAGTCTTACAAAGCACTGCGACTTCACTCTAGTGAAGCCCTTTTTCTCTCCTACAAAGCCAATTTCAAGTCATGTTTATTTACCTGACTAACCTTGTCTTTGCTTGTTGCATCACTTATTTTTCAGTAAGTGCTGCTGGGATTTACTGTGACTTGTTAACTATTACTTCCACCAATTGCCTGTTGAAATTGTATTATTCAGATTGTAACATGACTGAAATGACGGGAATTAAAAATACATCCTTTTCTCTAGGGCTTAAGACCTGGAACCATAAAATAAAATGCCTTGAACACTTGTTAAAAGCCTGGCTTAATTCTAAAATTCATAAATAAAGTGACTGCAGCAATTAACTTCATCTCTCTTAAGAGACTCTAACTACACAAGTTAATCTCTGAAGGTTCTTTGAAAGTATTGCCCAGAGTCATTTCCAGGCACGAGGTCTCAGCAGAGTCCTGTCCTACTTGAGAGGTTCAGGCTCACTGAGGCAGGATGATTTCCAGCTCATGCTCCTAGGAGTCTGCATTTGGTGGTGCTGGAAATATGCTATGGGAACAAGAGCCAAAAGCAATTGTGGCATATAATCATTAGCAAAGACTTTTATAACCTTTTTAATAAGTCAGCTCTGACCGCATTTCCAAATGTGTCACTGCCACCAGCAAGTTACTTTGTTTGTGAGAATTAATTCACAGCTGGTACCAAGCTACCAGGACAGTTTTATCTGAGGTTCTGCTCATAAATTTGAAAATGCCCCATTTACCAAGTAACCAGTTTTACTTAAACATTTTTCAAGCACTGCCTTAGAGAATTAGAAAGACCAGGAGAGGGGGAAGAATTGCAGTTTCTGTTTAAAACATGAGTGAGAGGTTTTTAATGATCTTTAGTCTGCAGCTCCCATGGGGTAACCCGGTATCACAGCAATGTGCTATTAATTAGCTAGGTTGGATAATTGAAGCCATGCTTGAATGTGACTGACAGAAGCTGCTCAAAAGGCAAAATAAAATGTACGTGCTATGAAGTTGCTGAGCTCCCTGTGCATCTTCAGCCTGTAATAGATACTATTTAAAACTATTCAGCTGTTTAAAAGTTGGCTCCACAGATCATTGTGGTGCTGTTGCAGTCCCTAAAAGATACCTGAAAGCTACTGGTCATATTCTTCACTCCAGAAAAAGAGTGAACAAATAAATCCCAGAAGAGCTGCAAAGCTCCATACTATAACTGAAGAATTATCTTAATTGTTTTGTAGCAAAGGAAAAAATGCCTTGTTTTCCTGGCAGGGCCAGGAGGCAGATGCACACCTTCACATTTGGACTAAGCTGGCCAGTCCCAAGGCAGCTCTCAGCCAGGAGCCAGGGATCTGCAATGCAGAGATGAGTATCACTACCTTCAATTTTACAGATCAGAAAACTGAAACACAAAAAGGTAAAATGAATTACCCCAGATCTGTTTTTCCCATGGTACTGTCATTTATAATGCTGGAGCTGGTCCATGCTAGTCTTCATCCAGTTGGCTCTGAAGCTTTTCTGTCCTGCTTTGTGCAGCACATCTTTAATCATGGGCAATATATTCTGTGACAGAGCCTTGTAGGTTTTGCATAGTGGGTAGATAGAACAATAAAGTGAGTGTGTAAGGACTGAAATGCAGCTCCTCATCACAATTACTTGGCAGTCGTGCCTTGAGTTCAGAACACCCTGAAAGACGGTCTAATTCTTACTATATTTATCACTGGTAAAGAAGTGATTGCTGATCTCACTGCAGCTTCCTTCTGGTTTTTAAGTGATTATTTTGCTTAAAGGCATGAAGTGTCCCAGTACTTTCTATCAGTTATTAATGCTATTTTTCCTTGTAAGACCCAGTGGAATTTGTCATAGATGTTTTTGCTGCTGTTATTTTTCTGGGAGGCCATTCTGGCTCACTGTATCTATAGCACTCTCAAAAGCTTGGGTTTCCTACATTTCAGAAACAGTTTCTCTATTTCTTGTCAACTGCAAATGTCCTTGAAGAACATTTAATTCTCTGCAATTTTCTGTCTTAGTTTTTATCAAAATGTGTAGCAAACACAAAGTTAAATTCCTCTTACAGATAAAAATTAAGGACATATGGTTAAAAAGGACATATGGATACAAAATGTGCATATTTATACAAACATGTCCTGATCAGCTGATTATCCTTTTCTTTCTCTTATTATCAAAATGGGATAAGACATAGAGGATTATGTAGTTCCTACACAGCCAGATATGAACCTTGCAAAACGCATTAGGAAGATTTCCAGTGATTCCCCATAGCCTTGGATCAGGTCTTTGTTGCTGGGTGAGCACCAGTGAGCACTTTGGGCTGACTTTAACCACGTGTAAACCCCTTGTGAGCAGTTCAAGATACAAAATATTTTCAGTGTTATTTCATTTCCATTTTGAGTGCGTACTAAATGGCTAAATAAATAAATATGCAAATTAAGCTTAACAAAAGAAAAGAACAACCTGTACAATGGATTCATAAGGAGGTGGTGATATGGACAGAGAGGTTTGCCTCTTGTTTCTGATTCAGTGACCAGGGAAATCAGTAGGAGATAACTCTGTTTGCATGTGAACCATGCTAGTCACCTTCTCTACCAGCTTCTGAGACCAGCTAACGTGGAAGTAAACAGCTGAGCCAGTAAAGAAGTATGTAGAGTCTGTAGAGTTCCACCAGCTACATAAGATGAGGATCTGTTCCTGAGGCATCTGCCTGTAACATCAAATATTCAGACAGCCCAACAGTTTAGGCATTTGAATTTCAAAATCTCATAAAGATAAATCTCATAAAGTGCTCTGCTGTCAGGTTGTAAACATGGTTTGTGTTTTTCTTGTGCTGCTTGTGTTTTCTGAGAGGATCATTTTCATAGTTTAATAAAGAACATTCATGTCCATGACACACCTTCCAGCAATGCTATTTCAATATCCTGAAATACCTCATCAGTGGCAGCTTTGGATTGAAAATGGGCTTTTGTGAATCATGGGAAGCATTAAAAAGAAGACGTTTTCTTGTCTGTATGTTCAACAGCTTTCTAATTTCTCTTGTTTTCTTTCAAGTAGCATTGCAATTGACTGTGTTGGTAGAGCATTTTACAAATCACTAAGATTTAAATTTTCTTCCTAGTCTCTTATGAGATTAAATGCAGCCAAACAAATTTGGAAGATTTGCACCCTGTTATGGGCAATGAGGAATATTTCCTGAAGCAATTTCTGTTCTGTTAATACCAGGTAAGAGTGTCCATGTATATATTGCATGACTCTCATTTTATTTCCTTTCTACCTTTTAATGTTGCTATTTTTCATAAGTAATACGATGTAAAAAGCCACTTCTCAGTAATAGACAGGAGAAAAAGAAGAGGTATTAAAATATTGAGTATTTTCTGGTGGAGCAGATTGTGTTGCCAGCTCCCATGGAAGCTGAGGGCTTTGCAGCTCTCTCATTCTCTGCAAAGCCTGTGGGGCTGTGGCTCCTGCACTGCACCACCCTGGAGATGTGCTGTGGCTGCTGGCAGGTATATGTGGAGTGCTGGGAAATCTCAGGGAAAATGGATCCACAAGGAATCTGAACTCCCAACTGCAACACTTGGCATCAAGGTGGTCTGAGCATACACGAGCTCAAAGCTCAGCTCAGTATTTAAATAAAGCAGCCATGGCTGTCATTTGGAAGAAGGGCATGAATGAAAAGGAAAGAGTATGTGACAGATGCCATCTATCCTCCCTCCCTCTCAAACTGAAATCTCTGTTTCCCTGCCAGGCCCCTCTCAGGGGACAGGCTGGGATGAGGAGGTTGCATGGCTTGGAGACTGGGAGGGTCCTGAAGGTGTCACAGATCAAATCTCACATCTGCTCTAGATGATGACAAACCTTCCTTATCTGTTCAGCCATGAGACAGCAACAGCTGTCCTGTGCAGGGCCAGGGGCTGGACTTTGGTGATCCTTGTGAGTCCCTTCCAACTCAAGATGTTCCATGATTCTATGGTCTCAAGAGTCAGCAGTGGATTTATGGTAAAGCAAAAGGGAGGAAAGATGTGGAGCTTTGCAGGAGGATGCTTCCAGTACAAACTTCTCCCTCCAGAGCCAGCACAGGGTAAGCAGCTGGTAGGAAAGATGAAATTAGAGAATTCCAGGCTTGAGAGGCCACCCAATCCTCCTCCTCCAAATGGGATAACTGGACCAGTCCTGGCAGCTGTCTGTCTAATCTGCCTTCAGAGATCCCCAGTGATGGAGACCACCTCCAGGTAATCTATTTCTTTCATTTCCCTTTCCATGAAGTCATTTTCTTGATACATATCTTGAATCTTCTGTTTACTGCTACTCAACCTATTTGACATACAAAAGAAAAGGATTGTTCTTTCCTTGCTTGCATAAAGAGCTCACATTTAAGCACACCCAATCTTTTCCTGTTTGATGTTTGTTTTGCAGTGCATTGTGTACTACTAAGGATATGAAAACAATCTGAATCCACCAGCCAGCTCAGAAAGTGTCAGCCAAAGATGCTAAAAGGCCTGAAAGTTTGGAGAAGTTTGGACTTGAATTTAGATGACAGGCTTTGGCCCAGGTCCAGCTGTTGCTAAAAACCATTCTGGTGTGCAGACAGGAGCTTTAACAAGCTGGAGAGATGGGCTGCCAGCCAAGCTTTGCTGGGCACAGGCAGAAACCTGTGCCATGTACTGAATGGGAAGTGCAAGAAAGACAAAACATTGATGTCCAGGGGCCCTGGACATACAGACAGGTCATTCTGGGGCTGGACAACACCCTGAGGGCCAAGTCACATTTGGTAGCTGACATGGGCACAAGCACTCCTCGAGGCACAAAGATACTGTGTCAGGGCCAACCACACTTAAAAACACCTGAAATGCCACAAAGTACCCCAAAAGGCCAGGAAACACTCCTGAAAAATGATCTTAGCCTCCTGGGGTGGCAGTGTGAAGCTGGAAAGTCAGTCTCAGTCCCAACTCTTGCCACTCAAATGTGAATATACAAAATATGGAAGCATATTGTCTGCTGTCACAACTCATCTGTAAAGCAGATGTTTCTTTTGGGGAATTATTCATGCTAAAGATCACACTTCAAAGTAAACAATAATTGTCATTTGTTCCCTTTAAAAAAAAAATGAAAGCTGGCAATCAAATTAATGAGTACATTTCCTCAAGGGAAGAGCCAGAAGAGGGAATATGATCCTTTCGGTATATTTGTAGCAAATCGTTTTAGGCAAACATATTGGTTCCATGCTATATTTTCACATGGATTTAGATAAGAGGGGTACAAATGACAGTCAGGGGAATAAGAGTAATTGCAGAGGAGGATGGGACAGGAAGAAGGTACAAAGGGGCTGAAATGAGGAGACTGTAAGGTCTAGACACACCTTGGTGTGGCCAGGCTGGGATGGCTGCAAGGAGAGGCTGAAACCCATTAGGTTTTCTTACGGGTCACTGCTTTGTAGCCTCTTGCTTAAGACTTCATTTCAGTGAGCTCCTACGACTCCACAGAAGCCAAAAGCAGTTGTGTTTCAAATTACTGCATGATTTATCACCCAGACCAATTTTTGCCTCCTTTGGGTCAAATGCAGGATGAATGGCAGCCTCTAAGTATGTATGAATAACCTGGGAAATCAGAGTCCTGTGTGATAGAGTTCTTGGACTCACAGGCTGCTTTCCTATGAATAAATTAAGTGGTGCCAGGGCACATTCCCTGAGCTGTGTGGCTGCATTGCCAGGATGGTTCTTTTGACTGGTGTGCCATAGAGGTGCAGAACCCCCTTTTGGCTGGTTTGGACACCACAATTCTGTCAATCTAGAAATCTTCCACATGAAATATTTTTGACTCATTCACTGACCATGATTTTCAACAATAATATTTTCTGATCTTAACTGACTATATGCAGGATTTCAGAAGTTGAAAAAATACCTATTTTGCATTTATGTCAGCCACATAAACACTGATGCATGGACTTATTTTCCTGTTTATTGTTGCTGAAAGTTAAGAAAATATTTTGAAAAATTATACCAATATTTTGACTCTTCATACTTATCTCTTCTTGGAAATTCCTCAGATCATTAATCAATTAGTGTTACTTCCCTGTACCAAAGACTATTCAAAAATTATAAAGGCACTCTGGAGTCAGGCTTCATCAAGACTTCTCATCATCAGTTCAGAAGTTTGTACCCAAGGCTGGTGCAATTGCTGTTATGAACTTTGAAAGGGTAGTTGAATGCTATAGCCTTCATTAAGTTTTGATAAATGCATCCACTTCAAGTTTGAATCCCAAAGATGTTACTTTGGTTTGGTTAACTCGAGTAAAAATGCTGTGTGCTGGAATTTTCAGGATGAGTATCTTACCTGGAAGGTGGGAAGAAAACACAGGTGTCATTTAGATTTTTAAAAATTATTTATTTATTTTAATGNTCCCGTCCCGTCCCGTCCCGTCGAGTGCCAATCAGCCGGTCCCCAGCGGGCCGGAGCAGCTGTCCCCGCCTGGCGCCGCAGTTAGGGCTGTCAGACACGATGCCATCATTTGCATTCAATAGCTGCGAGTGGGAGCACAGCGATACCGGAGGAGCAGCAGCGAGAGGGATGCACAAGCGGGAGTTGCCTTTTGCCTCCCTCCTGCAGCTGGCAGGGACACCCTGAGCTGCTCAGCTCCATCCTGAGCCCTCACCAGCATACACGCAGCACACCGGGGTGAGAGCTCATGGGGTGTGTGTGTGTGTGTGTGTCAGCAGGGG
>VZTZ01026499.1:22195-38562 GCA_013400955.1 Drymodes brunneopygia | reverse complement strand
ATACCAATATTTTGACTCTTCATACTTATCTCTTCTTGGAAATTCCTCAGATCATTAATCAATTAGTGTTACTTCCCTGTACCAAAGACTATTCAAAAATTATAAAGGCACTCTGGAGTCAGGCTTCATCAAGACTTCTCATCATCAGTTCAGAAGTTTGTACCCAAGGCTGGTGCAATTGCTGTTATGAACTTTGAAAGGGTAGTTGAATGCTATAGCCTTCATTAAGTTTTGATAAATGCATCCACTTCAAGTTTGAATCCCAAAGATTAACTTTGGTTTGGTTAACTCGAGTAAAAATGCTGTGTGCTGGAATTTTCAGGATGAGTATCTTACCTGGAAGGTGGGAAGAAAACACAGGTGTCATTTAGATTTTTAAAAATTATTTATTTATTTTAATGTTAAAGCTGACAGTTCATGCCATGTCTGTGCTCATTCTATTTCCTTGCTCCTAAAAGCACCTCCCCTCCTGAGCCGATTTGGGATTAAGGGTATGGTACATGAATCGTTACATGGCACGGTGCTGGATAATTAAACAGCTGCTTTGCACAGAGCTCCCTCACCCTCCGACGAAGCAGATGTTTCATCTTTCTGCTGATTCCGAGTGTTCCTCAGTAACACATAATGTACATCAGCATTGCTCACAGCTTTGATAGGTCCGTGCCTTCCTAAGCGCGGATCAAAGCCCGGCGCTCGGCCGGCAGAGGCTCCGCACGGGCAGTTAGCGCCGCNGTGTGTGTGTGTGTGTGTCAGCAGGGGAATGAGAATCTCTCCTGTATTTACCTTCTGTGTTATCTCTCCTATATTTACCTTCTGTGTCATCAAAAACACCCAGCAAATCCCTGATGGTGGATGAACTGAATAAAACAAAATATCAGGTCAAGTGATGTACATTCCTCATCAAGCTGGAAAGATATTCCTGCATCATCGTTTTCTGCCCTTTGTTGATTTTGAAAAGTCGTGAGTGTTCCCAGAGCTACAGTGAGCAGGTGCATCCCTCCAGGTAAAGCCCTCCTGCCCTGCCCTGCTCCTGGTGTCTCGTGGCTGATCTGGAGCTGCTTCCCAGGGCAGTGTGTCAGGCAGCTGCTCAAAGCCTCTGATGAAAAGAGGAATATTATAAATATTGGGAAGTGACAGCCAGGGTGGCCCAAGGATGTGTGTGTGTTTTAGCCAAGCAAGCCAGCCTGACCCAATCGTCACTCTTCAATCAAACACTGATTCCCAAAGCTCTGTACTTCCTCAGACAAATATTGCCATTTAGTTTTGTGCTTTGCTAGGATAAATTTCATTCAATATGGAGATTTTTGGACTTACAGATTTTTTAATTGGCCCTGCTAGGATATACACATTGTTCTTATTCCTAATTTACGTTACACATATCTATACCCATTTCCAGTCTATTTACAATGGGAATAAAGTTTATTCTTCAATCCATACCTACTCCCAGATGGGAAAATGCCCAAGAACTCTTGTTCAGGGGATAAATGGATGTTGTAGTACATGGTCCATATTCTGCATTGTTATGTACTGATCCAGCTCCCTGGATACTTCAAATTAAAGTACCTCTTCGAAAGTGAGTGAAGGAGATGTGCCAAATGCAGAGCCTGGCTGAGAGTCTGGCTTATTTTCTAGAGGTGTTGAATATTCCAAGGTTTGCACAGTATCTTTCAGTGATGTAAAAGAAATAGCTGCCTTAGAAGGCCTCTTTTCACAGAGACAACAATTTAAAATTATTGTGCAACATGCCCTTTTTTCCATCACATGGTCCTCATTTTGTTCACCGTTATTTTTAATGGGCCAATTTTCTCTCTTCCTTTTCATCCACTGAGTCCTTATTATTATTATCATCAAATTCTTTGTGGGCTGCCAGCATTTGATATTTCATTTCACTGATTTAATTATCTCTGTGGCTTGTTATGGGCCTGCTTATTTTTATAGATCTCCAAATCCTCCTCTTTACCAAAATGCTTACATGCAAATCTGTTTGCTCACTGTATATATGGTGCTTGGCACTTGGGCTCTTCTGCACCTTGCAGTTATTCCAGGGAGTGTTTTAGACTGATCAGATTTTACAGTTTCATCCACTGAATGTGGGCAGACAGGTAACACAACAGGGTCTTCCCATGTGCAGGTAAAAGGATGCTACACTGGTTTAAATAATCTGGTTTTGTCTTCTGAGCATCATCACCACCTTTGGAAACCTGGGCAAGGGATAAAAGAGCAGAGGCCCTCTGAGCTAAGGGGATTTTTGCTGTCATCTCTGCTGTAGATTAAGCAGTTCCTTGCATGGGCTGCTAAGATTTTCTGCCTGACATGACACTCAAAGGAGTCCTCGCTGCCATCCTACTTTGAAAGCTCCTGCTTCAGCTTTCATTGTGTTTTTCCAGTCAGCTCCCCCAAACCATTTCCCTTTCTGCTCAATCTTTATGTGATCCAGAATATTTGACTCATCCCTCAGCAGCACCCCAGTGGCTGGCCCCTCAATTCTCATCCCTCCAGCAAACCAGGCCAGCCATGTGCTGTCAGGAAAGATCTTGTAGCTGTTGGTCTTTCAGAGCACCTCAGCCCAGCTTCTGCATTGTGCTGACTGGCCTCTTGTAACTGCAATTGCTTCAGGAATAATGATAGACACACACATGGACACACTGTAATTTTATGAGATTCTTGGATCTATTATAATCAAGAGTCCATAAATAACTGCTTCTAATGCATTTGACTACAGAAAGTAATTGCTATTTAAATGGTTAATTTATTGTATGCTAATTAAGTGCTCAGTAGGTGAGAACATTTTAATGGAAAGTAATTTAACTCAGTAAGCATATTTTTAATAATTATTAATTGCCTGAAAGGGATCTGGTGCAGAAGTCATGTAATGACATGCTCTAATTGATGTTTTTAAAGTATATTTATTGTGGATAAATAGTTATTTTATTGCACAAATCTCTTTCCCTCATGTGCACAGGTTCCCAGCTGGAGGCCCTGTTCTGCTTTATTTCAGTCTGTTCTTCCCTGCTTTGAAAAATTCTCTCACTTGTGCTTGTAAAATAATGTCAGTCACTGCAGCACAAAGCAGGATGTGAGCACAGAGAAGCTGCTGGCTTCTCCAGAAGTTCTAGTTTTAACTTCAGCTGGCTATTCAGCTTTAGGTTTTGTGATGGTACTGGGTGTGAGGCCAACAGAATTCTGTTTTCTACACAGTCAGGTTTAGCCAGAGAAAGCCTTGGAAGCTCAGCTTCCTCCAGAGATGGAAATCAAAGTGGCAGGGCAGGGCAGGGCAGCTTTTTTGCAGACATCCTTACAACTCCCAGATCACTGAGTTACACAGATGGTCCCTACTGTGTCACATCTCAGAAGAGAAAGTTTATAACTGGAGTCCTCTTGGATACAGGGACATTGCCCCCATGGTGACAGCACGTGAGCAGAGCTGGGAACCCCCACAACAGAGACCTTCTCACCTGGGGAATGTGCAAGCTGCCAGCTGCTGGCCTGGAGTAAAATGATTGTGCAGAAGGAAAGGATGAAGTGCAATGTCAATCGTTAATAATTTCATTTGCCATGAAGGAATGTGAGGAATGGGAGCTGGACAGTTGGACTGGATGTGCTTCAGGCAATGCAGCATTGTCCCAACTGTGTTTTAATCAAATATCCTGGGAGGAGTTTGAATTAGGAACAAGTAGTATCAGATTTAAGGACTGAGGGAGTAGACAGCTGATCTTCTTTCCTGGCAAAAATATTTTGAGGAAGTCTGTGGTGACCTTTCCTTAGCACTCCCTTGCTGTTCATCTCCACACATCTTCACCTCCCTGTGATTTGCTGGCATCTTTGGCATCACTGGGCAACAACTGTTCTTATTTTTTTGTGAATTCAAAAAGAGATCTTCTGAGTCTAAAATGAGCAGTGGACAGGAAATGGATCTGTTGGTAGCTCTGGTGGGATGGGGATAGCCTTTAAAAAGTCACTGCACTTGCCTGGATCTCTTCCCATCCATAAGATGGAGATAACTATGCACATTTCCTTCATGAAAACCGTTTAGTATTTTCTGTTGAAAATCCTATATGTGTTATAAGTGTTAATCATTTTTGTCACTCAGGCACCACTTTAGGAATTTCTGGAGTACTCCCACATGTTGAGAATCACACCTATCTTAAGGATGAGGATATTAAATCCCGGTGCTGAACTGGGCTAATTTGACAATGACATAATTTTCTAGGATAATGCCTCAGACAGATCTTATATAAGAAAATGAATTGCATTTATATCTAGAAAGGATTATGGATCATACAATTTTACTTGTTTCAATCCAGAACTCCTGCATGTATTGAAAGAATTTATGTATGTTTATGGTAGGGTTTCCAGAGAGACATTGCATCTTCCTCTTCTGTTGGTCCTTTGTACCAATGATTAATCACTTGTTGACTGATGTAAAAATTCTTGCTTCCTGGATTTTTTTTTCTTTTTTTGCAGGAAAAAAAGCTAAATTACTGAGGAGGTTTTCTGTTTTCTTTTTTTCTTCAGGGTGTGGGTTAGGGGTCAGTAGGGTGGTTGACTCAAAAGTCTAAGAACCCACAAATCTTACAACTCCTTGGTTCCTGCTGCTGAAAGGAGATGCTCATAAATATTTAATTAAGAAAGTTGTTGAGGTAGGTGGTCCTTAGGGATTTGACCTGATGATAGTGGGGCTTCTTCAGTAAAGAACAAATACTTTAACACCAGGTACCATCCCAATGAGTTATCCAGCTTGACTTTTGAAGAGTCACTATGAACTGGAAAGAAGAAATCATGGAATGTCAACAGAGCAAGCTTGAGTGCCGCTATCATAATCTGCTCATACTTGTGCATCAAAATTAAACTTTAATGCTTGTCTGGACTTCGAGGGGTTTATTCACCAGGTCCACCTTCAGTCCAGCTATTAATAACCAATGGAGAAACATCTGATGGCCTCAGAATAGCAGTCAGTCAGCAGGAAGCCACCTTAGGGCAAGAATGAGGAAGCAGTGGGCAAAATCTGACACTCAGATCACTGGATGAAGCCAAAATTATCAGAGTGAAAAAACCCAGTGAGGCCAGATCTGAAGAGGCAGCAAATAACTTTCATGAAGCCAGCTAATAGAGCTTGAAAAAACTGGATACAGCTCCCGATGTGGAAGTACTTGTGCAGGGCTGGCAAACAACAAACTTCAAGTCTGGACCAACCTGTGAACAAATTACTCCAGTGTTCAACTTATGATAATCAACTCGATAATTAGGCAGGGAAAATGTTAACTCCTTAGCCACAAAGGAGCATCTGGGGATGCCAAAGTAGGTCATTAGCTAATGAGCCCCTGCAGGCTCAGGAGAGGGAAGGGAAAGCCTGAAGAGGGCTGTTGGTAAAGGGCAGGTGGGAAAGCTCTACCACCAAAGCACTGCTTCTCCTGGTTCCGAGGGTTCTGCTGCCTGGGAGAGTGCTGAGTTTCAGTTCCCAGGTATTTGATTAGTCTTCTTTGGGGAAACTGCTAGACTAGGAGTCAGAGAATTAATTGGCAGACCTTCAGCTGATTGTAAGCAAGAAAGCAACCCCTGAAAGCCACAGTGGAGATGGATTAATTCAGAAATATCTCATCACAGAATATGAAGAACTCTTTTCCCTTTCCTCTCAGCTGCAGCTTCCTACATCAAGTGTTAGGGAAGAAACTGTAAACTTGTTTGAATCACAAGCAAAACTGTGTGCTGCCCCCAAAAAGGGGAAAGAAGGTATTTTTAATGCTTATACATTATATAACACATAAGCATATATCATTTAAAAGGACATCAGCAACCTGACTTATTTCCTCATTTTGGACATGATGCATTAAAAGGGAAAATGCCATTGCAGCAGTTTTCTTCTTACATAAAGCAGATTTGTGTCCACAGTGCCTGAGCTCAGGCCTGGTGCACTGGAGCAGCCAATCCTGCTTGCCAAGGAGTAGATTTCTCTGCTTTTCCTTGAAGGCCATTGCCAAAGATCTTGGGCAGTGTGGCCCAGCAGGCAAAGGGAGCCTGGTGGATTCTACCCACAGCTTCTTTCAGGTGCCCTGGCTGGAACAAAGCAGAGGCTTGTGGTAAACAGGCAAAGCTTTTGCAGAGATTTGTTAATGCACACATTCACCCTACTCTTGATTTACATGTCTCTGAAATATCCTTAGAAGGCAGGGGAAGTAAAAAATGTGGTGTCATGGAAGGTTCACTTTGGCAGCTGAAAGCCAACCCCTCCTCTTGCACAAAGACTAATCACAAAAGGTCTGTTGAGGTTGGTTTGCAAAGTCTCCTACAGCCTGGCACCTGGAGCAGTAGCTAAGGAGAGGTGCTGGGAAGGAACTGCCTTGTAAGGAGTTGGTTATGGAGATGAAGTATAAGTATGAAATATAAAAAGTGCAGGAAAGTTAAATTGCAGCTGCTAAACCTGGGAAACATCCTTGTATGCAAGGTATTCTATCTAATGAGATTGACTATTTATACACATTTTTTTCAGGCCACTTCTGTGTATTGCAAAACACCTTGCAAAACATTTTCCAAATCACTCTCCAAAGAAATTTTTTCCCATTTTTTATTTTTTCTGATAGCTCAGGGTTACCTGCATCTCATGATACTGGAGAAAAGAAAGAATTTTCAGCTTTTGTGGGTGTTGTAAGTACAAGTACACATTCAGAAATGATCATCACTAGGAGAGTTTTAACTGTAATTTACTTTTGACCTTTGGTGTGAATCTATCTCAAGGTTTTTTTCTAGGAGCTGTGTACCTCCTATGAGTCCCTATTTGTATCTTGATCCAAACAAAGGGCTATAACTTCACCAAGGGTTCCTTTGGAAATGCCAAGTCTCAGTGTTGTTCCTCCAGCACGAGATGAGGCTCTGGGTCACTGCAGTGTCAGGGGCTCACGATGGTGATGGAGTTCAGGAACCCCTTCCATGCTGGCCATCCTCAGGACAGGCTGCACCTGCTCACTGCGGGCTCTCCTCTCTCTCCAAAGGGGCTGGCACCTCTCCACGTGGTTCCTTGTCCTCCGTGTGACTCCAGACAACACTGCTGGCACCATCAGCACACCTGAGCTGGGAGCTGCTGTGTGGCTGCTGCCAGACTCCCCAGCCCATGCCTTGGGATCCCTGCACAAATGTTGCTCAGGCGTTGGGAGAGATAATAATAGACATGAGTCCTACAGAAATAAAGCTAATACTGAGGCTTGCTGCTTGCTTTCCAGCAGGCTTTCGGATCTCAGTTTTATGGCACAGAAACTCTGCAGGGAGGGAGACACTTTTCCTTGTCCCAGCCTGCCCTTGCCAGGCGTCTGCAGAGGGGGAAGGACCCAGGGCTGTGGCCAGGAGCACCATGGAAGGTGTTGAGCTGAACAGAGAGGAGATGGTCACATATCCAGCATGGAACTTTGTGGTAAGTCAGATCTCTTATTGTTATTTTAGCATATATTTTGAGCTTCATATTTAATTCAGGTCAAATCTAAGCTACTAAACAGAACAGTTATGCAGCACGCATATCAGATAAATGAAGTGTGGGTTTAGCACAGCTCTGACCTAGTTACTTCATGCAATGTTTTCTAAAAGCAAAAATTGAAATCTTTTATCTGAACACGAAATGAGTCTTTGTTCCCCTGCCTATTGCAGCACTTTGCATATATTTGGTTTCAAAGACTGATGAAATTTGCCATTCTGAATCTTTCACAGGTATCATAAAGGCTTCTCTTTGCTGGTAACCCAACCCAAGAATGTTTTGGCAAAAGGAATGTCTGCCATCAGAGGTATGCAGAGTGATCTTGACACATCAGATGGCAGAAAGACAGGACCAGAGTTGATAAACATTAATAAAACATTAAAAATAGCTAGTTTTTTTTTTTAAAGAGTAATTCTATTTTTGTTACTGTTCTCAAAAAGTAAAAAAGAAGATACTTGCAGGAAAGAAGAGGCAAACCAAAGTATGAAATGCCAAGATATTTGAGACTCACGAAACACAGATGTGTTTTTCTAATCTTCCTGAAATAAATACACACTTTTTACCATCCATATCTCTATAAAGATTTTGAGTCTGAGAGAGAGAGAGAACACAGATAATAAAAATTTCTCAAATTTCTTAAAATTTCAATTTACATTATTTTAAAAAATAGATTTGCTCTGAATTATTAAGAAATCTATAAAGTAGCTATTGGGGGGTTATGTTTGCAAACAAACATGGGTTTTAGTAATTAATTTTCATAATATTTGATTTTAGAAATCCTGACAGGTTCTGATTGTGATTAAAATGGGAAAAGTAGATGTAAACCAAATGCAATGTTCTGCATTCAACCCTCCACTGAGTTATTGAGAAAATCAGTATTTATTTAAACCCCTGATTTTAGAGAAATAGCTGGGGTTTTGTTATAAAAAAATCATGACAGATTGTCAACCAGGCTGCATTAGTGAGTGCTACATGGCAGTTATGGGGCAGATTCCACCAGGAGAGCTCAGAGCTGCTCATCATTGCTTGGCAGGGAAATGCTGATGTTCCAAAGCACTGGTTTGGTAATTTGTAACCCTGCAAGATGCCCAGTAATTGCACTCAGAAGTGATATAAATGAGAGCTGGGATGAGTGCTGAGACAGGGGGAGGGGATGGGGATTCCATCATTCCCATGAGGTGATGATCCTGTTGGGATTCTGCATTCATGGCAGGAACACCTGTGCCTTTGCAGGATAGCAGTGTGTACCAGTGCAATCCAATGCCTCCCACAGTTTCCATTCCAAGCCTTCTGCTTGGCCAGGCTCTCTCTCCTCTCCTTTTTCAACTCTTCTTGCCACTTTCCTCCATTGCTGTTTTGTATTCCCTGCTCCTTCCTGACACCCTTGAAAATGTAACGCTTGTAAATCCAGAGTGTGAAGCACTCAAACCTGAAACCACGCCATGGTTCCTCTCTTTTATCTATTATTAATCAGGAAGGCTTTTGAAAGCAATGATCAGTGTTCGACATGCAGAGTGGATGGTTCACAAGACAGCACCAGCTCGGGAAAGCTGCGGTGGCACAACAGCAGTGTCACCACTGAAAGAGAGAAAAGCAGGAGTGGGAAATGTGAAGTGCAGGATCTCTGCCCTGGCTCTGGCTCTGTGGTGCACAGGAACTGTTGGATGTGGGAGGGGCTCACTGCTTTTACACTAAAAACTGGAGGGAGACTCAAACAAAATACTCCATTAATGGCAATATGTTGTTGTTTAAGTCAGTAGTGCAGGGGTTGTTTCTGTGGTAAAGTCAACTTTCTCCAGATTTACCTGCTCCCTGATACTTTAGGTAAGGGGGACAGTCAATAAATAGCTCATGAGAAATTGCTGCCTGTGCTAGTTTAGACTGGGCCTGGCACTTTCAAATGAGAACTTTTCTGATGAGAAAAATCAGGAGCTTGCATTGGATGGTGCATCGTGGTTCCTGCCAAAGAACCAAAATACACCTGTGGCCACCACCCTTTATTCCCCACTTCTGGCTCCATCACTTGATATCAAGGATAATAACAGAGCTTGGAGGGGAATTCTCCAAAATATTGTCATTTCCTGAACTTTCTTCCTTGTGTATGGAGCTATAAAAAACTCAACCCAACCAATAGCAACCAGAGATGGGCAAAATATTGGCTGAGTGATTCATCACTTGAAACAGCTCTCTCCAGGTCCTTGTCTTACCAAGCTGCTCTTAGACTTTGCTGCCATTATTCCTTCTTCTTTTGAACAAGGCAGAACTCTGCAGAGAATATACACATTTCCAAGAGGTCTCTTCAAATCTAGTTTTATTTGAACACTAAAACTCAGTAGAACTCAGTTTGTCTGAAGTACTTTTTCTTGGCTCCATCCTCATACTTCCTTCTGTAACTCAGAGACATGTCCAGCTTGGATATGGGGGGGAAATAAAGAGTAAGACCAGACTGGGGGACTACTTCATTGAGATTCTATTTTGGCTTCTAACATTCATGGCTAATACTGAGAAATTAGTCAAGTTGGATTTTTACACTTCATGTGTGATTATGCTGGGCATAATTCTGCTGTCACTCATGCAAAAATAAATACTGAAACTAATGGAGTTATATGAAAATGAAACTGATGTAAATGAGAAGAGAATCGGCCCCCCTGTGGATATGAGATCAGATTACTACCATACTCTTATTTATCCGAAAACTCCTTTATACCTCTGACAGTCAAAAGTGGTTTTAAATTGGTGGAACAGTGATATCCACTCATTTTAAGAAGCCTTTGTGCTTCATGAGCAGTGGCAAAGGCTTTATTGTAAGTGTGAAAGGAATTCCCTGTTACCAGAGGCACAATGCTGAGAGGAGTGTGGGAATGTGGATGTTCCTGGTGCCAGTGCAGCCCTCCCTGTCCCCCCTGCACTGCTCCCCTCCTGCCTCAGGCCAAGCACCTGCCCCAAGGGGTGCTCCACGGGGTGTCCAGCCTGGCATTGGATTAAACACCAGTGAAAGATGTTCCCTCTCCCCGAGGGAGGACACTGTGCTGGGCCATCCTGTGTCCATGGCCCAGCATGTAGCAGGAGGACACAGAACTGAACTGAACCAGAGTGACTGCACTCAGCAATGGAGACATCCATGAGCTGTCAGCCAGAAAGCTTTGCTGTGTCCCACATCTGCTCAGAGCCACCTAAAAATAAAATGAGAGCAGGAGAGAGTCTCTTGCTGGCTCCCCGGGAGACTCAGGGACAAGTGAGTGTTCTGTAATTGTTCCTGTATTTCTTGGCAAGAAAACGTATAACCAGATTTCTTTTAAATAAATCTTCCAAATCCTTCTTTGCTTTGGCTCTGTGTATAATACCATCAAACTTTGGATAACATGCTGCTATGATGACCCTTGAAATTTCATGGCAAGATGAACTGTCAGATAAGGAAGCCAGAAGTCCTGCCACCTTAGAGGGATCTGAGTGAAGAGCTGAAAGAGTTCTCTGTCTCCGTGAGGAGCAGCCCCAAAGGAGCAGCAGGTTAGGTGGCAGTCATGGCCTTTCCCAACAGAGGATCACACTGATGATTTGTGTTTGGTGTATTGGGATCCCATCCCTGACCTGAACTCAAGTTAAGAGGTAAAATGCCAGTGTTTAGTTGTTTCCTGTCACCTCAGGGCTCCTTTCTAACCCCATGGGGTCACTGGAGCAGATAACTCAGGTGAACACGTGGAGGGCTGGGAGAAGGGCTGCAGCTCCAGGTGCTTCCTGTCCTGCTTCAGGACTGCCTCTAATAAACACTGGCATCTTAAAGTGCTGCACATCAAAATTGCTGAAGTATGAGATGGGCAGCAAAAAATGAAAATTGGATAAACACATCAGCACGTGACTCTGCAGAGGCTTGAAGCATAATTAGCTGTGGTATTTAAATGATCTCTATACAGAATATATAGGAAAAGCAGAGTGTTTACATGCTGAGTTCAGCATTAGGAGCTCTGCTGTGATTTGTTCTCTGGAAATGCAGTGCTGCAGCCTCTGATTTTATAATCTGTTGACTGAACTCATGGACTGTCAAGTACATCTCAGGATTATCCATGTTTGGATGTCAGATTATATTTTGTAGGGAACACAGCTTCTATTTATTCTTAACTCCACTGATGATTTTCCCAGGTTTGTGCCATATGCTACACGTCACTGATGAGTATTCTGCTGTCTGAAAATGTGACAACTCTGTATCCAGTTTAATAGTTCTGTCATGTCAGCATTGTCATTAGCACTGAATTACAATAGTTGGGTGTTTAAGCACCAGATTATGGCATCCAATATTTGTTAGAATAACAAATAACACGGGCAGACACTTTGAGAAGAGTCAGTAATATTTTAAAAACATTAGTCAGTCAACAAAGTCATAAAGACTGATTTAGTGACTAATTAAACAAAGTTTGCTGAATGGTTATGCCTACCTTGATAAACTGCAGTTTTATGCATCTGTCTCACTGTGGGCTTTATGCATAACTCACACATACTGACAAAACTCAGTTGCAAAAAATGTGTAGACAATATATTTAATGAACAGTTTTAAGAGCTTGAAGATTAAAACCAGCAGAAGATTTGTAAACTCATATTCAGAATGGATGCAGATATATTGTTGTGCACAAATTCTGTATTAGCTGGCTCTCTAATATAGTTTATGCAAAATAGATATAACGTGTAGTACTGTGCAAGGTTAATATTGATCAATTCTTTTGAAACCACATTCTTGTCCTGCTGAAAGCAAACACCCTCCTTAGACTCAGAAGTACAGAGAAAATAAGTGGGTAGTTAGGTAAGTATTATGCAAACCACAGCCTTTTAAACTCTAGAGTCAAATAAATGCACACTGCTGAATGATAGCAGCCATTTAGTGCTACCATTTCCCTGGTATAATATCACCAGCCCATCAAAGCAGTGAAATTTAAATCCCTTTAAAAATGGGGATTATTTATGTGCCTGAAATGACATACTTTATTGGATTAGAAATACAACTCCACATAAGGACCTGATTTGAACAATAATTGCAAGTTCCTTATTATTGGAACGACAGCCTTGTTTTTCTGCTGTTTTGCTTCCAACCTTTTTTCCTCTGCCTATTTTTATAAACATTTCTCTTTTAACATCTTTTTGGTGCTTGAACTGGGACCAACCAAAAAACAGTAAGGGAAAGAGTTTCAATTAGCTGGTGGAATTTTGTGGGTTTTTATCCTTTTGAACATTGTAACCCAAACCCAAGCATCAGCAACCAGAGCTCTTTCTGTTTCTTTCCACACTGTGATTTTTAAGCAGACCTAAACATTTAACTCACATGAGTGAACATTTTTCTTGTGGAAGCAGTTCTTCTGACATGTTCAATTATTAACTTTGCTTTACCTTTGTTTGGGATGATTTATCTGTCTGTTCTCACGGGGTGCTGGGAGATGTCCAGCCTCTTCCTTCATGGCAGCGTTGTGTTGATTGGAAAAGCTGCAAGAAATGGAAAAATCTTGCACACAGTCTTTGTCTCATCATCTTCAACCCAGCTCTTCCCTAACATTGCAATGAAGTCTAAATATTAGATCACTCTTTAGGTTTTCAGGCCATACTCAGCACTGTAGCCTGCTTTATGCTGAGCAAACTGTCCTGAAAGAATGTGGGGATGCATAAAGGAAGAAGAACAAGGAAGCAGAATCAAGAAGGACAGAAATCAGCAGAATCCTCTCTCCTGGGCAGCCGAGGGATGAGGTTATTAATTCAGTCTGGAGCCATCTGACATTTCACGTGAGCCAGAGCAGGAGCTCGCAGCACAGTGGGACAATAGATCTGCAATTAGCAAATATTTTAGTGTGCACTGGCATGTCCTTTAATCAGCTGCTCTCCCAGCCTTTTCCTATTTACTTTCCTGTGAAGAAGGTTTGTTCTTGTGAGAAGGTTTCTCTGAGCAGATTTCTCTGTTGGCAGGAGGGGGCTGGAACAGCAGTGTCTGTCTGTGTGCAGAGCTCAAGGACACAGGTACAGACAAACATTGCACCTCCCAGGCAAACCCTCCTCTCCTCACAGAGTGCCCAGACCCAGGCGAGGACAGGGGACACGACTCTGACTGAGACAGCCCAAGCTTTGTAGTGACTGAGCAGCACTAAAGAGTCTCTTGTGAGGAGGATGTGAGCAGGACAACGTGAATCTCTTCGACCATTTCTCTGCTGCATTTGTTGGCATATCATTTCTCAAGGTATTTGGTGAGGTGAAAATATTTCTGTAAATCAAATCTACTTCTGCATCGTTCACAGAGAATAAAACATCTGTGTAGTACAATGAAACAACTTGTAGCTAGGTGAAAATGATAAACTTGCACTCTTGATTTAAATAATATCCCACTTCCTATAAATTGTGTGATTGAGGAAAAAAGTGCTGCTTTTTTCTGGCCTCCTCTAACCCCACACTGCAGGGATTAGTCCCAAGAAGGGATAATGGAGGCATAAGATAGCAGTGGCCTATCTCCATGAGTTATCTTTCCTGGACATTTCTTCCACTGGGGCTTCAAGCTCCTGGCAAAAGCAAAATTTTTTCCCAATTCACTTTTCTGTGTGGCTCATTAGACTGCTGCTCTCCCTGTACCAGGACAGGCTGCACACTTTATTGATTAAGCTGCCTGGTTTTCCCTTTCAGTGACATCCTTCATTTGAATGTGTATCTGTTTTGCTGAATCAGCTGTGCATTGAAATGCTGGAGGGTTCAGCTGCTCCTCTGTTTGAGCTGCATATTTGGTTTAATCCTCTTGTGATTTTTTGCTTGTTCATCTGGCTACTACTTTAGCCAAGTAATTCTGGGGGGTGGAGGGGTTGCACTGCCAATTTCATTTCTGACAGAGAAACATATTCTGTAAAATGAGTTCAGTCATTCACAGCTGCAACTGTATATTGTTGGAGTTAAATGCCTTTTAAAAGAAAAAGTAAAAGATTTATTTAATTTCCAATGTTGACAACCCAGTGTTGGGAATACTGGGGGAGTTCCCAACCTGGAAGATGAAAAGAAATAATCAGGAACACAACTTGAAGCTGAGGGGGTGTGGGGTGGGGCTGGGGGGGTGTGTCAGTCTAAACTGAGATTTAAGAGGATCTGCACGTTGTCTCTCTTCAGCATCTGTGGAAGTTGGGAAGCCAAGCACAGAGCCAAGCACAGGGGGCATGGGTACAGATTCAATCACATTTCAAGCAAGCAGTGTATTCCCATGGCAGCATCTTCCCTCAGAGCTGAAGCTGGGGTCTCAGATAGGTCTGTGTATTTATTTATTTCCTATGGATATAGATCCCAGACTTTAGGGGATGCTTTACAATGCAGACCCAGAAATGCCAGCTGCCCCAAACCACAACTGATTCTAACCACAGGAACCACAGTTTGCTCCAGCATCATCCTTCTTTTGGCATCGAGCTCCTGTCTGAGACCTTTCAAATGCAGCAGAAGATGTTTCCTGCTCAAGAAAAACTAGCCCATCTCTCAGGAGGGCCCAGACTGCAAGTTGCAGCACACAAACTGGAGAGTGATAGCCCAGACCTTGGGAGGAGAGTGAGCTCCATTGCCAGCAAGGGGATGATGCTGCAGCTCAGCACTGGTGGTGGTGTCCTTCTGCCTTCCTCTTCTTCTCTTTGGATGCCAGACAATGCCTGAAGGCACCTGAAACCAGCACTGGCTTGCACAAATCTTTGATGCAGTTCTCCCTCCAGGGAGAGCCAGGGGTCCTGTGTGGAGAACAACTACAGGGAACAGCTCCTGGGCACATTAGGCTGGGTATAGAATATGGACAGACTTAGTGCAGTGCTCCTAAACCTGCTCTAATGTCTGCCTTGTCTCCAGTTGCTCATCACACAGACTCACCTAGAGAATGCCTGAAGCCATAGGATTAAACAGGGAGCTGCCTGACTGGAACAAGAGTCAGCAGCAAAGCTGCCAGAGAGCAATCCCAGCCAGGCCTCTGGGCTGGAAGAGCCTCTCCTTCTCCTGCCCTGGCTCCCAGGTGCCTGCAGCCAGAGGGGACCTGGAGTGCCAGGCTGTGCCCACGCTGAGGGCACAGCACAGACCCAGACCCAGACCCAGACCCAGACCCAGACCCAGACCCAGCCTCAGCCCTGCGGTGAATGGCACACGGGTGGTCCTGGCAGGACCAGGGGCTCACAGGGGTGTTTTTAACTTGCCTGCTAGACCCTTTGCCCTTTCATTAAAAATTAGCAGGAGGTTTCTTGCTGACACAGTGGAATAACTCCCAACACATCTGCTCTCTTGTAAGAGAAAAGGGTTCTGTAAGTGGTGCCCCTGGGGGACAGGCATCATGGCTAGCAGGTGTGCTCCCCATTTCAGTTCTTTTCCATGCTTTTTATTCCCCCCTGAACACAATTTGGGTCTGTATGTATTATAAGAACCCTGTAGGACTTCCCTTAATCTTTTACAGCTTCTGATTTTCGCTTTATATTATTGTATTGTTTCTGCCAAATCATTTACTTGCAGTATTTTGGAAATGGACATGATAAGAGAGAAGTGTTATCAGCAAAACTTGTGTCTTCTCAGTTGAACTAAGGAAGATTGTTAGCTGGAAAAATACTTCTGGAAGGTTCCCAGAAAAAAGCTTTTTGGATACTCCTTGTGCATAAAGGATTCTGGTGCAGACTGAGGACTGTACTGGCAATTCAGTTGCATTTATTTCGGTGTCTGCACCTGCCTCTTCTGTTCAAGCAGTGGCAAGTCAGGGAAATTATTACTAGAAGCTCTGTGATCCTCTTCATCTAGGCTCTGCATTTAATAGGGGAATTAAAAAAAACTCAAAACAATGCAAAACATCGGCTATTGGAGAAAATGGCAAAGTTGCAGTAAAGTCTAGCAAGAGACAGATGTTCAGTGCTGGTGAGCAGAATGTGCACAAATGATGTTTACAGTCCCT
>VZTZ01026499.1:0-21918 GCA_013400955.1 Drymodes brunneopygia | reverse complement strand
CCCTTTTTTTTTAATTTTTTTTTTTACTGTTTTTTGTAGCGCTGTGGATTAGAGCCTCTGCCGTAAAGGAGAGGGGCTCAGATGTTATCAGTGCCATCAGTCGGTGTGTAAGCGATGCCTCGCAGGCAGCAGCCTGGAGCTGAGNCCCAGACCCAGACCCAGACCCAGCCTCAGCCCTGCGGTGAATGGCACACGGGTGGTCCTGGCAGGACCAGGGGCTCACAGGGGTGTTTTTAACTTGCCTGCTAGACCCTTTGCCCTTTCATTAAAAATTAGCAGGAGGTTTCTTGCTGACACAGTGGAATAACTCCCAACACATCTGCTCTCTTGTAAGAGAAAAGGGTTCTGTAAGTGGTGCCCCTGGGGGACAGGCATCATGGCTAGCAGGTGTGCTCCCCATTTCAGTTCTTTTCCATGCTTTTTATTCCCCCCTGAACACAATTTGGGTCTGTATGTATTATAAGAACCCTGTAGGACTTCCCTTAATCTTTTACAGCTTCTGATTTTCGCTTTATATTATTGTATTGTTTCTGCCAAATCATTTACTTGCAGTATTTTGGAAATGGACATGATAAGAGAGAAGTGTTATCAGCAAAACTTGTGTCTTCTCAGTTGAACTAAGGAAGATTGTTAGCTGGAAAAATACTTCTGGAAGGTTCCCAGAAAAAAGCTTTTTGGATACTCCTTGTGCATAAAGGATTCTGGTGCAGACTGAGGACTGTACTGGCAATTCAGTTGCATTTATTTCGGTGTCTGCACCTGCCTCTTCTGTTCAAGCAGTGGCAAGTCAGGGAAATTATTACTAGAAGCTCTGTGATCCTCTTCATCTAGGCTCTGCATTTAATAGGGGAATTAAAAAAAACTCAAAACAATGCAAAACATCGGCTATTGGAGAAAATGGCAAAGTTGCAGTAAAGTCTAGCAAGAGACAGATGTTCAGTGCTGGTGAGCAGAATGTGCACAAATGATGTTTACAGTCCCTGTTTCAGGACCCAGCTCCAGCAGCCCTTGTCACCACAGGGAAGATCCTCTGCAGTCCTTCACCATTATATCCCTTTCAAAAACGTGGCATCTTTCATGCCCACATTTCTATTCACCAAGTACATTTTCTGTTCTTTCAATACTGTTGCATTTTAAAAGTATCCTCCCCCAGGGCCTGGGGCAGCCCCGGTGCGGGAGGAGCTCCCTGTGCCGAGGAGATAAAGGCTGGGAAAAGGCTCCGGCGGGGGAAGGCGCTGGGGCTGCCCCGGCACTGGCCGTGTCCCCAGCTTTNGGGCAGGGGCAGGAGCTCTGCGGAGAGAGGCACAGCAGCTCCCGGCTGCAGGCACCGAGCCACCGGCACACTGCAAGCATTCGGAGCCATCACAGCAAGTTTCCCTCTGAGAAATTTCCTATTGAGTGCCGGATTTTTTTTTTTAATTTTTTTTTTTTTTAAATCAAAACTGGGGAAGAAAAATGAATCTGAAGGGAAAGGCTATTATTGCGGTTCATGAGCTGACATTTTATCTGAAAGCAGGAGAGATAAAGAGAAGCGCTAGAAAAAAGTCACCCAGGGAAGTTGGAGCTGGCCTCGGCAAACACTGTTAAATATTTGCAGGGGAATTCTGCAGATCACCAGCTGCTTAGATTTACAATCCTCCCAGGGCAGGAATTAAAACATGGGTTAGATGATCACTCACATATCATTTTATTTCTTGGGCCCAGCCAACTACCTAGGGAAAGAGNGAGCTCCCTGTGCCGAGGAGATAAAGGCTGGGAAAAGGCTCCGGCGGGGGAAGGCGCTGGGGCTGCCCCGGCACTGGCCGTGTCCCCAGCTTTGCTCTCTGTCCCCAGCACGGCTCTCTGTCCCCAGCACGGCTCTCTGTCCCCGGCATGGCTTTGCCTTTTGTGAGCAGCCCCTGGGGATTAGAGCAGCCCGGCTGCCGCAATCAGCCCTCCGGAGACCTCTGCTCCCTTGAGCTGAGCTCTAACCAGCGGCTGGCCCCAGCGTGACCTTGCTCTGCTGAAATGACATTGGCCTGAAGGACTTTTACATTTTCTCCCTCCTTTAAAACTGAACAAAAACTGTACATAAAGCATGAACTGAACCCAAAGGGATCCTATGATGCTGTAAAAAGTCTCTTCTCTGAAGACAGAGGTGCTTTTTGTTCTTATGCAGGAATAAGCACCACAGGGTTGGGATGCTTTTGCACCCATATATTTGGTATAGAACCATTGCCTTGGCCCAACATGAAATAAATGGCCCAATTTCTCCCCTCTCATTGATCTGAAATGCCCCCACACTGACATGTTTCACTGTTGGTCTCATGGTTATTGTTAGCCAAGATCTGTTGCTTGTTTTTGTCCAAAAACTGGGAACTTTCATCAGCCCAAACTGCTTTTTGCTCTGTCTAGGGGCTTCTTTCAAGGCAGCTAACGAAGGGAAGAAAGCCTATCTCCAGGATATCAGATCTTTTAAATAGGGGTTAGCACCTCTGTTTCAGGATTTTCTATCAGAGACAGTCTGAGATTTGCTCCTTTGGAGAAATAATTCCTTCTTGACCCAGAGCAAGACAGTAAGTTCAACTAACAAAATGAAAAGGATGAAGCTTGCACCTGACTAGTATACACAATTTCTTTCCCTCTGCAAGGTTAAATGCACAAAATGCATAAAAATGGGAAACCGGTCCCTCTTTTGCCTCAGAATCTCCCCTTCAGGGATCCTCAGCCCACTGGAACCCAGGAGTCCAGAGATGTTTGGCAGCAGCCCCTTGCTGGGACTGCCCAGGAGCCAGGAGATAGTGGTGAGTTTCTAAACAGACAACTTACATCATGTAACTCATCATCACAGCCCCGAAGAGTAAACTGGGAAGTTTTCAATGGAAATGACCTAATTTCCAATGGATATTAATCCTTGATGAGGTATGGATGATAATTACCATAATCCACAAAGAAATTCTTAGGAGATATTACATCTCCGGGATGAAAAGGTCTCAGTTGTGGCATTGAATTCCAACAGTATCATATTTGAGCTACCAGTGATCATTAAGGTTTACATCAAAGGTCAGGAGTAACTCTGGTATTTGTAAGCTGAGAAAAAGGTATAAACACTTTAATTTACTGCCCTGTCACTGTCAATTCACTTGGTATTCGCTGTGATAGCACTGCTGTTAATGAATGTATTTGGTAATAATGTGGATGTCATAGATATTTATGTTCTCATCTCTTTCAGTGGCTCAGCAGGTAAGGCGAGTTAGGAGCTTTGCCATTTTACATTTTATAAATTAAAGAGGGAAAATAAATCATATTTTTTCTCAAAGAAGTACTTAACAAATATCTATCACATTTAGCTATCCCAAAAGGAGATCCATCTTATCACAGAATATTAGTACTGCAAAGAAAGTGATAAGTGTCTGGAATTGCTGGAAGCCAAGGGGAAAGCTTTCCATGGCTTTGAGAGGAAACAGGTCAGACTGTTCAAAATAAGAAGATTAGCTGATATATAAATATAGCTAATAAATTTAGCTAATAAAGAAATTTTTAAAATGATGTCTTTAAGTTTTGTGTATGAACAAGACTTAAGTCACGAATGGAAAAAAATACTCTTAGATATGTTTCAAATCCTGAATCAACAAGAAAAGGAACCAGCAAAGGAACCATAACCTTTGCACAGTGGAGAAATGTGTGCCTCTATGGAGCTTTTAAAAAAATCTCCTAAATGTAAGTTAACCTTGATTTTTGAACAGTCAGATGGCACATATACATTTAGCTGACTCTGCATTAATGTGATTTTCCACATATTTTGAAATAAAGCACAAATACTTTGTAATCCCTTCACACACATTTTTAGCCTGTGCTCTGCAGATCACCCAGTGCTGTCTCAAAGCCCAGAGCTTTTCAGTGAAGGTCAGCAGAAGCCTGACCATTGCTCCCAAAGGCTCTGGCACCCAGATTAAAACCAATTCATTCATTTTGTAGTCTAGTCATAAGCCATTTCATAATATTAATACAGATAAACAGCAAATGCCTTCCTCACTCTGAAATAGTGCCTTGGAGCAGGAGGCCCTGCACTCCTGGGCTCGTGAGATCATTGTGGAGCAGCTGCTGACAGTCTGTGCGTGGCATCCTAAAGGAATGCCTGCAAAATGTTTGTACACCTTGGCCATTGCTATTGCTTTATTATCATGCAATAAAGCATTCTCACTCATATTTGAAGAGCAAATGCTGATCAGACAGTCCTATTGATGTGAATTCTTACATCTTTTGATGATGAAAGTCCTGCTCCATAAATGCTTTGAGTCCAGCTCAACAGAACTCGGCAGGAAGAGGAAATAATTGACTACAAGAACACTTTAAAAACCTCTATTCTGACCCAAACCACCTTACCCATAAATGAGGATCCTGCAGTTTCAAACCCTGGGGTGGTACAAGTGGGCTAATGAGCCCCTGCCATTCCCAAAGCTTCCTGGCCCCCAGGGAGCCCCAGCCTGCCCGGGGACAGCAGGAAGGACTCTTGTCCTCTCCACAGCCCTCCCAGGCCTCTTCTGCACAGCTGCTGTTATTGCTGTAATCACCTCATTGCAGCCTCTGTGGATTGATTAGATTTGGGAAGTGCTGCAGTGGGAGAAGGGGACATGGCAGGATGTGTGCCAGCCTGGGAGCTGCTGGGGCTGGGGATGTGCTGCCCTCCTGCACATCACCAGTGGGCTCAAAAACCCAACATTCTTCTAGGGAGAGGGGGGACAGAAAACCTAAATTCTTTTTCCAGAGCCTTTCAGTGTTTTCTTCTGAAAAGATCATTAGTTTGCTATGCAGTAATTTGTTCCATAGATTAATTTTATGCTTTGATTATGAAAACTTAAATGTTTCCTTGAAGCCTTTTGCAAATTTTTGCCTTTTAATTAAGATGGAAAAATACCTAAACGCCTGAGTGGTGGCTCTGTTATGAAATGATCCACTATTTGATACTTTCCCCATTGAAGTGTGTAACTCAGTGTCATAGTGAATCTCATACATTCCTTTAGTGTGCTCAGAATGCCTGTGGAGCCCTTAGCAAGGGTTGGATGTACAAACAGAAGTGGGAAATTCACAGCAGACTTATTTGGAGGCTTATGAAATGTCAGGCTTGCACTCAGTGCAGACGTGACTCGCTCTGAAGGAATCTTCTGGCTGCCTTTGTTACTACATGAAGAATTCATTCTGGCACCTCCCTTTAGGGCTGGCTTCTTTTAAGCCATGTTTGCATTAATAATATCAGCTCATGGTGTAACTGATTGAGTCTCTTTCACATTGGGGAAGAATTAAAGCCCAATCTAATTCGCTGCTGACCCATAGTCAGCAAAGCCATGAAGTAAAGGGCAATATTTTGTCTCAACTTTTCTGTATGGATATATTTATTTTTATATTTCATATTCCTGAAATAATTAAATGTCCCTAAATGAGGAAATGCTTCATGTAAATGTGATTTCAACACCAAAGATTGAGCTTGTTCCCAGGGAGCAATGTTATTTAACTAAAAAGCTGGTTTCATTGCCTAAAAAAAAAACCCACATTTTGAGGCTGAAATTATTGTTTCATTATTATTAATTTACTCAGATGCAAAAACTGTATTTCTAGCTGAAGAATAAAAGGACATCCTGATTTTTGCAAGTGTATACGCTGGAATTTTTTTTGCATTGTTCAGCTTGCTGGCTCCTTAGATCTCTTTGCTTTAGGATTAGCAAGATAACAAACATGTTCAGGTTCTAAAAGATTGTTTAGGCTCTTTGAAGTGCTGGAAAATGCAAGCTTAGCCCCAGCTTTACAAGTAAGGCCTGCTTCCCACAGCTAAGCTAAACACAAACACACGTGCCAGGTTATCCAAGAGCAGGATCGTTGCTCCCCAGTGGTGTTCCATTCCCAGAGGACCCAGACATGCACATTTTCCTATCCACACTTTAAAATGACCAGCCTTGCATGTAGAATTTCTGAATTTTGTTTATTTGGTCACTGGTTTACCAGGAATTACCTCCAAGATGCCCCACAGAACGTGCAGAGGCAGCAGCACAGTTTGGGTAAGAGCTCTGCCATCACCCACCCTGCTGAGGAAGGTAAGTGTCACCTTTGGCTCCCTGGCAAAACTCCTCTTAGTCCCTGATTCTTAAATGTTCATTTAAATCTGAAACTTGAGAAGACTCTTTGCATTTCTTCAGTCTGATGATTTATTTTCCCCTTTTTTAGTGCTACATATAACTGATCTTTTCTGAAGCTTTTTAAATTTCTGGACTCTGTGGCTCCCTACAGTAATGAGTCCTTCAGCCTAATTGTGCAAGAAGGGAAAACATTCTTTTGGTAATTTGTGGGGTTTTGGTCATTTTAATAATATTTAATGTTTTGTAATGTGTCACCTAAGGACTGTGTTCATACCCCATGGAGATGTAAGGTACCTCTGCAGTTGGGATCTTCAGCAGATGCTGCTCTTTGCTGAGCTGTCTTTGAGCTCCTGCCAGCTCTGAGAAGGGAGAGGAAGAAGAGGGCTGGACCATACTCAGCAGCAAGGAGCCCCTTGGAGAAGAGCCTGGAGGTGGTCCTGAGACACGTGAGGCTCAGGGCAGCCCTTGCCCTGCTCCCTGGGCAGTCAGCTCCTCTGCCAAGGAAACCCTTGAAGCAAGCAGAGAGTGAGGGCTCTGACAGGCACCCATACCTGAGCCAGTGCAGCTTCCCACAAACCTGTTCAGAGGCAAGAAAAGTCACCTATGAATGTTGAGCTTAAAAAAGCAGCAGCACCGATGAGTATTTTTGGCATGAACTGAAGAATCCTTTTGTTCCAGCTACAGCCCACATGCTGATTCAGCTCAGCAGCTCTCCTCTTCTGTTCTTTTCCTTTCCCAGGGCTTTCTTAAACACCACTTCTAGGTTGCTGTTTTCTTCCAGCCTGCTTCAGTTATGTTTGGTAATGATGGCTCATAAAAATATTGGCACATCCTCTCAGCTGGTGGCAGTAGTTTGTAGGAGCATGCTATCAGTCAGGATATGACTCTGTTCTTTTTTTCATGGTTTTGCTATATTTATTTGATCTCATCTACAATAAAGCCTTTTGATACTGCTGAAGTGATAGAAAGGCATCATATGGTAAATGGTAATCAGGCTTTTCAATATGAAATGGTTTGAATAAATTTGCTTTGTGGAGTCTATCCAGAGCTAAATTCTGCTGTAATTTGCCACCGAGGCAGTGCCCAGACTGCTCAGCTCTGGCAGGTGAGATTTCCTGGGACAGAGTGGGTGGTGTCACCTCCACACACTGCACCTAGGCTGGCTTGCTGACCTGGAGCCCAGAATAAAGGCAATTTTAAATACAAATGGTTTCTGTCTATATCTCTGCTGCTTAACACTCTTTATTTACAAACTGATAGTATAATTTTTTTATACTGAATATACCAGTATTGCATAGAAAGCCAGAATCATAACTCACTGGATGCTGAGGTGTCTAATACCTTGAGTGGCTATTTATGCCTAAATAAGTAGGGAAAAAAAAAGAAAATCAACAGATTTTTGAAAATAATATAAGTGAAAGTATAAAGACAATAATCAGAACATGCTGTAGAAAAAAAGAGGATACACATTTAAGAACTCGATCTTGACCAGATTTTAAATATCCCCCCCAAACACTCAAAAATTCCCTGCAACAATCCTGCTTTCATTCTCAGGAGTAATTTATTTGAATAGCACACATGAAGAAGCTGCATCTTTACTGGCTGAGCTCTGTGTAAGAACTGAAGGGGGAAAGCATCCAATTACCAAGCACTGGGTCACTGAAGGGATGAGGTGAGGTCCCAGGGAAGGTCACTCAGTGCCCAGCAGAGCTGCTGTTTGCCACAGAGGTGTCCTCAGCCACTGTGTCCAAGAGCACTCACAGCAAACCAGGCTGGGTTGTATATTTATATATTCATACCATCATACCAGAAAGGAATTTTTGAGTGCTGGTTTACCTCACCTGGCCTGGAGCCTGGAGCCACGAGGGAGATGTTTCCTCTGTGGCAGGTGGCATCAAAGGAGCTCCAGGGACATTCACTGCATTTCAAGCCCCAAGTGATTATGCTGTGATGTGTTTATTTGATTTCATAACACAAAGCAAAAATCATCTTATACAAAACTTCAGGCAGAGCAGTCTGTACTTTTTATTTTTTCCCATTTTTCTGACCCTAAACCTGCAAAATCACCCAAAATGGAACTTTTCTTTCTTTGTCTTCAGGTTTATTAAACTCCTTTAGGAGTATACAAAAAAGTGTTAAATACCACTATAAATATAGATGTGATAGGTTTCTTTTTTGCATTCTTATTTCTCATATGGAATATTTTTTATGTTGAATAATGAGCTCTGTTCTGTGTTCAGCAAGACTTGTGTCCATCCATTCTCAGCCCAAACCACAATGATAGACCATTTCCACCACATCCCCCTCTCACTGCCACTCAAACCCCTCTGCTACTGCTAATCCAGAATGACTTTTCATTGCCAGTGGCCATGGAACCACATTGTGCCTCTTCTGCAGGGAGGGAAGTGCTGGGTAATTTCACCATCATCTGCACCAAAACCTTAGAGGATGCTGGCAGAAATTATTTAAAAAAAAAAAAAAGCTAAGATCTCAAATAAAAAGCATGTTAGTTTGAAAGATTGACTAGGAAATTTTCAATGAAGGGGAACAAAAAGTGGCTGTGGAGGTGCTGGAGATCTTCCACTGGCCAATTCCTGACCTCAGCTGCAGCTCCCTGGAAAGCTGGGGCACCTTAAAGCAAAAATTGTTGGTGAATCTTCACTGTGAATTCCCACCAGCACCCCTGGGAACCCCTTGGCCACCCACCTGCTCTGGCTGGGCTGAAGGGCTGCTCTCTGTGGCCTTCCCAGAGAGCCTGAGGGGAGAGGGGAGGAACTGCAAATGCTGGTCCAACTTGGGAATGCTGAGGACTTGTCTTTTCCAGTTACCAGACCCTGAAGGACACATCCCCACAACCTCCTGGGTGAGTCCATATAAAGTCAAAGCTGAGCATCTGTTCACACTCTGTTGTTGGGGTTTTTATTATACTTATTTTCTGAAGAAGGTTTTCTTTTTCGTCTGAAAAATGTTATGAGGAACTTGAAGATTTCAACCAGCTGTATTTCTTATCTGATGTCCTTTCACAGCACTACTGTGCTGTTGTCAGAAATGTATGATCACATCCTGAGGAGAAAAACTTACTGACAGAGTCTGTTGATTCTGTGTAATTATATTTAAAAAAGGCAATTACCTTGGCACTGATGACTGGTGTGTTTGTTTGTTTGTTTGTTTTCCTTGTAAAAGCTGGAGAAAGGGTAAAGTGGCCTGACTATTTTCTCCTTCTATTGTTTAGAATAGTGACTGACCTTTCTTTGGAATGGGAGATCTAAAAATGGCATTCCCTGCCGGTGACAGGAGGGTGTTTGAGATGCAGGCTCCAGCCCAATGCTCTCCTCAGACGTGGGAGTAAGCTATTTCTATTGAACAGGAAGACAGATTAGATGCAGAATGGCATTAAAGGGAGAGAGTAATGCAGAAGCATCACTGTTGTTTCTTGAATGTAATTTTAAGTAAATGACCTTAAACTGCTCACATGCTTGAAAATAGATCTCTGTTCTGCTGGGATAGTGTTTCCACAGTGCTTTTTATTTGCAAGTGCATGTGAATAAGATGGATCCTGGATTTTAATTTCTTTTTTTTCCCTACTTTCTGTCAAGCTAGCAATTCTTTAAGAAAACAAGTCAGGAGTTGCAATGAAGACATTTTCAGGAAGGAGCCTGGAATGGAATGACCTGCCAAGAAGCAGTGATGGCTGTGCTGGTGCTGCTGGGCCTGGGGAGGGCACTGGCAGGGGGCTGTGGGATCCTGGAGCAGCAGGTCCCCCTCCCAGCTGTGCCACAGCAGCAGGGGTGGCACACGGGGTGGGCATGGCCACAGCTGTGCTGTTCCCCTCTTTTGGGCTGCAGGAAGAGGCACTTCTACAGAATTACAAGGAGGCCATTTATTTTCTGACACGTGTGGCTGTTCTCCTCAGTCAGGAGTGCAAGGGGGACAAAGAGAAAGGCCAGGCCATGGGCAGGGGGTCACAGTGCCCTTGGCCCTGTCAGACAGGTGCAGGAGCATCAGACCCTGCCCCACAGAGTCCCCTCAGGTCCCCTCTCCTGGCTGGGACTGATCCCACTCCAGGGCTGGAAGTGTGAGGCTGGACACGGAGCTCCCAGAGCAGCAGGAGCGAGCGGATGGCTGGGGATCCATCCCAGGCTGCCAGCAGAGCCTGCAGCCCCCAGAGCCCCGTGAGGCACTGAGCACTGAGCTGTGCCCTGGCCCTGAGCTCGGCCATGCACAGTGACAGCAGCGTGGCACACACCTGGCAGAGCACAGGGAGCCACTCAGCACACGCTCCATGAGAGGCACATCCACAGTCACACCCCAGGAGAGCACAGCCCAGACAGCTTGGCCAGGGTAACAAAAGATCCTCTGAATGCCTTCTCCCCAATATTTGGGGTTTTAGGTAAAACGATGAGAAAAAAAAAAATCATCTGTGGAAATGAATTAAACATACAGAAGCAGGACAATGAATATATTTTGATGAATTTGAAGACTCCAATTTCTTTTCTTGAAGGAAAAAGGGGAACAGGTGGGGAAAGGGAACAGAACTAGATTCCCAGATGAGGAAGTATTCAGTGTTAGATTCAGTAGAAATAATAGTCAGCCATACTGTTAGAACTGTCTTAAGTGTTCCATTTATGCATTTTCAAAGTGAATAATTTCAATTCTTCAAATTGTTGACCATAAAATACCTTGACATTTACCTAAATGTTAAGAAGATGGTTAAAAAGAACTTAAGTGGATTTTTTTAGTTTAGTAGGAGATGAGAAGGCTCAGGAGGGACCTTATTGCTTTATAAAACTACCTGAAAGAAGGTTGTAGGCAGGTGGGGGTTGGTCTCTTCTGCCTTGTTCCAGGTGAAAGGACGAGAGGAAATGGCCTCAAGTTGCACCAGGAGAGGTTGTTATTAGATATTAGAAAAAAACCTTTCACTGAAAGAGTGGTCAGGCATTGGAATAAGTTACCCAGGGAAGTGGTGAAGTCGATGTCTCTGGAAGTGTTCAGGAGGCCTCTGGATGTGGCACTTGGGGATGTGGTTTAAGGATGGTTATGGTGGTGCTGGGTTGGTTCTGGGACTGGATGATCATGATTCTGTGACTCTCTAAGTACTATGAAAGGGGACTAAAATATTCTGTTCAGGTTGAAGGTAAGTATTAGGCAAGTCTGAAACTGTTTTAGAAACATGTATAGTGAGCTGAAACAAAACACAAATTTTAGGTCAATGGTCTCTCTTAAAGAGAACAGATTACACACACATCCTTTTCCTGCTAATAGATTTAGCATCCCTATTTCAATAGGTTTTTAGTCCTCTCTAGAGAGCCTCAGCTCTGTCCCCAGTAACCCCTGGCAGGCTGCAAGAGCTGAGGTGCCCTGAGCAGTGTGTTTGGGCACAGGTGGGTTTGGTGTCCCAGCAGGGGCTGGGTGCCCTGAGCAGTGTGTTTGGGCACAGGTGGGTTTGGTGTCCCAGCAGGAGCTGGGTGCCCTGAGCAGTGTGTTTGGGCAGGGGTTTGGTGTCCCAGCAGGAGCTGGGTGCCCTGAGCAGTGTGTTTGGGCAGGGGTTTGGTGTCCCAGCAGGAGCTGGGTGCCCTGAGCAGTGTGTTTGGGCAGGGGTTTGGTGTCCCAGCAGGAGCTGGGTGCCCTGAGCAGTGTGTTTGGGCAGGGCAGGGGTTTGGTGTCCCAGCAGGAGCCGTGGTGCAGCAGAATGGCACAGAGAGAGCAGGTGGAGCTTGTTGCATCCATACACCATCCACTTTTTTGTGAGGAATGTAGAGATGGTGCTGTTTTTAGAAGCCAAGGGATGTTGTCAAACTTTCTGGGGGAATATGTTATGCAATGAGAAGCTGTCTGGGTGCAGGGTGCTTGCAGCAGCAGGCAGATGGCAACAGCAGAGAAGGCAGCGGGAGCGGCTGAGTCAGAGCGGGATCGTGGTTTCACCTGCTCCTGCTGCTGTGCCTGTGAGGGTTTCACACAAACCAGGGAAGATGGAGATTGGCATTGTTCAAAGCACCATTTAAGCTTTTCTGCCTTTAATTTGGAGAAAGGTGGAGGCTGTGCCTCCCCAGAGCTGTGTCTCTGAGAGGGATATTTGGCAATGAGCTGCTCCTGAGTGCTGTTCTTGCTACTCAGCACAAAGACTTGATGTGCTTGCAGCCCATCCAGGGCTGCCCACCATCCCTCCTGTCTCCTCGTGTGTGTCTGAACTTTTTTGAATTGTGTTTGTGTCAATTAAATTCAAAAATTGGGTCCAAATGACACTAAGGTTCTGACACATCATTTCAAAAGCAGTTACTAAGCAAGACAGAGACACGAGCTGATATTTCAGCACTTTCCACCTGCCATAGCTACAGGAGTTGGTGATAACTGAGATACAAAAACTTGTTTTCTTTACAATTTTTCTGAAACTGATGTGCAGTTCTTCAGTCAGGATATGTAAATCGTAACAAACAGGACTAATTAGGAGTGTACTTTTTAGCAAAACAGTGCACCCATGGTGCTCCAAGCAATCATGAAGCATTAGACCCAACAGGTGAGTGATCAGTACATTGGAATAATTTTTTCTGTGAAAAAGGAAAACATTCTACATATTAAAACTACCCTGATCAGCCAGGTGATCATTAAGACTCACCCCAGACAAATGAGGCAGCTCCCAGCTCCCCTCCCATACTTTTATACAAATCCTCAATTTATAAATTTTTTAATATTATTCCCAAGTTTACACTTTTTTTTTCCCTTTGAGAAACAAAGCAGAAAATATGGTGTTATTGTGGCATTTACAGTTTTGTCATAGGAGGAATTTTTACTTGCTGGTTGGCAGATAGCAATGTAACAGCATCAAAATACATTGCAATAGATGGCTTTTACTGCTTCTGTTCATCTTCTACATGGTATTTTTTCCCTACCTTTACAGGAATCAGTCACAGACCTCAATGTTTATTTCAAGATGAATTAAAATGTTATTCTTTGTAGAATTTTCTACTTCCCTCTCATGTCAGCTGTGGTGCCTGTTCCCCCTGCTGAAAGGAAGAAAGCTGTGCTGTGAAAATGTTGGATGGAGTTAGTCATTCAAACTGACTTTGCATTTCAAACTTAGACACTCGCATTTCAAAATTTGTTTCAAAACTATGCTTTAAACCAGATTTTTTTTCTTCCTTTCAAACACCGGTGGGGTTTTTGGATGCATTTCTTCACCAAAATCCAGTATGAGTTTGTAGTATATCATTACTGACAGGTAAATAAATAATACAAACTTGTCAGACATAAGAAATTAAATGGATTTTAAAATAAAATTACAGTGCTTTGAAAAGGCAAATTCTGCATTAAAAATCTAATATTCTGAGTATGTTACATGCAGAAACTTTCATTTCAATGCTTGTCACTTTGTAGGGTTTTTTCCCACTGCAAATTCCAGAGGAAAAATAAGAAAAATAAAATAGCAACTGCTGGTAGAAAATTCTTTCAATGAAAATATTCAATGATATGAATTTTCATTTTATAATATCAGATGATTTATTTGTTTGTTTGCCTTTAAAGGCTTTTTTTAAAATTATTTTTTCCCAGTGAAGTTCCTCACACACTGGTAAGTCAAGGAAATTATCTCCATAAAAAGACCTTAAACATCAGAAACCCTGGTCCCCAAAGCACCCAAGAGAAAAGCGGAGCTGACCAATGGACAGGAACTGTGTTGTCTTTTCCCTCACACAGCCAAGAGCTGTCACAGGAGCAGGATCGGTTCTTCTGCATGTTACAAGGAGGGGTTTCCAAGCCAAAAAAGGCCATTTGTGCTCTCCAAGGCGAGATGGGAAGGGTCAGGCTGGGGCTGGACACCCCTGGTTCCCCGTGTCCCCCATGCCTGTGGTACCCTGGGGGAGCCAGCACAAGGTGTGGAGCTGCTCGAGGATGCTCGGGGGAGCAGCTGGAATGTCCCCGCACGGGCAGGAGGGACAAAGGACACGAGCTCGGTGTGCCAAAGGAACGGGCTGGCACCGAGGGGCTTTGAAGCCGGGAGTGCTTTTAGAGCTCCGCGCTGTGACAGCCAGGCAGGAGCGCGGCGAGCACACAAAGTGCCCATTAAGGAATCAAAGGAGTGCACAGCTCCTCGCTGCTTTGATCCTGCCTTCAAAGACATCTNGGATGGGATGGGATGGGATGGGCGGGCACCAGGGACTCCCACTGCCCATCTGGGGGTCCCTTGCAGCCCCCAGCCCGCTTACATGAGCAATGTTGACTTTTTTTCCTTTTTTCTTGCTACAAATACAGTCGTACAAAACCAAGCAATTAACGAATTTGGTCCCAAGTCCATGGAATTGCACATAAATGGTCTGGAAGGAGATTATTGGGGCTGCCCCACTGCCCACATGCCACCCTTGTCAGTTTTCAGGTTGAAGCAGTAGAAGGCAATGGCAGGCTGACCCAGCTTGCAGCAGCTGGGGGATGTTCCCTTCTGCCATCCCTGACCAGTCCCACAGCAGTGCCCTCAGGTGTTCTGGAAGCACACTTCTCCTGGACACACTGTCCTAGTTTTGGCTGGAATGGAGTTAATTCTCCTTCTAGCCAGCAGCTGTGTGGTATTTAACTGCTGCATGTACTTCAGCATTGCCTTGTTCCAAGAGCTCTAGAAATTACAAAGCACAGCCTACATATATCCCCTTAACTTCCTTTCAAGCCACTTTCAGGGTCTTTGAAACATTAAAGTTTTACTGGTATCACCTTAATGCAGTGAGGTTTTCGAGAAAAGAAGGTCCCAGTGCTTGAAGAGCTCTGGGATTTAACCCCAGGGTGTTTCTGTCCCTGGCACCACGGGGAGAGCTGCCAGTCACAGGTGCACTCCAGTATCATGCAAGCAAACTCGTGGGTGTGAGTGAACGTCATGCACCTCAGTCATGCAGGAAAAATGATGCCTTTCAATCTCACAAAGTGGTCTTTAATAAGATAAAAGATCTCTGGTTTTCAGAGCAGATCTGCATTTGTCCACCCACCTGCAGGCCCTTCACTGCAAACTTCCCCTTGTACTCACCCGGACACCAGCGCTGCACACACCAGGCAGGGAATGGAAAGAGCCCTCCTTGCCCAGTGTAAAACACCAACCCTCAGCGCAGTGCTGCTTAAAGCCAGAATGTCAAACATCTGTGTTAACTCTTTGGGGACATGTGAAGGGTAACATCTGACTGCAGAAAGGGCTCGGGACATTTGCATTCAGCATCTATATGAACACACATGCCAACATTACTCAGCGAGCATCGTTAGGGAGCTCCAAGACAACGAGGTTAAATTTAAATTGTGCATGGTTTATTGATACACTGCTACAGGCTTTATTGCAGCTTTCTCTGTTTGTGACTGGCTGTGTCTCCCTACAGTCCATACACAGATTTGACCTGAGCTGACACCAATGAAAGCCTGTGAGAGTAGTCATTAGTCTTGTACAGTTAATAAATATTCTCATTCTCTCCAGGCTGTTGCAAAGGCTCTAATGATTCATGTCTCTTGAATAAAACATGTCACTACTGTCCATCTCAGATCACGGGTAATTACAGCTCCCATTGTCACCATACAAATGCTCTTGTAGGGCAGTTCATGTATTGTGAAGGATGGCAGAGTTATATGAGGCTCAGCATCGATGTCAATACTTTCTCTGCAATTTTAAAGCATATCAAATATTAAAATGCAATTAGAGTCATTACAAAGTTTTAGAAGAATGGCTTTACACTTCCAGTCAATCAGACAGGCTTTGGATAAGGAAGAATTGTGTGAGGATTGGGAAACTTGAGGTCACAAATTTGGGTTTCAGCAAATATTTTCTCAGTGATAGAAATCATGTTTTTATCCACAGTTTTAAAAAGCTACAAACCCTAGAAGCTTCACAAGACTTTGCAAACATTCTGCCCTTCTCATTTCATTAAAAAGGAATTATTCAGAGAAGAGTAAGTTCAATGTATGGCATATAACAGAGTTATGGTTTTCTGGCTCCCTCCCTGAAAACGAGTGCAAGACTAATGGTGGAAATTGCAAAAATTGAAACTGGAACCAGAAATTTCACAACAAAACTGGTAAAAAGCAGCAACCTTTGTACACTGCTTTCCCTTGAAAACTGATTGCCAGTTACTTGTTAGTGAGAACAAGAAGCTCCCCATCACCTGGCCTGGCCTGGCCAAGCTCCAAATTAAATAATTGTGCGGCAGCATCCTTGGCTTCCCTGAGCAGGGCTTTGGATACCAAGGGAAAGGCTAAGGGAGTAACAGTCCCATGCCATGTCTCTGAGCAGCCGAGTGGAGGATGAGAGTTGAAAGCCAGAAGGACTCCAGATTCAAAGGCAGGGACCCCTGTGAATGTTCAGGCACCACCCTGAGATCTCCTGTCTCTGGCATCCCAGTGCTGTGCACATCACTGGACACTATAGCAGAACTGCTCTGAGCTTCTCACTGCACTCAGCTCTCCCTGCTGAGGGCCCACAGGGTGATCCTGGCATCCCAGGCAGAAGGGTGTCTGAAGTCAGGCAGGATAAATCCGTGTTTGCGGATCCGCAGCGGCATCGCACGCGAGGCTGTGCCGGCCCGAGGTGGCTGCTGCCCTCTGCCCGGGTGGCCCTGGCAGGGTGGCCTGGGGCTCACAGGGCTCTCTCCAGCCTGGAACGGCAGGACTGTGCCCCAGGCTGTGTCTGGAATGCTTCCTGTTGACCTCCAGGGATGGGGGATCAACCGCTCTATGAAAACTCAGCCCCGGGACTCGCTACAATTTCTTGCATTTTCATGCTTTGTGAAACCTAAACTCCATCCTGAGGGGATTCCCACATCGGAGTGAGTGAAGATCGAGCTGAAGATGTCAAGTGCTGTGTGAGCCAGGAACCAAGTTAGTGCAGTCAGAGGAAGAAGATGACCTTCATTGCCTGTGCCATTAGGCCACTATTGAATTTCTATTCCTGTGCTATATTTTTTCAGCCAGCCAATTAGCAGAAATAGGCAGAGCCTGATTTCTCATGCTTTTAAAATATTCACAGGCCTGTGACACTTGGTTTTCAGCAGCCAAATGGAAAGGGTGGCCTGTAGGTGTGATATGTATCATCTGAAGTTCATTCCAGGTCCATCCAGTATGTAGTGGCAGCTTTCATTAGGTTTTGCCATGAAGAAGCTTCACAGGAGACAGGAAAAGAAAGTGGGGAAATTATGAAGTTTGACAGTGATTAAAAGTTTTCTCTAACCCCTTCCTTTGGTACTAAAGAGCCATTAATCACAGGGTGGATATGGATTTATGTAGTGCTCAGCAGTGACCATGAAGGAAATAATGCTGACTCTCCTGAAAAAGACAAAAATAAAAAATCACAAGGTTAAGGATCTTCTCTGAAGTGCTCAGAGGATCTTGCAGCTCCTTGGCCCTATCAGTCACTGGGAGAGTGCTGCTGCTCTGAGTGTTGCTGCTCCCACCATCCCTGCTGTTTTCCTTGGGAGTGGGGGTGGGATGGGGATGGAGTGTCCCAGCAGCCTGTCCTGGCAGCTCCAGTGCAGCTCCACTGTCAGCTGCACTGCAGCTGCACTACCAGCTCCACTGCAGCTCAGCTGGAGCCCCACTGCAGCTCCACTGCCAGCACCACTGCCAGCTCCACTGCCAGCTCCACTGCCAGCTCCACTGCAGCTCCAGTGCAGCTCCAGTGCAGCTCCAGGGGACCCCTCCCCTGCTGCTCCGCTCACCGGTGGCTCACCTAACACATAAAAGACTGCCTTCATGCTCATAGGTTTTTTTCCCAAGGTGTCTCTTGTGTTTAACAGACATTTTTTACATTTAGGAGAAGTTTTAGCAAGGACAAAATCACCTAGGTCTGCCTTTAACCAGCCTCCAGCAATGTCCCTGCACTCCAGGTTGGTGTTTTCACACGTACACCGTGTGCAGGGCCCTGCTGCTGGTGCTTCAAAGGGACCAGCCTGGGAGATAAATGAAACCTCTCATCAGGGATGATCATTCTCATCTTTAAGAAACCCAGTGAAAGCTGAGGGCATGTGGAATCTCAGTGTGATGAATTGGGGGAAAAGTTTGTGTCAGCTAATTAAAATCAAACACATGCCCTGGAACAGGACCACTGTGATAGGTTAACAGTGGATTTAAAACCATATCACAATTCTCTGGTTTTGGTGCATGAATTTAGCAGAGACAACTTGGAAAACTAGTTAATTAGATTCTTTTTCTACCTCTACTCTCTTTTGCCACCCCCACTAGTCAGGTTGCATCCACGTGTATTGGACAATTGAACCAGAAATTAACTGTTGTTGCATAATTTCTGTGGGCATTTTTATAGAAACCAAAGTACATTCCAACTTAGGCTGTCAAACCCAAACCCAGCTAATTCCAGTAAACTCATTTCCAGAAAGCATACAAATAGGGAACAGTGATAACATCCCATTGATGATGGTGTTGTCTGGGGTTTTGAATTTTCAAGTGAACATTAACTTGAGATGATTACATGTTCATAAATTTTTCACTTTTAAAATAGATTACTATTGGTAACAAAAAAGAATAATAATATTTCTGTTTTTTACAAACTCATCCAGCAACACTTTATTTTGCAGTCTAACAAAGGGGAAGAAAAAGCTTTGGCTTCACACAAATACTCAGACAGACCTGCATTTTGCACTGAATGAAACAATTTCCCTGAGAGAAATCTGTGGTTCTGCAACAGTGATTATTTCACCTTGGTGTTTTTGAAAGGTGCTGTGGAAAATGTTAAGAACCTAAAGTACCACTTAAACCTTGAATCACCTCGTTTGGCTAACTTGAATTCTGAAATTATATTTTACTGCTATGGTCCTCTTTTCAGTCTTTAATTCAGCTGAGACTGCTCAGACATTATGAATTCACACCAATCTATTTCACAGACTATCTTTGGGGAAACGGGCTTTTAGAGCAGCTGCCTTTTTACAACCTGTTTATGCCTCCTGTATTTGGATTTAATACAAAACATTTGGAGGGGGGGAGACACCACTGCCCTTATGGCAAGGACAAAAGACTCATTTCTGCTGTTGGTCCACGCTGGTGCTCTGCCTGCAGAGAAACACTTCCAGGCTCTCACACAGCTACACAGACTGCAAAATATGGGTGCCTTGAGTGCAATTAACATTTTTTTTAACAATGCCCTGCTGTGTTCATAGAAGAAAACTTAAATTCTTCAACAGACACCAGTGAATGTAGACATCTGCTTGAAGTGAAGTATGCAGGGCCTTCCTGCATTGAGGTGCTGATAGGCAGAAGTGTTTAAGAGATTTGGTTTGAAAATGGAAGAGAAGTCAGCATTTTCTCATCAGACACACACTGGCACTGCCTTTCAGCAAAGTTTTTGACAGAAATAAACTCTGACACATGACCTGTATTTCAAACTTAGGTGTAAGATAGTTTTATGAGAATTCAATCCCTGGATCCAGGGAACAATGATCCCAGCCATTGTCTCCAGTGCTCCAGTGACTGGTTTTGAATGTGAGCGAAAAAAAGTCTCACTTCTAGAAGTGGGAGAGAAATGTTTATGTGAGCAAATATCCAAAACAAAAATGAAACTGTGTCACGGGAAATAAAGCCCAAAGGCTGGGAAAGGCAGGTGCTCAGCAGTATAGTGTTCATGAACTTCTGGTGAGTAGAAATTAAAATTATAAACACACTCTAAAATGCTGTGAGTAGAAACATTCAGCCACAGAAGATCCTCTGGCCTCTGCCACCCTCACTAGGCTGTGTGCATCCAGAGGGACTGGATCCAGAGCAGATGGATCTGCATGGTGTCCCTCAGAGCTGCTCCCAGTGCTGACCAAAACCCTCTCCACACCCCTGTGTGAAGTCTGAGCCCCCTAAATCAGGAGCTGCTCAGGCCCCCTGCCCCTCTCCCTGCCAGTGTTTGCTGTGTGCGCTGGAAGGACTCATTAACACAGAGCTAATAATGTCAGACTTGTAGTAGGAAATCTAAGTGGTCAAGTAATGTCAAAATTAATTTGTTCCTTTATATGATTCATCAGATGAATCACCAGACCTTTCAATTTAAATTCACCTTTATGATTTATTTTGGTTTTGTCACAGTGCTGTTGAAGACACTCCTGCTCCCTGCACACACCAAGCTAAAAAAAACACATTACAAAAGCCTCAGCTGTTAAGTAGTAGTGTGTTGATAAAATGACTGAACAGAGCAGATGGGTTCCCACCACTGTGCATGTTGGCCCAGGGCTCCTGGTAAATATAGAAGAGCGATTTCTGTCATCCTGTCAGGGGTATTTATATGCTGCCAGTCACCATCCTATCAAGGGCAGAGTAGTATTAACATTCTCCCCCAGCGTGGTTTTTCTTGATCACTGAAAAGCTTTGCTCTGGCATGCCAAAAAAGTCATGTAAAATGTTAGATGGTAAATAGCTTAAATAAACGTAGGGTAGTGACCCACCTAGACACAAAACACTGGTGTCCTCCACCTTCCTCCTGCCAAAAGGCATAACAGAGAGCTTCTGAGGGAATACCTTCAGATATGCTGTTTATTGGAGAATGATAGGGAATGACAGAAGGAACTACCACTGTAGAGAAGATAAACTGGAAGTTTTTATTCATTAAACAATCACAGAAATGCCATTTCCCAGCAATATTTCCTTTCACCATAACCTTTTAGCTCTGATAATACCTTTTACCAGGCAACAATGAATGTAAGAGGCCAGCAGAGTGCAAGGAGGGCCAGAACTGCAGGAGCAATGAGGACAGGCCATACAGCATCTGCAGCTTATGAGAGATTTTTCTTTTAATTAAAAAAAAAAAAAGGAAAAACCATCACTGTGCTTGTCTCAACACTTAATCATATTACTTTCAAGGTTTGTACACATCCAAAATCCCTGGAGACAAAAATAAGGAGTCATAGACTTTTCAGAAGAAAAATCTTAAACAAAAAAAGACACAAGTCCCTGGCTGTATCCTGTTCAGTGGAAAGCACAGAGACCTGAATTTATATGAGGCTAAAAAATATAAAAGTTGAGCTCTACAGCTGCACCCAGAGCCTTCTGCAAGGGCCTGTGCTTTGTTTCCAGCAGCATCTGGGCAGTGGAGCAGGGGAGTGCTGGACCACAGGGACACCACAGGGACACGACAGGGACACCGGGGCAGGGCCTGCCAGCCCAGCCATGCCAGGGGCTGGCTGCAATCCCTGTTATTCAGAGATATTCTGGATTCAGATCCTGCCCAGTATTGTGCTGGCAACAGCACTGCTGGATCAGGGAGCAAAACCCCAAAGCGAGGTGGCACTGCCACCCTGACATCTGGTGAGGCCCATTTGGGATTCGGAATGGAGCATTCAGAGCTCTGGGGCCCAGTAATTGTTTTTAATTGCATTTGGCATAAAGATGTTCCCAGTGCTTCTCCCAGGGCTGAAGTGCTGTTTGTGACCCTGAGGGGGCCGTGGTGCCTGGGCAAGGACAATGAGTCCATGGCTGTGGGGATGGACAGTGGTGACAGTGGGGTGGCCTTTGTGACCGTGAGAGGGCTGTAGTGTTCAGGGCTGTGGGGATGGACAGTGGCCCTGGCCCAGAAGTGGCAGCGAGGTGCCCCTGGGGACTCCAGCGTGGTGCTGCCCGCCCGGGGGCCGGGCTGAGGGGCCTGGCTGAGGGGCACGGGTGAGAGGCCGGGCTGAGGAGCAGGAGTGAGGGGCCGGGCTGAGGGGCCGGGCTGAGTGAGGGGCTGGGCGGGCAGGGCTGAGGGGCCGGAGTGAGGTGCAGGAGTGAGGGGGCGGGCTGAGGGGCCGGGCTGAGTGAGGGGCTGGGCGGGCAGGGCTGAGGGGCCGGAGTGAGGTGCAGGAGTGAGGGGGCGGGCTGAGGGGCCGGGCTGAGT